>SNQJ01S0003744.1:0-60178 GCA_010110895.2 Picea sitchensis | reverse complement strand
ACGGAACAAAACTCGTCACAGGAGGGCCTTGATGTATCCCCCATCAATGACACGAAATGATTAACATATTTTGAAGGTGAAACAGAGTATGATGTGAATTTGACCGGACATAGGGAAGGCCGACACAGAGAGAATGGATAACTACAGATGGCCGACTCAATATAGGTTTCAGATGGGCTTCTCTTGAACATATGAACGACATGACCAATGATTTGGCAGCATTGACTCAAAGACGACACAGGGAATGACCTTGTAGCAAATCGAATGAGAGGCAAATGGATTTCCCAAACTGGCTTCAAATGATGAATAGGGGGTGTCATGTTCAAGAGAGACACTGCTAATCAATACGAAAATGAAAACATATCCCTTTCCCAAATTTTCCCCCACCATTTCTGGCAAGTAGCTCTTTATTTTTATGGCAAGCTTGAGGAGGATAACATATGCTTGTTGATATAAGCTTATCCTTCGGACGAGTCCCTTGGAGTATGTTTAACGAACCCTAAGAAGGAGTGGTTCGGTCCCATTACGAGTCTGTCGATGTTTGTTTAACGAGTCCAAAGATAGAAAACTCGAAGGTTTTTCATTATTATAGAGTTTGGAAAAACACTTAAAAGAGAACTCTCTCAGTTCTTTTTTTGTAAAATAGTCTCGATGAGACCGAAAAAGAGATAAATTATCACTCACCAAACACTTACTTCAAATACTTTATCGAGTGTGAAAATAGCAAGGTCGCTCGACTATCTTTTCATGTTTAGAGAATCTAAAAAGAGCTTAAAGAGGACTCCAGGGGGGTTCATTTTTCGTATAACCTTGTTGAGCCCGAAAAAGTGATAAAAGTATGCTCGATCGCGTTCTCATATATTTTCGAGCGCAAGAACGGACAAAGACCACACTCAGAGTTTTATATAAAAACCATAAAAAACAATCAAAAACACGTGATGACAAAGAAAAATATGTTTGTATCCCTGTATTTGACCATCAAAATCATCACGCCTGCAAAAGTTACACTCAAAATGACATTAGGGATTAGGGTTTAATAGATAAATAATCATAAAAAACCAAATGACATAGTAAAAGTAAATAAAAAGGAGTAAATACTCTTTTTACCATATCATTTTTACCTTTCCACTATTTGAGCTCAAAAACCCCTCTTTTACCCTCGAAGTTCGGCGTCAGATTGCAGGAGTTACGAGTGTCCATTCAGGGAGCCGTCAGCAACAGTAAGGTAGGCTCTTTGTCTTTAACACTTTCATGGTTTAATTTTGCAATTTCATTGGTTAAAATTTCATTTTTGGGTTGATTTTGCAAGCCCTACTTGCGCGCTGCCATTTTTGCAGGAAGGCTACACAGGACCTGCGAGAATGGGGCATTCTCCTAGGTGAGCCTAAGGAAGCCTCTGAGGTTCTCACACTGTGCCCAAAGGTCACCTGCGAGAACCGCAAAGCTCAAAATGTTTTTCAAATTGTACTCAATGAAAGAGAATGAATTCATGAAAAAAGTTGCTAATCTTCTTGTTGTGCCTCTTATGCAGATAATTGGCCATCGAAATGGTGCTTGAATGGCGTGAAAGGGAGTACGAAGAAGACAATGCAATGACTGAAAATCATCCACCTACTATTGCTTCTTTGAGAAATTGTGGACTCCTGAAGTATTTTCGTATCATGGGTATGAGGGCCCAAGTTAGGTTGTTAGAGTACCTAGTGCGTATGTGGGACCCTGATCAGCAGGTATTTCATGTGGGGGTCCACACACTGTCCTTAGATATTGAGGACATTTACTTTTTGACTGGATTTTTATGACGGGGGCACTATGTGAGCCTGACTGGTAGCAGAGGTGGTGGGTTGTAGATGAGTGAGTACTATCGTTTACACTGCGTTCCCAAGGCTGAGAGAAAGAAAGGGAAAGTAGCTATTTGGGGGGTACGAGATTTGACCCTCCATACTATCCTATTCACCATAGCTCGGATGGCTGGGATTTCTTCTCCTCACATGGCGTTACAGAGTTACTTCCAGTATTCTATTGAGCATACTGAGCCTCGGGTGTTCAACTGGGAAGATGCAATGCTTCGTAGCGTAAAAAGACAGTTAACCAAATGCAGACGAGGCAACCTGAAGAAATTTGGGTACAGATCTTTGTTGGTGTCTGTCCTCCTTGAGAGGGTCCCATTACTGAGGCTGCAGGTTGAGTGGAATATACCGGCTCCCAGAGATCCAAGGATGCGGAGATGGTGTCAGCTTATGGCCTGGCACGTGGCTGGACCGATCATCAAGTATGATGATACTTTCTTTGATTGGATTCAACCACAGCTGTTGATGGTTGATGACTATGCTTATGCTGGGTTGGATTTCCAAGGAGATCTGGATTTAGTACTACCAGAGGATGCTCAGTGAGGGGACCTTGGTAAGAAGTACACACATTTTTATTTTTAAATGTTTTGTGAATTTTTATCATATTCAAATGTTTTTGTTTTATATGCTCGTTCAAAGACTAATACAAAATCGTTGTTGATGTCACAGATGTTGGACCTTACAGACCTCCTGTTACTTCTCCCATTCAGCGACAAGGAGAGGTAGCGACAACGCCACAATATGCTGAGGATTATCAAGTGGTGGAACAAAATCTAGAGGGCTTGACCGCAGATATTCTAGACATGTCTCTGGAAGAGGTTCCACGACGCGATCAACATCATACTGTAGGAGTGTCAGGATCCATGAGTCGACTGCTCTGTAGGGTTGCTCGGGCAGTCGTTTGTTACCGTGAACGTCATCCATGACATCACTTTGTAGAAGCTATGAGCTTTAGATTTTGACATTTTGGTCTTCGGACAAACTTTTTGTAAAAAACTCTTTTGATCGTTATATATACAGACGACTTCTACTGGTTTACCTTATATTGTGTGAATATTAATGTGATTGATTTATAAATGATTCAAATGTCTATCCAATACATAATTAGCCAATGCATCTGTTCATGTATTTAGACATCTAGGAATATGTTGATATTCAATGTGATCAAAGTAACGTTCCAAGAGGCGAATTCGCAAATACACCCGTAACAAAGTAGGACTTCGAATAGAGTAGACATTACTTAACTGTAGTACTACAAGATGCGAATCAAGTCGCACAACCAAATGATGAATTTCAAGCGAGATAGCATCAACCAATAATTTAATAACGCCGCTATACTCTGCAATGTTGTTGGTCGCACGGCCGAGGCACACACCTCGTAAAGAGACAAGTTCATTTGTAGGGGCATAAATTGCCCACGTAGCGGAAGCAAGGTTCTGAGTACTACAGCTAGCGCCATCAGCGAAGCCAATATAGGGTAGAGAAGACTCCGACATTTGGAAATCAAACACAGCGTCACATAAGGGCAGAGACCAGATAACGACAAAAGCAAGCTATAGTAACACACAAGAAGTATGATACAATAAAAATACAAGTACTAGTGCACAGATGATTTTATGCATAGTACTTCTTCAAGTACAACCCATTCCTGGGCTCACTCAAAGGGATACCATCATAATCTACCAACTCATAAGCTCATTTTTCCAAAACTCATCGAACGATATAACGACCTCACCACATGGGTTCGAATTTCCTAGCTCCTAATATATCTCGATCTTGTTCATAGAGAAGAACAAGATCACCTTCGGAGAAAATGCGAGGCTTGACATGCTTATCGTATTGGGCCTTGACACGCTTTTTCTGAGCTTCTATGACTAGGGTGGCATCGCATCGAGTTTCGTCCAATCGCATAAGATACAATAGACGTTCTTCCTCAGCAGAAGTATTGGGTAGGATTTCAACAACTATTTTTAAAGAGGGTATCTTGCATTCGATAGGGAGAATGGCTTCCACACCATAGACTAACTGAAAAGGTGTAAACCCAGTAGCGGACTTGACGGATGTCCGGTACGCCCACAATGCCGAAAACAACATTATGTGCCAACTTGTTTTATGAATCCCTATCATTCGTCAGAGCATAGTTATGAGAAATTTGTTAATCGCTTTGACTTGGCCATTAGCTTGTGGGTAATAGGGCGTTGAGTTATCATGACGAAGACCCAACTTTTCAGTAAGTTCAGACATCATAAAATTCCTAAAGTGGCTACCGTGATCAGTGATGATAGCTTAGGGAACACCAAAACGAGCTATGATGTGATTAAAAAGAAATAATGTTGCGGTCTTTTCGGTGTTGTCAAATGTCGGCATCGCCTCGGCCCATTTCATAAAGTAATCAATGGCTACAATAATCTAACCATGCCCCCCGGACGAGTGAGGGTGATATGTCATGAAATCGATGCCCCATTTCACAAAGGGAACAACTGAGACCACAGGGTGAAGAGGAGCGGGATGTGACCGTATCTTCTGATTATAGGTCTGGAAAGCATGGCATTTATGAACGATAGTTATGCAGTCATTAAACAAAGAAGGCCAAAAATACCCTGCACGTAAGAGCTTATGGACAGTAGCATACCCAGACATATGACCACCACATGCTACAGAATGACAGTCGTTCAGATCTTTCTCAGCTTCATCGAACATTAGACAACGTCGAAAAATAGAGTCAATCCCCCGACGATAAAGAGTGTCCCGAAGGATAATGTATTGATGAGCTTGATAGCATATTCGACGTCGTTTAGTACTGGATAAAGTTGGCCGGAAAGTTTGGGTTTGGAGATATATAATGATATCCCCATACCAAAGATTATCAGTGCTAATAAGGAAAAGAGATTCATCAGGTAATGAATCAACTGCTACATTTTCCATTGTAGAATGGGGAAAGTCGCATATCAACTCAGCAAAAACTAACGACTTCTTAGACTTGGCACGTTTGAACTCTAAGTCAAACTCCTACAGTATCACAATCCATTTGGAGTATTTTCCCCCTAGAAATTGACGTGTCAAAATGTGTTGCATAGGGTTGCAATGAGAAATCACCGTAGTCTTGCGTGAGAGGATATAGTGCTGGAAGTGTTGGATGGCTTGGATGGCAGCCAAGGCCAGTTTCTCGACATGTTGATACTTGATTTCAGTCGATGTGAGACTTCAACTGAAGTAGTAAATAACATGTTCGTCGTGAGCATCATCCTCTTGAACGAGAACCATACCAATAGTGTACTCCGAGGCAACAAGATAAAGGAAATAATCACGACTGTAATCAGGGGGAAAAAGAAGCGGAGCGCGTGTTAGGGACAATTTCAAAGCCTCAAAAGCATTGTTGGCAATGGTATCCCAGACGAACTCTGAATCCTTCTTTAATAGCCGCGTAAAACCACGAGTTATCTCGGCGTAATTTGGGATAAAACGACGAAGAAAGTTTTCTTTCCCTTGCAAAATTTGCAACTGGTGAAGTGTAGAAGGAGGAGGGAGATTAAGGATTGCCTCAACCTTTAAAGGATCTACCCAGATCCCTTGACGCAAAACGATAAAACCTAGAAGACGACCAGATTCCACACAGAAAATGAACTTATGAGGATTTAAACGTATACGGTAGAATCGACAACGAACGAAAATGCGTCGAAGGTGGGTTGGGTGATCGACTCGACACATAGAATGAGCGGGTAAATAATCCAAATAGGGTTGAACGATGTGCTTGATATCATGAAAAGCATAAGACATAGCGCATTGAAAAGTGGCGCCAGCGTTCTTAAGATCGAAAGGAAGTTTCCTATAGGCAAAAGTACCCCAAGGAAAAATAAAAGCAGTCTTATGTTGATCCTCGACAACAATGTTAATTTGATTATATCCGGAGAAACCATCCATGAGAGAGAAGATTTCACTTCCGGTGCAGTCATCGACAATCTGATCGACAAAGGGGGTAGGAAAGTTGTCTTTTGGACAAGCTTGATTGATATCCCTATAATCAACGCATAAACGAATTGTACCCTGTTTCTTGTCAATCGGGACAAGATTGGAAACCCAGTCTGTGAGAGCCACTGGATAAATAAAGCCGGCTTTCAGAAGTTTCTCGACTTCGAGTTTTATAGCAGCCGCTTTACGTGGGTGAACTGGATGAAGGCGTTGTCGGACGAGCTTAGCGTCAGAATATATCTTTATCTCATGTATCGCAATTTCAGGGTCGATACCCGACATTTCTTCGTAACTCCAGGAGAAGATGTCACAAAATTCTTTGAAAAGGGATGTATAGGTGACTATTTCGTGAGGGGAACACGAAGCTCCAATATGGACATTTTCAACGATTCCAGGTTTGATGGATATGTCAATGGGAATCGTGGGTGAGATATTGCTTAAGTTCCCTTCGGAAAAAACATCGTGTGTAGACTCGGGAATGGTCGAGATGACGACAACGGTCGATGGGGTCGAAATCCATTGGTAGTTCTCAAGAGTATGTTGCTCGAGAAAGAGGATGGAACGATGATGCCCATCGTCCCAAGGGGTGTCCTCCATGATGGACATGATCATTTGTCAGTGGGAAAAATAACATGAAAAGGACCGGGAGACAACTCATCAAGAGAGGGGGTAGAAGGTGTTGCCGATTGAATGGCCTGATAGGCAGATTCAACTGGACTTAACGACATTTCGTCACCGAAACAAAGATGATATCTAGGGTTAGGGACTATCTAGGGGTCGTGAGACGCAGGAAGTTAGTGAGCCAAGGTGGAGATCATGTTGATGGAAGCAATAGACGGGCGGTGGAATGGGGAAAGTACCCATTAATAAAGAATCCTTGAGAAGGCCTACACCGACATTCTCATAACCCGGTGGGGTTTTAGCGATAAACGGTACGTTTCCAGTACGGGTATAGGAAATGAAGAAAGCTAGTTGATCGACGGTGACAACCTTACCTTGGTGCAGGAAATGTAACACACGGAAAAGGGTCGACACAACCGTGCGCATGGAATTGATCCAGCTGCGGCCAAGCAAAATATTATAATCAAGAGGAGCGTCAAAGACTTCAACTTCGACTTGGACCATTTTTCCTTCTAACGTGATGGGCAACGAAGGAAGAAAACCGTAGGGCTTAAAACCGGAGCCGTTGAAGGCTTTAAGAGTGTTTTGGGATTCATTCAAAGAAGGAGAGCCAATGGCTTTCCAGTAAGCGAGAGACATGACACACGTCGAGGCACCCTCATCAATAACAGTTCGGCAAATGTTTTTGTCAGAGATAACCACTTGTATCTGGAACGCAGGTTGAGCGGGTAACCTTGGAATGTGATCTTCCAAGTCAAAGATTATTAAATTCATGTCCGTTGGGTTAATTCCACCGATCGCGTTCAACACTGCCTTCCGTTGTGCAGGACAAGTTTGAAGGACTTCAAGGGTTGACATCGCAGAAGGTGCTTGGGCCAGGTCTTCAACAATGTTGTAGTTCTAGGACGCACGAGCATGAGGATTGAAAGACGATTTCCGAACGACGCCCTTTGGGGGGGGTCGCAGAACTGTGTCGAGGTTCGGTCGTTCAATATGAAGAGGACCGTTGGTAGGTGGAGTCGTAGGAGAGGGTTGTACCAAAGAAGGGGGTAAATCATCAACCTTTTCCTTAGAGGGAGAATAATCTTTGGCTCGAGTATTGAGTGCAACGTTGTTCTACTTAGAATCACCAGTACACATCAAAACATATGATGTAGTAAAAGAAGAAGGTTGGTCATGAATGACCAACTGAGCCTGTTGTTGAGACGGGAAGCGTTGGGACAAGACAACCGGTGCAGGTGGTTTGGTAGCTCCTTGAAGGAACTTAGTGACCTCGGCACATCGTGGACAATCCTTCGTGTAGTGATCATCACCACAGATAAGGAAAGGGTATCGTGGTTTGCGCTTATCTCGATCATCAACAGGGGTAGTTTTAGTTTGTTCTGCTTGAGAATTATTTTTTCCCTCCTTATTATTACCTCTCCCCTTTTTAGATTTGTTTTAACTGGCTGGGGTAGATTGAACGACATTTACCTCAGAAGTCTTGCCGGTGGGAGGGGCAGGAGACAGATCATTTTGAACATTAGAAGAAGTCGATTTAGGGTTTGTGCTTGAAGCGGAATGTGATTGGGCTTGGGTAGTACCAATCACACCATCAGCCGCATGCGAGGCAGCTGGAGTAGTTGAAGTGCTGGAAGTATGAGGATGAGGTAAGTCAGGGAGTAAATCGTAAAGGGTTCCTGTTTGTGAATAAACGAGGTCAAGATATTGAGCGCGACTTATAGCATGCTCTTTCGTTGCTATGCCACCCATGGCAATGTCCTTACCGATTTCGTTCACAAATGATTTTGTAAACCATTCTGCCAGTAATTGATCGGGGAGCTAAAGTTTAATGAGATGTCGTCTCCTTCGCCACTCATGGATGTGATCAGATATATGAGTGCCTTTAGTCTATTTGAAAGAAGTCAAAATCTCGGTCCCGGTATCATAACAAATTGACAACTGGTAATGCGTAAGGAAAGCCATAGCTAGGGTGTTGAAGTCGGAGAAGAAACCTCAGGGAAATTCGATATACCACTTCACAGCAGAACCTGTGAGGGTTCGTTGAAAAATACGTAAACGAATAGAGTCATCCATCAACGAGTCGGATGAACACCATAAGTGAAAATTCATAACGTGATTGTTTGGGTCCTCTCCCACTTTGCCATCAAATTTAGGAATGTCCGATGGAAGCTTGGCTGGTATAAAAGGCCATTGGGGAGAGTGACGAATAGGATCATTTAAAATCCTTGACAAATCTGGAAGATCCAAAGTGGCGAGAAAGGGTAACTGTCGATTCACCTGCAAGTACTGGTGGCTTTGGGGAGGAAGCCCTATCGACAAACCAGTAGGACCATAAGCAGTCTACATATAATGTGAAGATCTAGGCATATTCGGTGGTGGTTGGACAGGATAGTAGATCATCGGATTATACCCTAGAGTAGAGGCTTGAGTTTGAGAATTTTCCCCCCAAATGGTATTAAACGAACCGGGATATGGTTGGCCCATACTAGGGGGTGTTACGGACGCAGCTAAAAACTGTTGCCCCCCAGACGTTGGAGGAGGATTTTGTATCAACTGATTCCAATACTAGGCCAAGGAAGAAGGTATGTTTTTCCCATAAGGTGGGGTTGCCCCTCCCATTGAAGGTGGTGTGCCAATTGAGGGCAATGTTCCAATTGGAATTTGCCAACTGAGAGGGGGTTGACTTATACTACCTTGATGAGATTGTCCACCAACCAGAAACTGATAAGTTGGAGTGAATGACGGAATAGCACCACTAGGATTAGGATTGCCAGTAGAAGACGAAGAAGGTCCTCCAAAAGGAAATTGAGGGAGCGTTGGAACAAAACCAGGAATAAAGTTCCCAGAAGAAGAAGGACCACAAGGAGAGTCGGATGGAGTTTGCGCAGGAGTAGGAATAGAAGCATTCAACGCACGGTATCTAGGTGGTAGTGTCGGAGCGATGTTGGGCATTCGCGGTGTGTTGATAGGATCAAGACTAACCGCAGTAAACCTGGTTGGAACACTCGAAGTAGTTGTGAGATGGGCCATTTCAGCAGGGACAATAAAATGATAAGTCGTAGTCACTGGTACTGTCTCTGTACCAGAAATTTCAGAAATCACAGGTGGGTTGATCTCGAAAATCATAGGTGAACCTGGACCAAAAAGGTCCCGTCGAAAAATGCCCGTAGACCAAAAAGGATCTTAGTCCCCCGGTCCAGACGGAGATCTGGAATATACAACAATTAAGTCTCTGGAAGAGTTTGCTCGCATAAAATGTCTCTCATAATCAGGGTGAAGTCGAAAATCCTCTCGAGTATTTGTAATTCGAAAATGTTCTAGAGAGTTAGTGCGTTCCACTTGTGGTGTGGTGACGACTGAGACTTCACTCTACCGAGGAGAGCCTCCAGGTGTACTTGTGGGAAAGGGTTGAGAACCTTCCAGATGCTCTAGAGATAAACCCTACATTCAACGTGAACGACGTGGAGGAGCTATTGTAAATGAGCGACAGACTTTGCAAATAAAATCCTATGGTCAACTTCAAGAAACAAACAACAAGCGCTAATAAACAAAATCTAGGAAGCAACACCAAGCAAACAAGACATTCTAATTTCGAAGCCACTAGTTCGTGATCAAATCCAACGTCGCAACAATGAGACGAGAAGGGGCTGGGCTAGGGTGGAAAAGTTACGCTGACGACCTACTTAACGGACTTACACCCTGGTGCAATCTCCCACACATAATCGTGGGTATACCCTCCAAGGAGCCCGAGTGAGTTTGGTCAATGTCAATTCTAGGTACCGTGAAGACTTTCCCCTTCACAGTCACCTCGGGTAAAAACCTAGAAATATAGGCCACTAAGGTCACCACCAACAACAATTAATCCTGGGGGAACAGTCAACAGTCCGATCCACAAGCAAGGGAAGGGTATCTAGCCTGAAATCAACTCAAAAGGCTTCCACTCATCATTGTGGGTATACCTCCAAGTGATCCCCATAATACGTGCAATCTCTACACTGATATTAACAAAGCAGGGTGAGTAACTCTGCCAATATCAATGCGACCTCATGCTTGACCCTTATGTAAGAAGGGCTTCCCAAGACAATATGTTGCAAATGGAATTTAACACTCCCTAACACAAGATGTTATTGTGTGTTTTGTGCTTTTGGAGAGTGTATCTCTCTTCCTACTCCAAAGCGCTAGCCTTGCTAGATGTTGGTGTAATAGAGCCCTAGAAAAGAGTTACTAGATAAATTTTACAATTGCGCAGTGTTATTAAGAGTTGTTGTTTACTCAAAGGCAACGGAGATGAAACTTATGTTGTATGACTCTGACCCAACAATGCATGGATGAGAATGAAATAGATCACTTTGCATTCAATGAATCCTATGTATGGGAGAGAGAGAAAGTTTGTCCAGATCAACTGTGAACTACAATGCAAAATTTCCTTTAAAATGCAAATGCAACTAATCACATATCAACAACAATTCTCTATTGTGTCTTTTTCAATAACTTCAACAAGTGATTTTCAATGTTTTCGAAGACGAAAATGATTTTTTGAAAGAAAAACTTTTGTTCACTTTCAAAAAGGACCCACACCACGATAGTGAGAGTACTGAAAATTGAAAAACCAATGAACAAGCAATGACAAAAACCCAATCAACTCTTTCAATGAAAACAAAAATAAAAAGCAAACCAATATAGTCTTTTCAATCACATAAGAAAAATGATCTTTCAAAGAATAAGCAAATGATAAAGACCAAGAAAACTCAACTTTCAACCGATCACCGGTTCTTAACTAATCAAACAYACTCAGATTCCGAAATCAGAGAGTATGGTTTTGCCAAGAAAAGTCAAGAAACGAAAGTCAAGACAAAAGTGACAAGAAGAGCCTCCAAATCCTAAGATTGTTCATGCACGCAAACGAAGACARGAAAGACATCAATCAATGGTCCAAAAAACTCTTAGGAGGCACCTAGACTGATCTGGGCTGGAAATACTACACAGTGTGAGAATTAGGGATTCTCGCAGGTGACCCTTTAGTAGAGTACGAGAACCTCRCACTGAACCTAAAGGCAGAATGCGAACTCTACCAATTCTCATAGGCTGCAGTGAAGTGTAGTGCAAGAATGTCTGAACATAGTCAAAATTTTGGAAAATGAAGAAAAATTTGAAAAGGCCTCTAGACCGTGAGGGTCTATCAGGATATCCTGAAGACTCGGACATTGATAGGACAGGAGAAAAGTAAAACTAGATCAAATGGCCACAGAACAATACCAAAAGCAACAAATAAAAATGGGATGATCCCTAGTGGAGTCGCCAATTTTGTTATCGAACTAATCGGTAGGTGCGGACACTAACTGATCTCCCTAGATCCACCTGGATCTAGGACAAAACAGGACAGGACATGACTCTTTCCCTAAGTTTTGACCATTGAATTAACTAGTAGGAAGGAATAAGTAACATACCTTTATATCGCTTCCTAGGGTCTCTGTTGCTCCAGCTTCGCTCCGACGCTCTCGTGAAGTCAGGACCAAGACAACACAAACCAACCAAAGTGAAGATAGCAAGATATATTCAACAGTCAACCTATGTGTATGATCAAGGAATTACACAATAAAGTGAGATTAGTTTTATGGGAAAGGGACATGCCACTGTATCATATTAATGGAAAGTAAAGATTACAACCTGAGCCTTGATGTCGCAAACTTCCTTTCGATGGCTCTTGCCTCCAACACACACACTTTCTCAATCCTTGTATGAAGAAGATCAAATCCTCTTGGTAGACTTGCTAGGGTCTCCAAGCTATTGTTTAGGCTAAATTCTTCACACAATTCTTTTCACCAATTCTCCAATGAATCTTGCTTAACCTTTTCCATGAGAATTCCCTCAATATATAGGAGAGAATGAATTAGTTACTTGGATAAGAATGATCCCACAATATCTGGGAATCCAGTACAAGGATAACCATTCGAATTCCAACCCATCCTTCTAGAAGATTCCCTTCTAGAAACATCGAGAATTCATCTTTTTCCATGCTTTAGGAAGAGTTAGCACCCTAGCTATTCAACACAGTGCGAGAAGTTCGCACCCTGGCTTAAGGCAGCCTGCGAGAATCAGGCATTCTCGCACCCAAATGTATTAGCAGCATGCGAAACTTCTTCAAAGCTGAGTTTTCTGGGAAGAGATGAAAGTAACTTTTCTCAGGAGAAAGTTCTTATGAAGAGCCTGAGTACGCCATCATCAGTACATCATCATGACGACCAAAATCATGGGTAACACTTGGATGGAGCTGAGTCGAGGATTATATTGAAGAAGCAGGTTGTCAGGCCTGTGAGAAACTCTCTCCAAGTGAGAGAGAGTCTGTTGGGAAGGGGTTTTCTCTTAGAGAGAGTCCTGCACCAGCTACGGAGCTCTGAGAATTCTTGATTTGACCTGTTTTTGAGACCCAAAGAGGTAGGTGTAGCAACGATGGACTGTTCTTTTGAAGGTGTATACTTCCAGGTGGAACAGGCATGTGGGGAATGAGAATCCGTGAGTAGAGGGCATAAAAAGCCTCTTGGAGAGAATACTTCCTGTTGCACTGTGATTTTTCCTGTAACCTCAACCTAGTCTAGGATTCCTTTTCCCTAGGTGGATCTTGGTCCTAGCTCAGGAGTGACCCATTGTTGAGAGTGATGAGTAGCATGGTATAAGGCTGGGAGGTTCATGGAAATTATGCACATGGTTGGTGGAGTGTTGGCACAGGGGCAGACCCAAGGTTCACTCTAAGAGCACACCAAAAAGCCCTAGCTATTGGCCCTTTCGATAGCACTTGCGAAGCAGATGTAGTCTCACCCGAAGCAACTAAGAGGGGCGGGTTGCAGGACAGGAATTTCTACAACCAGGGGAATATCAAGTGGATCTATAACAACAATAATACAACATTCATATATCACTTATCATCTAGGTCTATCCTACGCAACTATAGATCTAATATAACATAAGAATGAAAATAACAATATAACAATGACATAGATCCAGGCATCAATCACACATACGACACAAAGTATATGTGGTTCACCCTCTCTCTAGGGCTACGTCCACAGAACTGTGCTTATTATTTATTAAGTTAAAGCATACAGTTGTTATCTGTACTCTCAGCTAGCAGATCTTCTTTCTTCTCTCTCTTCCTCTCCCCTTCCTGCGCACCCAACTGTAGGACTTCACCTTTGCACAAAACTGAAGATCCCACAATACAATCCTCTCTCTCCACAACAGAGATATAACAACAATATCAAACGAATACTCAATGACCAACCCCACCTAGGTCCTCTTGACCTTTATTTATACATTACAATCCCTCATCAATAGCCTTAGGTCAAAACCTAGGTGCCAAAACCCTAAATACCAAAACCCTAGGTGTCTAAAACCCTAGGTTAACTTGACCCACTTTTTTCGGGCTTCGCCAGCCTATCTTTCCTTCTTGATCGCGCGGTGATCGAAAGCATCCAATGATGGCTTTTATCTGCTTGTTGAGTTTTCCATGATCCTTCTTCCTTATTGATCTATCATCCCTGATCTCCTCGTCCAACGACTTGCTTTTCCACACTTCGTTCCATCTTTCCTGCTCTTTTTCTCACTTTGACTCAGTGACAGTTACTGTGTCTCTTACGAAGCTCACTTTTTACCTTTCCTTCCTTGTTCTTCACTTCCTTCCATAACCAAGGTCCAAGAGGCCCCCAAAAATCACCTGTGCCTCATCCCGAGGCACTTCAGATCTTATCCTCTTGTTTTACTTTGACTTTGGAATGCGTAGTGCAGCCCTTGCTTTCTGCTTTATGCCTCCTTTCCATCCTTGTGTAGATTGTCTTTTCTGTGTCCGGTACCTAGTTTCAACTGCACCTAGTACCTGGACCCTTTTCCTCATGCTTTTACTAAGAGATGCAAGGCATCCTATTATCGTAGTACAACTTCAGTCGACTCCCATTCACCAATCCTTCCTTCCAATCTCCCTTCAATGTCTTTAGCTACGCAACTCCTCCTTTTGTAACTTAGGCAATCTCATATGGTCTGAGCCAATGCGTTATGAACTTCCCAGGGTGTTTGATAAACTTATTGTCATGCATCAGTACTAAATCAGCTTGCTTGATTGTCTTCTTTTTGATGTGCCTATCATGATAGGCCTTTTCTCGTTCCTTCTGAACTTGCTGATGGAATCCTGCAATGAATCTGTATTCTTCCAGTTCAACCAACTCTGGAAGCCTCTCACAAACAGCTCCAGTATCATCCATGTCTGTAAATGCATCAATTCTTAGGCTTGGTACTAAGTATTCCATCGGGACAACAATTTCAAGACCATAAACCAACTTGAAGGGGGTCTGCATTGTTAATTTCTTGCAAGTGGTTCTATAATCCCAGAGTACTGTTGGTACTCTTAAATCCCAGTCATCCCTGCTCACACTGCAAATATTTGTCAATGTTGTCTCCAATATCTTGTTGAATGCTTCAACCATTCCATTTTCTTGTGGATGGTAAGGTTTACTCTTCTGATGGTGGACTACAAATTATTCAGTCAGGGCATCAACTGTCTTATTGATGAAGTTTGTACCTTGATCACTCATAAGGACCTTAGGGCATCCAAACCTGGTTATTATGTCATCGAATATAAAATGTGCATTTGTAGTTGCACTACAGTCCTTGACTTCTATGGTTTCATCCCATCAAGTTAAGTATTCTATCGCAATAATAATGTACCTTGCTCATGTATGCTTCCCTGGTGGGTTTATAGGTCCCACGAAGTCAATGGCCCACTTTTCAAATGATTGTAGGGTCATCTGTGGTGCTAACGGCATCTCATATCTTCGGGATGGTTTTCCAATTCTCTGGCATACATCACATGCTCTGGCATACTCTTTAGTATCTCTATGTAACGTAGGCCACCAAAGGCCAGCTCGCAGAACCTTTTGCGCAGTTGCTTTCCCTGTGTAATTTCCTCTTGCGATGTATTCATGAGCTTTTGCAAGGATCAGTGGTTTCTCTGTCTCCATAACACACCTCCTTAATATTTCATCTGGTCCCATTTTGTACAATTGTCTAGCTATAAGTGAAAAGTTTGCAGCACGCACCACTAGTTGTTTCTTCTAAGGAATTGTATACTCACTTTGAGCCATTCTTGTTGACAAAAACTGGACTATGTCTGCAAAGTGGTCATCAATCTTTCTAATGGTGAGTAGCTATGCATCGGGTAATGTATCCTCCAAACTGGTGGGTTCTTCACCATGTTCCAACCTTGATAAGTGGTTTGGGCCCTTGTTCATTCTTCATGGCTTAACTATGATATCAAAATGATATTCTTGAAAAAACAGAAGCCATCTGCATATTTTCCCCCCCAACACTGGCTTGTTGACTAGGTACTTCAACGCGGAGTGATCAGTTAACATTTTAAAGTGTCCTCCCAACAAGTAGTGGCAGAATTTTTGTAGTGTATACACCATGGCTAGTCCCCCTCTCTCTGTAGTGGTGTAATAAACTTTACCTGTGGATAGCTTCCTGCTGGAAAATTCTAATGGATGATCAATGTCCCCTTCTCTAGGTTGTGCCAATACTACTCCTAATGCAAGAGAAGATCCATCGACACGCACATGGAATTCTTTGCTCCAATCTGGAAAAACCAGAATGGGTGTTGTAACCATCTTCTGTTTCAGTGTGTCGAAGCTCTACTAACATTCATCTGTCCACTCATACTGGCAATCCTTCATCAACAACTTCTCCATTGGTGTTGTAATTTGGGCATATCCTTTGATAAATTTCATGTAATATCTAGTATGGCCCAGTGCAGTGCACAGTTATTTGACTGAAGTAGGAGGTGGAAAATCAACTATAATTGCAATTTTAGATGGGTCTACCAGCAATTCCTTCTTGCATACAATATGACCTAATAGAACTCCAAACAGTGAGAAGAAGATGTGTTTCTTTAGATTCAAAGCAATTTGACAGTGCCTGCATTTGTCCAACATTAGCCTTAGACATTCAATATGATTTTTCAACAAACTAAAAACAATCCAATCATCAAAGTATGCTTATAAAAAATTATGCAAAAATCCTTTGAACGCTTCGACCACCACCCTAGAAAATATGGTTGGGAAATTATTCAATCCAAATGTCATTATTGTATATTGGTAGGATCCCCACTCTATGGAAAATGTATTCTTATGATGGTCCTCCTTGGCAGTGCGGATCTAATGGTATCCCGAAAAGCTGTCTGTAAAAGAATATACTTCCTGGCCTCTCACGTTATCCAACACTTCATCTGTGAATGGTGTAGGGAAAGGGTCATGTAGGTAGACATCATTCAACTTTCTAAGGTCCACACAGATCCTGATTTCTCCCGTCTTCTTGTCTTGTACCACCATAGGGATGATCCACTCCGACTATTCGATAGGTTCAATAATCCTTGCTTCCAGCATTCTGTTGAGCTCGATCTTCACCTTTTTCTTGTATTTCGGGTTCAGTATGTAAGGTCTTTTCTTGAATGTATTCGCATCTGGTTTCAAAGGTATTCTCATCTCACCCGTAGGCCCTTTGATTCCCTTCATATCAGTGAACTTGGTCAGGAACAAGTCCTGATATTCATGCAATAACTCTGTAATCTTATCAATGGTAGCAGCATCCCAATAATCTCTGACATTGGCAAGATTCGGTGTCTCCTCTGTCCCAATATTGACTTTCTTTATTTTGATCGGCTATCCTATGAATGGCATCTCAACTCCTGGTCTTTCCACATTTATGTGGCCTTCTGTCTCAGCGATGTTTACCTTCCTCAGATCATCATATTCATCGGCATTAATGTTGTAACATCCTTGGAATTTATGGAATGGATCAGTCCATTCATCCTCTTCTTACTCCAAAGGGAGGCCATATGACTCCTTAAATACTTTTTGTCTCATGATCTGTAATTCTTGGTATACTAAAGGAAATTCACTTTCAAACAAAAATGTGTATAAAAAATTCTGGATCATACCTTCCCAATCTGAAGTGACGAGGTGCAGCTCCACTTGAAGATACTAGTTGATAGGGATCGTGTCTAGCACGTTAATGAATCTGTGCACCCATTGTTCTCGAGGAATTTCACTCCAGGCCTCTTTGCATCTTCGCACATGGTCTTTTGGGCAACTTTGACCTGTTTACCTCACTTCACAGCTTCTTATTTGTGTTGAGAACCATGTTGTCATCAAAGTTCGACATTGTGTCTAGTCTATGATGTTCCCTTTGTGCGTCTGCCACCATAATGTTGGTGTAGCTTTCATGGCCTCATCCATTGCCAACAACCTATGTTATGTTGTTACACTTGTCTCAAACTCTGATAAGAATTTTTCTAAAGAGTTCAACCCAACAAATCTGGGTAAGTTACTCACTGTTGTGTCGATACAGCTAACCTCTCTAGTTAGTCTAGCACATCTTTTGGTAGAGACTTCATACATATGGTTTAGTTAGTTCTCCAATGCTTCTTTTGAGTCTGATGAACATGCATTGTTTCTTCGCCAACTCAAATTCCAATTGGTTGTAGGATTGATATAATCCTGATGTCTGGATGTTAGTTTGTAGATGTTTTCCAGTTCGTACGCATGGTCTTCTTCTCTCATAGGCTCTGTGTATCGAGGACCCTCATCTAGATCTAAAGGTGAAATGACCCTAAGGCCATTTCTTTTAAATGTCATATGCCTCTTCTTTAGATCAGCAACAGTAGAATTGTCGAAGGCCCAATCAATTCCTAATAATGCAGAATAAGGGAAATTGTCATCAACAATTTCAATTACCTCAAAATTTGCAAAGGTTCTAACTCCATCAATGTCCATAAGGACATGCTCCAATCATCCAAATGGGCTGAAAGCTTGCTGATTAGCCATTCTAAGCCTGATAGGGGAATAGATCAACTTCAGTTTTCCCATCAGTGCCCAGGTTTGCTTCGTCATGAAATTGACCTCCGACCCTAAGTCAAGGACCACATAGTCCATATCATATTCTCCTATTTGAGCATTCAGGTGAAATTCTTTATTTGTCCTTCTCCTTTTTCCAATTTGGTGCACTTCCCTATTCAGTAAGGAGTTTATCTTTCCTATCTCATACTGCTTGATTAAATCTTGTAATTCTTGTACAACGCTTTTATCTTGAATCATCTTAACACAAGTGCACAAAAACTTCATGAGTTTTCTTACCTATTTTCCTTTTGTTGGCGACGCAGATAGATAAAACGCCTGAGGCATGCCATATTATTTGATTTTTGGTTGTTTCTTTGATGAAGACCCTAGATATCCTTTGAACTCTTTTCTTTCCTCCTCAAATATCTGTCTTTCTTTCTTAGCATTGAACGTTGGGGTATTCTCTGTAGCTTTCCTAACTCTGTGGTCATCTGTAGTCTTTCCTTGGGCTCCTCTGTCTTCTCCTGTAGCAACGACTCCTCGAGTGATAACAACGACTCTAGGGTATGATCCGCAAAGTTAAGCATATATCAGTTGCACTTGCAGTTTTTTCTGAGGTCCTCGTCTTTCCTGAAGTTTAGCTAGTAGCAAAGGGAAGTCCTCGATGACATGCTCAAAGGAATTGCAATAACTGCAGGTTGTGCAAGGGTTCTGGCAGTCCCTCGCTAAATGTCCTGGTTGCGTGAAGTTGTAACATATTATTTGTCCTCGTCCTCAACCCATACCTCCTCCTCCTCCTCATCCTCTATATCCACCACGAGGATTGAAACTTCCTCTTCCTTGGAGAATTATACTGTGCATTGTTTCCTTCTTGGTGTACGGACTTACAGAATGTGCAGTACAAGTTTGTGGTTGTCTAAACATACTTCTGCATATAATAGGACTCACCAGGGCAATGTCGGTTTCTGCATACTTCGCACCAGGGTAGGTTAACTTGCTTCAAGGGGATCATCGCTACTGAGGCAAAATATTCATGAAACAGCAGACAACGTTCTTTATCATGACCTTCAAATCTTCATCTTACACACCAACTATCTTATATTTTGTCCTTCCCCTTGTCCTTCTTCATATCCTCAACCTGTAGAGACAAACTAGTTAGCTAGCTCAAGATCTAGCTCATGCCTGAGCTAGATTCTCCCGTCGGTGTTGATTCAAGCTTCATGGAAATCTCCAAAGATTATGCCTGCAATGCAATCTTCTTCTGCATCATGGGAACTCTGATGTGTGGTAAAATAACAGCAATGAACCATTCTTTGTTCTACTCATCTAGGATCTTAAAAGTCAGTCGGTCTGTTAGGGTCTTGAATCTCTGATCAAACTCCCAAACAGGTTTGAATGCCTTCTGTTTGATCTCCTTTATATCAGTAATACATTGTGACCTTGAATTAGGTTTTTTAAACTCCGCAACTAGTGCATTCTTGATCTCATTTAGTGGCTTAGGCTGTGCAAGTCCTTGGACAATCTTCATGTACCAACTCAGCGTGTGATCCCTCAATGTAGTGCTAAACTGGTTTCTTTTACATCTTCATCAATAATATTTTTAATGATCCATACGGACTCGCACAAGAACTAGTGTTGATAAGGATCTTCCGATCTGTCTCCTTTGAATATAGGGAGCCTCATCTCATCTTCCATAGAGCTGCCTAGGTTTCCTATCTGAGTAGATGATGAACTACTAGTAATAGTAGTCTGCAGACTCTGGTGATTCATAGTATTCTGATTATTTAGCGTTTTTGAAATAACAGAAGGATTGATATTACTTACTTCAGTGGTATGTGTGGTTCCTGATGTTTCTGCCTCATTCTGGCAAAGTTCTTCAGCTTCCTCTTCCTCTGCTCTACTGGGTTTTGAATGATCTTTTTCTGTCAGATCTGCCTCTTCTCCACTGTAGAAACCTTCATCTCTTTATTTTTGCTTGAACATGTTCTCAAGGTGAAGCCCTCGAAATAATTTCCCACTGCGCGTATGTCCATCCTCTGTGTCGTTGTCACTGTCCGAATTCTTGAACATTAGCCTTTTCGGATCCAACCAATCTACTGTATCTTCAAGACGTTCTTTTCATGCAACAACATCTTGATTCTTAGCTTCAGAAATTGATCCAAATTTTATGAGTAGAAAGAAATGAATACAGATTATTAACAGGTGATTAACACAAAATAACAGAGATACAATAAAACTAGTTTTCTATTCAATAACGAAATAAGCTGAAACTATAAAATGCAGCTGAAATAAGCTTGCTGGAATGGTGGCGGCTTATCTCTGAGAAGAGATGTGGCGGCAGCAGGCATTCACAAGAATAAGGTTACAATGAGGCTTTGAAGGCCTTTTTACAATAATAAAGAATGCCCAAAACCCTAGACATCCAAAAACCTAACCCTAGGAGATGAAGTGCCAAAAGTCATGTGGGCCCCGTTTTGGTAAGTTAGTACATCAACTTCCCAAGGTCGTAACTTTGGCATACGATCTCCGTTTTAGGCATGTGATAGCCCGTTGGAAAGGTATCGTCGAGGAGATTCATTTTGAGGGACATATAATGTCTTTGTATATCATTGAGAATCTCTATCTCGAAAAACCTTCATTTAGACCCTGAAAATGGACCCGAAAGTTAAAATTGCTAAAAATAGTAAATTGCCAAAATTGTCAGAAAACGGTTTTGAGCTAGTTGGAAAAGGTGGGTGGCCACTGATATCCATATGGATCAAAAATTGTAAAAATTTTCCTCTGGGTCCTTTGAAGAAGTATCTCTCGGCCTGTATATATGATTATGTTTTGTCAACAACAAATTCAGTGATATACCCTCCAATGGTACTATCGAACGAGTGATCTACAACCCTTGATAAAACATTGTCGAATCTCTTAACCTTCTTAATCAACTCCGATGTCTAGACCACAGGAGGTCTAGATCTGATCTCGAACTGGGTATCGGCTAACCTAGCTAACCACTCGTATAGCTCTTGATGAATTCCTCCAAAGAAGATCTCGTGAATATCAGTGAAGATGTGTCTCTGCAGCCAACCTTCAGTACTCAGCTTAGGGTTCTTGTTTTGGGCTTCCACAAAGTCCCTCTCTTGATCCTCTATCCACTTATGAATCTTTGTCTTCGATGGGAACCACCTTGACATTCCCTTACACAGATTCTTGTGCCGACAACGAAACCATTTGTTGGCATAGGGGCGGACCTGAGGTTCACTCCAAGAGCGCACCAAAAATCCCTAGCTACTAGCCCTTTCAGCAACACCTGCAAAGCAGATGCAGTCTCACTCGAAGAAGCTAAGAGGGGGGGTTGCAGGTCAGGAATGTCTACAACCAGAGGAATATCAAGTGGATCTATCACAACAATAATACAACATTCATATATCACTTATCATCTAGGTCTATCCTGTGCAACTATAGATCAAATATAACATAAGATTGCAAATAACAATATAACAATGACAAAGATCCTAGCATCAATCACACATACAACACAAAATATACGTGGTTCACTCTCTCTCTAGGGATACGTCCACATAACTGTGATTATGATTTATTAAGGTAAAGCATACAGTTCTTATATGTGCTCTCGGCTAGCATATCTTCTTTCTTATCTCTCATCCTCTCCCCTTCCTGCGCACCCAACTGCAGGACTTGACCTTCACACACAGCTGAAGATGCCACAATACAATCCCCTCTCTCCACAACAGAGCTATAACACCAATATCAAACCAATAGTCAATGACCAACCCCACACAAGTCCTGTTGACCCTTATTTATACATTACAATCCCTCCCCAACAACCTTATTTATTCATATCTGTCTCCTTTGAAGATAGGGAGCCTCATCTCATCTTCCATAGAGCTGCCTAGGTTTCCTATCTGAGTAGATGATGAACTACTAGTAATAGTAGTCTGCAGACTCTGGTGATTCATAGTATTCTGATTACTTAGCATTTTTGAAATAACAGAAGGATTGATATTACTTACTTCAATGGTATGTGCAGTTCCTGATGTTTCTGCCTCATTCTGGCAAAGTTCTTCAGCTTCCTCTTCCTCTGCTCTAGTGGGTTTCGAATGTTCTTTTTCTGTCAGATCTGCCTCTTCTCCACTGTAGAAACCTTCATCTCCGTATTTTTTCTTGAACATGTTCTCAAGGTGAAGCCCTCGAAATACTTTCCCACTGCGTGTATGTCCATCCTCTGTGTCGTTGTCGCTGTCCGAATTCTTGAACATTAGCCTTTTCGGATCCAACCAATCTATTGTATCTTCAAGACGTTCTTTTCATGCAACAACATCTTGATTCTTAGCTTCAGAAATTGATCCAAATTTTATGAGTAGAAAGAAATGAATACAGATTATTAACAGGTGCTTAACACAAAATAACAGAGATACAATAAAATTGGTTTTCTAATCAATAACGAAATAAGMTGAAACTGTAAAATGCAGYTGAAAAAAGCTTGCTGGAATGGTGGCGGCTTATCTCTGAGAAGAGATGTGGCAGCAACAAGCATTCACAAGAATAAGGTTACAATGAGGCTCTGAAGGCCTTTTTACAATAATAAAGAATTCAAAAAACCCTAGACATAAAAAAACCTAACCCTAGGAGATGAAGCGCCAAAAGTCATGTGGGCCCCGTTTTGGTAAGTTAGTACATCAACTTCCCGAGGTCGTAACTTTGGCATACGATCTTCGTTTTAGGCGTGTGATAGCCCGTTGGAAAGGTATCATCGAGGAGATTCATTTTGAGGGCTCAATAATGTCTTTGTATATCATTGAGAATATCTATCTCGAAAAACCTTCATTTAGACCCTGAAATGGACCCGAAAGTTAAAACTTCTAAAAATAGTAAATTGCCAAAATTGTCAAAAAACGGTTTTGAGCTAGTTGGAAAAGGTGGGTGGCCACTAATATCCATATGGATCAAAAATTGTAAAAATTTTCCTCTGGGTCCTTTGAAGAAGTATCTCTCGGCCTGGATATATGATTATGTTTTGTCAACAACAAATTCAGTGATATACCCTCCAATGGTACTATCGAACCAGTGATCTACAACCCTTGATACAACATTGTCGAATCTCTTAACCTTATTAATCAACTCCGATGTCTAGACCACAGGAGGTCTAGATCTGATTTCGAACTGGGTATCGGCTAACCTAGCTAACCACTCGTATAACTCTTGATGAATTCCTCCAAAGAAGATCTTGTGTATATCGGTGAAGATGTGTCTCTGCAGCCAACCTTTAGTACTCAGGTTAGGGTTCTTGTTTTGGGCTTCCACGAAGTCCCTCTCTTGATCCTCTATCCACTTATGAATCTTTGTCTTCGATGGGAACCACCTTGACATTCCCTTACACAGATTCTTGTGCCAAGAACGAAACCATTTGTTGGCACAGGGGCGGACCTGAGGTTCACTCCAAGAGCGCACCAAAAATCCCTAGCTACTATCCCTTTCGGCAACACATGCGAAGAAGATGCAGTCTCACTCGAAGCAGCTAAGAGGGGGGGGGTTGCAGGTCAGGAATTTCTACAACCAGAGGAATATCAAGTGGATCTATCACAACAATAATACAAAATTCATATATCACTTATCATCTAGGTCTATCTTGTGCAGCTATAGATCAAATCTAATATAAGACTGCAAATAACAATATAACAATGACAAAGATCCTAGCATCAATCACACATACAACACAAAATATACGTGGTTCACCCTCTCTCTAGGGATACATCCACAGAACTGTGATTATGATTTATTAAGGTAAAGCATATAGTTCTTATATGTGCTCTCGGCTAGCAGATCTTCTTTCTTCTCTCTCATCCTCTCCCCTTCCTACGCACCCAACTGTAGGACTTGACCTTCACACATAGCTGAAGATGCCACAATACAATCCTCTCTCTCCACAACAGAGCTATAACAACAATATCAAACCAATACTCAATGACCAACCCCACATAGGTCCTCTTGACCCTTATTTATACATTACAATCCCTCCCCAACAACCTTAGGTCGAAACCTAGGTGCCAAAACCCTAGATACCAAAACCCTAGGTGTCTAAAACCCTAGGTCAACTTGACCCCCTTTTTTCGGGCTTCGCCAACCTATCTTTGATTCTTCATCGCGCGGTGCTCCAAAGCATCCAATGATGGTTTTTCTTTGCTTGCTAAGTTTTCCACGATCCTTCTTCCTTGTTGATCTGTCATCCCTTATATCCTCATCCAACGACTTTCTTTTCCACACTTCATTCCATCTTTCCTGCTCTTTTCCTCGCTTCGACTCAGTGACAGTTACTGTGTCTCCCACAAAGCTCTCTTTTTACCTTTCCTTCCTTGTTCTTCGCTTCCTTCCATAACCAAGGGCCAACATGGAGCTACTACAGTTTCAAGATAAGTATATGCATGTGTTTAATCTCAATTAAAATGCATGTATGTGATACTTTCACTATTATCATGTATTCCATTGCAATTATATATTACTGTCTCACATTATTCTGTATGTTAGCAGTAATCCTTTGATTATTTTGAATTGTTTAGTTGAATGTGTTAATTTGATTTTTGTTTCATGTTATGCATATAAGTATGAGAATGTTTCCACGTAGTAGCATTGCCCGGTCGTGGGGTTGATGGTCGGGGACGTTACAATATGGTATTAGAGCCCATGGTTTCAATGTTGAGCCTGGATGGGTCAGATAAGTGGTCTTTGGACCAAAGGTATCGAGTGGAAATTGTGTTGGAGGAACCAATTTCGAGCCTTAGAGAATTCCTGAGCACCAAGAAGTTACTTGGCCATGTTACGAAGCTCAAGTGGGTTAGCGGTAGAATAAAACCATAACCAACGTGGTATTCGAACACTGAAAGAGAGCGTTAAACACTTGGAGTCTGGGAGTTGTAGGATATGTTTGGAAGGAGAGGAAAACCTTTACGACCATTAGATTCGGAGAAGATGTCGGAAGGATATCTGGGAAGCCTTTCGGGAGTTCGACTGTCAGGAGAAGTGGGGTACACTGAGGCACAAACTTCTGAATCCAAAAACCCCAAGAAGATATACATTGTATATCTAGGAAAAAGAACTTAATCGTTGGATCAAGAAGAAGAGCAAATTGTAATTTCGGGAGTTCAACTGTCGGGATAAGTGGGATGACGTATAAACCCCCGAAGCCCAAAATTGCAAAATCTCGATGATCCAAAGTAGTGAGTCAGACTGACGTCACTGGGATGAACGAGGACACAAGGGATGTGTGCCACATGCTAGTGGGTCCCAAAGGAAGAAGTGGAAGCAGTGGGGTCGGATGGGGTCACCTAGAGTAACATGGACCCTTTTAAGTACACCACGTGTCACCACCATGGTTGGTGACAGCTATACTGTGGGCCTGGAGGCTAGAAAGGTAAGAAGTTTGAAATTCGAGAGTTGGAGAGGGAACCGAGCGTGGGAGCCTACAGGACCAAAACCTCGAAACCCAAAACCCCAAAGTCCCGATTAGAGAACCTTGAGATCTAGCGCCTGGCCACGACCCATGGTCGCATGGGTTGGGGAATGAGAGAAAGGGGCTAGTGCCCAAAAACTTAGCAGAGCAGAGTTTTGAAAGTATAAATCTGCAGGGATTCTTGATTGAATGAGAATCACAGAGAATGAAAAATGAATGTTTTCTTGAGTCAGATTTTTTTATGAATGTTGTGGGATTTGTTACAGATTAAGGGCCTAGAAATTTTCGGTTGTCTGCACATTGTGTTTGCAGAAGTTTTAACGAGTTCTAGAACCGAATAGAATTTCCATTGAGTGCAAAAGAAATGGAAGGGGCACAGACTGCTTCCAATTCTGAGGATGAAGCAAAAGGAATGGATGTTCATTTGGAAATTGAATTATCGAACTCCAATGGCCATAGAGAAGAGATAGATAAGGAAGGGAACATGATGAAAATCATTGAAAAATTGCAGAAAGATACCCAAACTCACCGAACAAATAGCAGAAATCTAAGGAAAACTCAGGATAAACAAGGTGAATTCAACTTAAAGTTGTTGAAGAGTCTGGAAAGAATAGAAAAGAAATTGGACAAGGAGAGTGACTCAAGAAAAAATGAGAGTCGTAGGACCCCTGAGAGGAAAATAAGATCAAGGAGTGTTAGCAGGCATATTCGTCACTCCCCGAAGCATGCCAGTAAGGAGGCACATAGTAGTTCAAGCCCATCTCCTACCAGAAATCACAGGAGATATGGAGTTGATGAACTGAATGGAGAAATGAACAAGAATAAACCTCCAACATTTTATGGAGAACATAAGAAGGAGGAAGATGCCGAAACATTCTTTCTTGGTATGAGGAAATACTTCCAGCTGCAAAATTATTCCTCTCATGCATAAGGAAGAATTGTGATGTATCAACTGAAAGGAAAATCATCCATGTGGTGGGATCAACGTGTGCAGGTGCAACACATTAGAGAGAAAGATATCACTTGGAAATAATTCAAGAGGTATTTCAAGAATAAATACTTGACTAAGAGATATTATGATAGAAAGATGAAGGAGTTATTTGAACTCAATATAGGCAACATGACCATGGATGAGTATGAACGTAGGTATTTGGAATTGCTAAAGTATGTTTTGTTCATCAAAGATGAGGCTATCAAGATTCATAGGTATCTAAGTGGATTTCCACCTTCCATCAGCGACAAAATCTAGTATGATGACCCTAATACCATGGAAGAAACGATAAGAAGAGTGAAATTCTTATATGAGCAACAAAGAGGAAATCCCACCTTTTGGAAGGCTTGAGATGACTAGAGGAAGTTCAAGAAAGAACAGAGGAAGAAGGGAAACAAACCTCCCTTTTCAAAAAATGGTCATCAAGGACATCCATCGTTTAGAGAGCCGAGAATGTCTGACATAGGGGAACAGAGGCCAAGACATATGCCCATTCAGTGTTGGGTCTATTAGGGAGACCATAAGTACAGAGATTGTCCCCACAAAAATGGCAAAGTGATATTTTTCCATGACATTCAGCAAGTTGAAACAGTGGAGGACATGGGCAGTAGAATACCAAGGATCTACACAGCCCTGGACAACAAGCAAGCTGAATTTCAGTCGCACATGATTGAAGTAGAAGGTATGATCAACAACCATGCCTTTACTATTTTAATTGATTCAGGGGCTAGCCATAGTTATATAGATCCTAGAGTGGTGGAAAGTTTTCATTCGATGAGAAGCAAACATGAGAAGTCTTGGTTAGTGCAGTTGGCTACAAGAAACAAGAGAAACATCATTGAGTTAGTTAATTCATGTCCAGTGGACATGAATGGACTAAACACAAAGGCTGAATTGAACATTATTCCTTTAGGTTCTTACGAATGTTTGGTTGGGATGGATTGGTTGTATCATAACCACGCCATCCTGAACTGTCGTAACAAGTTATTCACTTTCCTGGATGAGGAAGGAAATCAAAAAAATGTACAAGGAATTCCTAGAGTTGTTACTGTTAGAGAAATCTCAACAATGCAGCTAAAGAAGTGCTTCAGGAAAGGTTGTCAATTATTTGCATCCCATGTGGAGGAAACACCTAAGAATAAGGTGCCAATAATTGGAGATCATGCGGTACTAAAGGAGTTTGAATATGTGTTTTAGAAGGTGCTCGAACTACCTCCAAAAAGACATATTGACTTCTCTGTAAACTTGACGGCTGGAGCATATCTAGTGTCAAAAGATCCTTATATAATGAGTACACCAGAGTTGAAAGAACTACAATTGCAGCTTGAATAGCTTCTGAAGAAGGGGTATATATGCCCAAGTGTGTCACCTTGGGGAGCCCTGGTTCTATTCGTGAAGAAGAAGGATGGAACACTGAGATTGTGTATTGATTTCAGAAAATTGAACAAAGTAACTGTAAAGAACAAATATCCTCTGTCGAGGATTGATGACCTCCTCGATCAGTTGAAGGATGCGAAGATATTTTTGAAGATAGATCTTAGATCGGGATATCACCAGGTAAGAATAAAGGATGAAGACATCAACAAGAATGCCTTCAGAACAAGGTATGGTCACTATGAATTCACAGTGGTGTCATTTGGGTTGTCAAATTCACCCATTGTTTTTATGTGCTTGATGAATGGTGTATTGAGGGACTATCTAGACAAGTTTGTCATAGTCTTTATGGACGACATTCTGGTGTATTCCAAGTCAGAGGAAGAGCATGAGAAACATCTGAGGATAGTGTTGCAGGTACTAAGAGAGCACCAATTGTATGCCAAGTTGAGCAAGTGCTCATTTTATCAGGAGAAGATCCATTTCCTTGGGAATATTATTTCGAAGAATGGGATAGTTGTAGACCCTAAGAAGATTGAGGCCATCAGAGAATGGTCAGTGCCAAAGAATGTGACATAAGTCATATCCTTTATGGGTCTAGTTGGTTATTACAAAACGTTTATCACAGGGTTCACGAGAATAGCTCACCCTATCACTTCCTTGCAAAGGAAGGAGAAGAAGTTTCAGTGGAAAGAGGATTGTGAGATAAGCTTCCACCAATTGAAGCAATTGTTAACCAGTGCTCCAATCCTAAGGATTGCAGATCCAAACGAAGACTTTTTGGTGTGCACAGATGTATGAAAAGAAGGACTGGGAGGAGTCCTCAGTCAGAATGGATTCGTAGTCTATTATGAATCCAGAAAGTTGGAGCATGAAAGGAACTATGAAACTCATGATTTGGAGTTGGCAGCCATAGTACAGACCACAATGGGCTGAAATATTTATTTGATCAGCCAAACTTGAACTCCAGACATAGTAGGTGGTTGGAGTTTCTCTGTGAATATGATTTTGATATCAATGATATCAAAGGGAAGGAAAACAAAGTGGATGATGAAATCAGTAGGAAAGTGCATGAATTACATGCTACAACCATTAGCATGTATCAAACCGATATAAAGGGAAGATTTTTGGAAGCTGCAAGTGCAGACTTCCAGTACAGGGAATTGGTAGCGAAGCTACAACAAGGTAAGACGCTGCAAGGAGTGGAAGATTATCATCTTGGAACTGATAGAACACTTCTATACAAGAACACAATTTATGTACCTAATGTCCAGGACATGAAACTTATGATTTTACGTGAAATGCATAATGTGCCTTATGCAGAGCACCATGGATATCAGAAAACGGTGGCAGTAGTCAAGAGGCATTACTTTTGGTTAGGTATGAAGAAAGATATTGTTGAATACATGGATGATTTTAAGGATGGAAACTTGTTTTGAAATGTAGAAACCTTGACGAATATTACTAATCCTTCATATGCCAACTATACATGTTTGGCGATATTATTGTAAAAATATTCAAATTTCTAAGCACTTTATATAGTTTGTATAAACTTTTGGCGATTTTTAAGGTAAAATAATTGTATCCTATAGAATTTGGGAGAATCATTTTTAGAATGGCGAATCTTTTTTTCGGAAAAACCATGGAAAATTAGCCCCTAAAATCATCCCTAGTTGAATACATCATCATATGTATGGAGTGCCAGAAGGTTAAAGCTGAGAACAGGCACCCAACAGGGTTGCTGCAACCTTTACCTATTCCTGAGTGGAAGTGGGAAGTGGTGACAATGGATTTCATCACAGGATTGCCTAGGATAGGAAAGCAGCATGATTCAATCATGGTGGTGCTGGAAAATCTTACGAAAGTTGCCCATTTCATTCCGTTAAAGACTACTCACAAGAAATCGAATGTTGTCGACATATTTATGGAGGAAGTGGCACGATTGCACAGAATTCCCAAGACAATTGTGTCTGACAGAGACCCGAAATTTAACTCAAATTTTTGGAAAGGGTTATTCAAAGGGTTCGGAATGAATCTGAACTTCAGTACATCTTATCATCCTGACTCTGATGGATAGACAAAGAGGGTGAACAAAATAATAGAAGACCTGCTAAGGATGTATGTGATAGAAAAACCATCGAAATGGGAAGACTACCTACTCTTGGTAGAATTCACCTACAAAAATGGGTATCAAGCATCATTGAAGATGAGCTCATTTGAATCACTTTATGGAAGAAAGTGAAATACTCCAGTAAGCTGGGATAATTCAGCTGACAGGGAAGTAGTTGGGCTAGAATTTCTCAAGGAAATGGAAGAACAAATGCAAAAAATCAAGTAAAATTTAAAGGTTGCCCAAGACAGGAAAAAACGTTATATTGATAAGAACAAAACCCACATAGAGTTTAAATTGGGTGATCATGTTTTCCTGAATGTGAAATCCAATAGAAGTTCCCCGAAGCTGGGAAGTTGTGCCAAGTTGGCAGCCATAGTTTGTGGGCCATTTGAAATCCTAGAAAGGATTGGGCTAGTTGCATATATGCTTGCATTACCTGCATCCATGAATGTACAGAATGTATTTCATGATTCATTGCTTGAGAAATATATACTTGATGCTAATCATGTTATTGATTGGAATGTGATTTAGGTGGAGCAAGAAGGTATCCTGCAAGTGCATCATGTCCACATATTGGACCAGAAAATCAAATAACTCCGGAATCGAGCCATAGGGCTTGTAAATGTCCAGTGGACCTGGTACGGTCCCAAGGACGCGACATGGGAGCATGAGGATTCTATGTGGGAAGAATACCTGCATCTTTTTGAAGATTTTGGAAATCTTGTTGACATTGTGTAAAAGTTGCACTGAGAACAGTGAAAAAATAAAGGGAGGGGATTGTAATATCCCCCGGCAGTGCCCCAGTTATATTATGAATTGTAATCATGTTTATGAACTATAATCATGTTTTGTAGGCTGGTGAGTTGAGTATTGATAAGTTGGTGGGCTTATGTGTTTATTAGGCCAGAGAGCCTAAGTATTAAGTCCATAAGCCTGTTTTTGTATATGTAATATGCAGAACATTAATAAATAATAAACATCATTGTGCGCAGACCGACCACGAAGAAAGAGTGATGGGGGACTAATCTTCCACAAAGTGGGTAAGGGAAAAGGGGGCTGAAAGGTTGGAAGAGGGGCTAAGCTTAGGAGCTTGAGTCCTTGGGAATAATAATTTATTATTATTCAAAAAGCTATGTGAAATGTTTGTTTTTATCCTAAGTCTCGGGAGGGGCAATGCATGCAGCTCCAGCGTGTTAAAAAAGGGAATGCATGCAGATCTAGGAAGACAAGTGTCGACCTGGGTGCATGCAGTTAAGACTGTCAAGTTGAGCCGTGTTGGGGGTTGGTCCTCTGTTGTTGCGTCTGGGTTGCCAGTTTCTGGATGCTCGGTCTGAAAATCATTTTCCTTTTCTGTGGAACCTCTATTGTTTTACCTTCATGCAATTCTGAGAATGAAAACCGGGAACTATTCTATGTCTTCTGTGGAACTCGACACCGTGGAAATCGCCTAAGCGTGTTGTGTCTAGTGTCTGGCCATTTCCATTTTTGGACCTATGCCCATCTGTTGTTGCGACTGTCATCCCTGTGTGAATGAGTGTTGAACCGTGGATTTTTTCCTCACCTGGCTGGAGCTAAGTCAAGGAGGGTGTTGAAGAACCAGGTTGTCAGGTTCGTGATTGAAGAAGCAAGATGTCATGCCCATGAAAAACTCTCTCTAGGTGAGAGAGAGTCTACTGGGAAGGCGTTTTCTTTTAGAGAGAGTCCTGCACCAGCTACAGAGCTCTACGAATTCCTGATCCATCCTATTGTCGAGACCCAGAGAGGGAGGTGTAGCATCGATGGAATGTTCTTGTGAAGGTGTATACTCCCGGGTGGAACAAACATGTGGGGAATGAAAGTCCGTGAGTAGTGGGCGTAAGAAGGCTCTTGGATTGAATCCTTTCTGTTGCACTCTGATTTTTCTCGTAACCTCAACCTAGTCTAGGATTCCCTTGCCCTGGGTAGAGCTTGTTCCTACCTTGGAGGTGACCCATTGTTGAGAGTGATGAGAAGCGTGGTATAAGGCTGAGAGGTTCGTGGAAGGTCTGCACATGGTTGGTTGAGCTACTACAGTTTCAAGATAAGTATATGCATGTGTTTAATCTCAATTAAAATGCATGTCTGTGATGATTTTAGTATTATCATGTATTCTGTTGCAATTATAGATTATTGTCTCACATTCTTTTGTATGTTAGCGGTAATCCTGTGATTATTTTGAATTGTTTAGTTGAATGTGTTAATTTTATTTTTTTCATGTTATGCATATAAGTATGAGAATTTTTTCACGTAGTAGCATTGCTCGACCGTGGGGTTGATGACTGGGGACGTTACACAGTATCTCCAAAAAATGGGCAAAATCCCCCAAATTTGGTGAGAAAAACCATAAAAATCACTATTATAAGGATAATAAACCCACTTTGGAGAAATAATGGGTGCATCCCCCTTTCTCGTTGGCCCTTGATCCTATAAGCACTTTCCATATGCTCATGGGATAACCTTTGTGAACTGGTCCCTCCATATCCTTTGGGTCTGGGTCACATGGCTTGGCCATGTGGCCTTTCCCTAACCTTTAATGCATGCCCAAATCTGTATCCATGTTCTATAGCCCTTGGTCGTGGGCTTAGATCCTCGTCGACTGGGGCCTAAACAACCCAAAGCGCCACCCGTCAATACTTATAATTAATGTGCCAACTCTTCAAAAAGGAACAACCGTAGCCCAGATGGATAGCGCCCAGTTGTAAAGTTGTTGGCACCCAAGGAGGTCAGAGGTTCAAAACTCCCGGCCTAATAAAGTTTTACCGAGTCGTCATTGGTCATCCGTAGGGTGACACGTGGCACCTCCTAATTGGGCCACATGGCGATCCAATATTAGTCCGCATCATTAAATTGTATGCCCAGTCACCCTGCCACCTGTCTGACACGTGATTAGTCCGTACACCATGTCATGCTGTCACATGTCAATCCATACGCCAGTCACCTACCTAGTTGTCGACCATATGCCACGTGTCCATTTGTCATAGGGACACACCACTATATGGACTATCACGTGTCATATGTAAAGTGACACGTGTCCATTTATCATAGGGGCACGCCACTATATGGAGTGTCACATGTCATCTATACGATGACATGTGTCAAATCCGTACAATGCCAACTCATCCCAAAAATGACGAAAATGGGTGAAACATGTCACCTCCTGGTGACGCCAACTTTTCATGATGATTTCATCATGATGTCATCCTGATGCATGCTAACGTCACTTGTCGTACATGATGGCGTCATTGTTGACTTTGACCTGGTTGACCCTTTACCTGTTTGGCGAAACGAACAAAACGCGATGTCAGGAGCATACAACGTTTGTTTGAGTCCATTCAAGTTGTGTTGGATTGGTATCAATGAGGCATATGTGCACATCTGTTTTGAATCCATTACGAGAATTTTTATTTTTATCCCTTTCTAAGCCCCTTCAAGCTCCTTGATCAGATTCTTGATCACACCTCCCCACTAAAGGACATTTTGGTCCCAAAAAGGTTACTGACTAGTCATCAATCTTGGGATAGGCCACTCGGCTTGTTCCTTGTCTCTGAAATCTGTCCTGTGCACCTGCCTCATCAAGATCAACTCTAACACAATCATGACAACTGACAACATATTGTTAGCCATTTGAACCCTGTCACATCTTACTGAAGCCACTATCATCCATGTAGACAACATTACTAATGATAGCATAAAAAATATGACTATAAATGAGATGATATGTTTGTAATATTTGCATGACATTAGCTTATCTTGAAGCAAACTGTGATTGATTTCCATTCCACAATCATCTCATGTTCTTGCTTAAGATCTATTACTTGATTTGAAACAATTATAGGTTTGTTTCTTCCTTGAACTGTCTTCTTCAATTGTTCCATAGTTTGAAGAGTTTTATTTTCCTTTACATGATGATCTGAAATGATCTTTTACATGACTATGGTTGAGTTATTTATGCATGTGTTTATTAACCAATTAGGAAGATTTAAGAAAGAGGAAGAAGTTATAGAAGAATCATAGAAGCCATATACACATATGCAGATCTGAAATAAGCAATAAACAACAACAGACCATAACACCAATGTGATAACAGAGTTCGACAATATCACCTACGTCTTCGGGCCTTGTCTTAGTGGGATTTTCTTATTTATGTTTGAAGATTTACATGTACATCATGATAGTTCTAAAAAGTTGCAAAAATAATCTGGTCATTTTCTACTAAATCTCATGAACCCATCAAAACTAATGACACCCAAATCGGATGAACGAAGCTCCAAGAAATGGCCCACAAAGGTGCACTCCTCAATAGCTTCCCTGCATGACAATGGATTTGGCTCAAAAATCCGGCAACATAAACCTATTATGAACCACCTCTCATCTCCCCATGGCTTCAAGAAGGTCTGGTTTATATAGATATGAAGTTGGTAACCGTCTCCCAACTTCCTCCCAAGATCTCACCTAAAAAAGGGCCCAATATCTCCCAATATTGGCCAAAATCTCCAACAATGTTGAATAAAATCAACATGAATCACTATAATAAAGTGCAAAACCTACTTCATTCCTAAATTAGGGTGCATCCCCCCTTCTCGTGCAACCCTGGTCCTATGGACGTGCCCCATCTGTCCTCGCACCAGGTGCTAGGTCGTTTGGCCCCCTTAGTTCTCGTCTCTTGGACCCATTATAGGCCATGTGGCCTGGTCCCTTAACCTTTGTGTGCTAACTAGTGGTCCATCCTCCCAAGATTCCAGCTCCTGGTTCTGTGTGTGGCCATATTCCCACACCCTCCGCGTTATCAAGTTTTGAGCCCCTGATATATAGGCCAGTGGTTACGCCCCTGGTCGACAGGCTAGCCCGACCGACTGGGGCTAACCCCAAAATCCCAGCACTAACCGTTACATAGAGGGTCCTATGGAGTTTACCACAGAGTTGGGGGAGGAACCCATAACACTTGATCCAACACATGAACAAACATGGGTTGTGGTCATATCGTATAGTCGTATGGAGTGGGTTACGCCGAGGGTTGGGGACTATCCCCACCTCTAACACTGCCTGGAACTATACCATAACAAACTTAAATATATAGTTTTACATTTATATATCAAGTACCAATGACAGGTGGGTTGGTAGAACCGAACCCTACCAAGTCACTACTTGGTGGTGAGGTCTCAGGTTCGAAACCCACTAGCTCCAAACAACTTTTGCAATAAACCATCGAACCAATCCATGGGTGCCACATGGAAGCCCACATTTGGGCCACATGGCATCGTACCTTTTTCTAGCTAGTTGCCAAGTGTCAACACACTATTCGACCTACTTTGCCACACATACCAACCACATCAACAACCAACCATGTCAGTACATCTTCCACATGTCAAATGCTCATTGGTCTAGTTGTCTTCCCTGTCATCGACGACTTCCATGTGTCATACATATTGTATGGGCTTTCCATGTCATCTGTGCCACGTGTCACCACTGCAAGGGTGACATGTGTTGCTCTCTGATTGGTCCCCTGTACCTGTCTGTACATCCAGTCACCCTACCACATGTCACCTCCAAAAGCTTCCACGTCAGTGTTGACTGTGCTTTTCCATGTTAGTTGTATGGCCATACATCATGTATAGTCAGCTTCCATGTGGTACTGTATGGATTGCACAGTCATCAATTTTTGCCTATTTGGTAAAATAAACAGATCAACATAACTTGAGCATAATACATTTGTTTTATTCCATTCAAGTTTTGTTGGCTTCGTATTGACGAGGCCTACACACACGTATGTTTTGAAGCCATTCGGATAACTTTTATTTTTAGGCCTTTCTGAGCCCCATCAAGCTCCTAGATCCAAATCTGGCTCACAACTCCCCACTAAAGGACCTTTTGGTCCCTAAAAGGTAACAAAAATGGAATTTGGTTGATTACATACTCATAAGGACAAAAACAAAAACACTATGTTGTAAAAATGATGTTATAATAGGTCATCATTTCAACATGTGATATTACATTAATGGAAGCAAATACAATGAAGTTGTGACATCCACTTCTGGAAAAACAAAGTGGTTGGTTTCTTTCCTTCATGGTGTTTCTCTTGCTTCGTTGGTAATCCTTCTTCCTTCATGAGTACATGTGCCATCCTTTTGTCCTTCCTTAGACGAAGCTCTGTATTAAGCTTCCAACAACTAGTCTTTTGATGTCCACTCCTATTGCAATAAGTGCACTGAGTTTTTGGCATTCATACCTTTTTACCCTTCTCTTTATTCCGTTGTGGATTTGATTATTTATTTCGTGTTTCCTTCCTTGGTCGACATAGTTTTCTTGTACAAAATTTGTCTCTTCCAACACTTGGAAATAAAATGCTTGGGTGAATGACAAAAAGTACATGGATAAATATTCCACATGTTTTAGATTACATGATTATGCTTTTGATAATCAAAAAGAGAATTGGAAAAATTCCGACCATTATACCTTCCTTGTTGATCTTGACTTTTCTTTGGATATGATTTGTATTCATTACCACAATACTAGAGTGATGCACCATCAACTTTCATGAAGTGTTCCTGCAATGACTTAAGTTGGCCATTTGAAGCATTACTTTCTTCAGAAATTTTGGAACCCATCTTGGAGGATGCTCCAATATCCACTTCACCATAACCCAATCCTAAATATTGAGGCCTTTCCACAACCTCAATGGGATTAACAATACCTTGGCCCTCAATTCCAAGACCCTTTCCTTCATAACCCATCTTGGTTAGCAGTCTCAAACCTATACCTCTTGTATGTTTTTCAAAAGCACCAAAACCATCTTGATGGGAATAAGGAGAATTTGATGAATGAACTTCACTGCATACCTTAGAGATGTTTTCTGAAATAGATGTAGAAGGCACTTCCTTCAATCCTTCTTTTACTTTGTTTTTCTTGGAATATTTCACTTGAACCGAGCTCTTTCGTTCCAAGTAGTATTCATACAACACTTTAACCATATCGGCCATGGAAAACACTGAATTTATGAACTCCTTCTCATCTTGAGAAATTCCTCTTGTAGATGCCATTTTATCCCTTGAGATGATCTCTTCCCCGGTTAACATGCAAAACTCAAATTCCAAATGTCAACTAGCTCTGATACCAACCTGATCCGAAATGATATTTTACATGACTATGGTTGAGTTATTTATGCATGTATTTATTAGCTAATTAGGAAGATTTAATAAAGAGGAATAAGGTATAGAAGAATCATAACAACCATATACACATATTCATATCTTAAATAAGAAATAAACAACAACAAACCATAACACTAATGTGATAACGAAGTTCGACAATCTTGCCTACGTCTCTGGGCCTTGTCTAAGTGGGCTTTGCTTATTTATGTTCAAAGATTTACAAGTACATCATGATAGTGAAAAAATGTCACAACAATGAGTTGTTCGTGTTCTACCAAATCTCATGAACCCATCAAAACTGACGGCACCCAAATCGGATGAACAAATCTCCCAGAAATGGCCCGCAAAGGTTCGCTCCTCAATAGCTTCCCTGCATGACAATGGCTTTGGCTCAACAATCTGGCAGCATAAACCTATTTTGAACAACGTCTCATCTCCCCATGGCCTCAAGAAGGCCTGGTTTATATATATCTAAAGTTGGTAACCATCTCCCAACTTCCTCCCAAGATTTGGACTCAAAAAGGGCCCAATATCCCTCAATATTGGCCAAAATATCCAACAATGCTGAATAAAATCAACATAAATCACTATAATAAAGTGTAAAACCCACTTCATGCCAAAATTAGGGTGCAACCCCCTTTCTCCCACATCCCTTTTCCTATGGATGCGCCGCATGTGTCCTCGCGCTAGGTGTTGGGTCGTTTGGCCCCCTTATTTCTCGGCTCTTGGATGCATTATAGGTCATGTGGTCTGGTCCCTTAACCTCCGTGTGCTAACAGGTGGTCCATCTCCCCCAAGATTCCAGCTCCGGGTTCCATCTATGGCAATATTCCCACACCCTGCGCGTTATCAAGTTTTGAGCCCCTGATATATAAGCCAGTGGTTATGCCCCTGGTCGACGGGCTAGCTTGATCGACTGGGGCTAACCCCAAAATCCCAGCACTAATCATTGTATAGAGGGTCCTATGGATTTTACCACAGAGTCAGGGGCAGAACCCATAACACTTGCACCAACACATGAAAAAACATGGATCGCGGTCATATCAAATAGTCGTATGGAGTGGGTTGAATCGAGGTTTGGGGGCTATTCGCAGCCCTAACTCCACCCGGAACTATACCATAACAAAGTTAAATATATATTTTATCATTTATATATCAAGCACCAATGACAGGTGGGTTCGTAGACCCAACCCTTGCCAAGTCACTACCTGATGGTGAGGTCTCAGGTTCGAAATCCAATAGCTCCAAACAAATTTTTCAATAAACCATCGAACCAATCCATGGGTGCCATGTGGCAGCCCATGTATGGGCCATATGGCACCGTACCTTATGCTAGCTAGCTGCCAAGTATCAACACACTATTCAACCTGCTTTGCCACATGTACCAGCCACGTCAACAACCAACCACATCAGCACATCTACCACGTGTGAAATGGTGATTGGTCCAGTTGTCTTCCCTGTAACCAGCCACTACCACATGTCGTACAGATTGTACAGACTTTCCATGTCATATGTGCCACGTGTCACCACTACAAGGGTGACATGTGTCACTCATTGATTGGTCCCCTGTACCTATCCACGTCACTTGTACGTATGCCCAATCACCCTGCCACATGTCACATCCAGAAGCTACCACATAAACGCTGACTATTCATTTCCATGTCACTTGTACAACATGTACAATCAACTGCCATGTGGTACTGTATGGACTGTACGAACTGTACAATCATCATTTTTTGTTTGTTTGGAAAAATGAACATATTCTCATAACTTGATCATACGAGGTTTGTTTGAGCTCTTTCAAGTTGCGTTGGGTTCATATCGACGAGGCCTATGCACACGTCTATTTTGAAACCATTCTAAGAACTTTTATTTTTATGCCTTTCTGAGCCCCATCAAGCTCCTGGATCCAAATTTGGATCACATGATGAGCATGAACCACATAATCTTGACATGCTTTGGCTAATTGATATTAATTATTTTTTCTGTAGAAGATTGCTTTACGATCATATAAGTATGGACTACCTAATACCATTCCACATTCACTTAGTGGCACTACATCACACGTTACCTCATCCACATACTTAGATGATATTGCAAATTGTAATGTGCACTGCTTGGTTATGTGCATTTGATGATTTTTTCTTATCCATTTACGTGTGTAGGGCTTATGATGCATCTGCATTTTTAATCCCAATTGCTTAACCAATTCCTCTGAGATTATATTAGATTAAGATCCACTATCTATCAATGTGTCTATCTTAGTGTGCCTCATGATGACCCTGATGTAAAACAAGTTACTTCTACAATAAAGTCCTTCATCAATTTTACCTGTCATACCAACCAATGAGACCTTAGATTTTTCACCTGAATCCGATCCCAAGTCTATGGGTCGTTTTTTCGCTGCAACTGTTTTCCTCCCTTTCTTTTCCTTGAACCACTTCAGTCTCTTCTCGGGATGCAATTGCCAACAATGGTCCTCATCATGCCCCTCTTTATTTCAATGCTTGCAAGAGGGATTATCTTCCTTTCTTGTCACTGCATTTGACTTCTTTCCATGCCACTTCCTTTTTTCCTATTTCCTCGAAGACAATTGCCCTGATACACCAACACCTATTTTCCCTGCTTCAATGTATGTTGCTTGAACAAAAACTTCACCAAGATTAGTTGTTCCAAACATGAATACAATATTACGAATATGTGCAGGTAAACCTCCTATATACTTCATAATATTTTCTTGGGTATGTAAAGGAATATCTAACATCAATGCCATTTTTCGAAAACCATATGTGTATTCTTGCAATGTTTGTTCTTTTCTTAGTTTTAAAGCTTGCCATTAAATTAACCCTTTTTCTTTATAACCCAAAGGATAGAATTTCTTCCTAAGTGTAGAAATGAAAATTTGCCATGATGGAAATAAATTACCCACTTGTTGCATGCCATTTTGCAACTTTCTTTTCCACCATATTAGTGATGTTCCTGGAAGTCTCAATGATGCCAACTTGATTTGTGTGGCATCATCCTTGATCTGATGCACATTGCAATAGACCTCCATCTATCTGACCCAATTGTCAAGTCTCTCTGCATTAACTTCACCATCATACATGGGTAATTCGAATTTAACATCAAGTTTTAATAAAGGCATTTTGTTCTTATGTTTATGAACATGTTTCTTTGCATTGGATTTAGAACTTGAACTTGAAGAAGAAGAAGAAGAAGGAGGTGATGATGGAGGTGAAGGAGGAATTTGAGTAGGATCCTCTCCTTCTTCAATTTTTCCCTTTGAATATTCACGAATAACTGGTCTCTTTCTTTCCAAGTAATCCTCATGCAAAACCTTCATCATCTCCGACATGGTGAAGAAAGTTTTTCGAAACACTTTCTCATCCTCAGAAAGTCCCTCTTCCGATGCCATCTTCTCTCTTTGAGAAGTTCTCTTTATCAATCCAATCAATGGATTCTATTAAACAATATCACCTTCACCGCGATGTATATTTTCCCTGGTAATCATGCAAAACTCAAATCCAAATGTCAACTAGCTCTGATACCACTTGATCCGAAAATATATTTTACACGACTATGGTTGAGTTATTAAGCATTTGTTGATTAACCAATTAGGAAGGTTAAATAAAGAGGAAGAAGTTATAGAAGAAATGTGGCAGCCATATAAACATGTAATAAACTAAAATGAAGCATAAAACAACAACAAACTATAACACCAATGTGATAACGGAGTTCAGAAATCTCGCCTACGTCTCTAGGCCTTTGTCTCAGTGGGTGAGGCTTTATTATTTATGTTCAAAGCTCAATAATTACATCACAACAGTGCCAAAAGGTTACAAAATTGAGTTGGCCTTGTTCTACCATATCTCTAGAACCCAACAGAATAAACGACACTCAAATCGGATGACCGAAGCTCCTAGAAATGGCCCGCAAAGGTGTGCTCCTCAACAACTTCCCTGCATAAAAATGGCTTTGACTTGGAAAATATTCAGCATAAACCTACTCCAAATATCCTCCCATGGCCTCAAGAAGGCCTGGTTTATATAGATATGAAGTTGGTAACCATATCCCAACTTCCTCCCAAGATTTGTCCTAAAAAAGCACCTAATATCTCCCAAAAATGGGCAAAATCAACCAAATTTGCTGAGAAAAACCATAAAAATCACTATTATAAGGCTAATAAACCCACTTTGGAGAAATAATTGGCACATCCCCCTTGCTCGTTGGCCCCTGGTCCTATGGTCGCTTGCCATATTCTCATGGACTAACCTCTATGCGTTGGCCCCTCCATATCTTTTGGGTCTGGGTCACGTGGCTTGGCCATGTGGCCTTGCCCTAACCTTTAACGTGTGCCCAAATCTATATCCCTATTATGTATCCCTTGGTCGCGGACTTATCTCCCCGTCGACTAAGGCCTAACCAACCCAAAGCGCCACCCGTCAACACTTATAATTAATGCGCCAACTCTTCAGCAAGGAACAACCGTAGCCCAGATGGATAGCACCCAATTGTAAAGTCATTGGGCTCGAGGAGGTTAGAGGTTCAAACCTCCAGGCCTAAAATTTTTTTACCTGGTCTTCATTGGGCATTCATATGGTGCCACATGGAACCTCCTAATTGGGCCAAATGGTGATCCAGGATTGGTCCACATCATCAAACCGTACGCCCAGTCACCCTACCACTTGTCTAACACGTCAGTAGTCTATATGCCCTGTCACCCTGCCACATGTTAGTCTGTATGCCCAGTCACCTACCCATCTTTAGTCCATATGCCACATGTCCCTCTGTTGTAGGGTCACATCACTGTATGGACTGCCACATGTCATCTATATGGTGACACATGTCAAATTTGTACAGTGCCAACTTAGCCCAAAAATGAAGAAAATGGGTGACACATGTCACCTCTTGGTGATGCCATGTCAACATGATGATGTCATGATGACATCATCCTGACATCACCTGTTGTACATGATGACATCAGTGTTTACTTTTGACCTGGTTAACTTTTTTCAATGTTTGGCGAAACGAACAGAACATGATATTAGGAGTATTCGACATCTGTTTGAGTCTGTTCAAGTTTCCTTTGGTTCATATTGATGAGGCATACACACACATATATTTTGAATCCATTCTGAGAAAAAAAATATTAGGCCTTTCTGAGCCCCATCAAGCTCCTAGATCCGATTCTGGATCAATATTACTTGTGATGACCATGATGTGATGATTGATACACATGAAATAAAATATATGGTTGATGATTCCTTAACTAGCCATGAGATGGAATTATTCAGCAACAATATTGAATTGATGAAGGAAATTCTTGTTGAAGATGAGTAAAAAACAGAAGCAAAGAGTGATAGAAGCAGTAGTAAATGTTAATTTCAAGATACAAAAGAAGAACATCAAGAATTACAAAATCATCTTTCCAAGATGATGATTGTTGTAATATAGGGGTTTGTATGCAGGTGTTACCCATAGTCCTTACACAAAGAAATATACAAGTATTATACAATAATGCACAACACTCACATAGAAGAGAGAAGGAAAAGAACACTTGAGTAATAAAGATACCAACAATAAGAAATTTATATTATATCACCAAAACAACAACTATCTATATGACTTACTCTATGTTACATACATGATCATATTTATACTCATCTTTTAGTTACAATGTAGTTACAACTGCTCAACTACCTTGGTCAATCGACCGACTTACAAACTTGACCACATTCTTGATAGAAAAATGGGTCTGCTCGTTTCACCATAGACAATATATAAATATTGGCACCCAACCATAACTACAAAGGCCACCCCGAGAACCTTAACCTTGGTGGAAAAAATAATTCTGGTAGCAGACCAATAGCCAACCAAGGCTAGCACACCAAGAAAGGATAACCAAAGACCAAGAAGAAATTCCAAACCAATAACCCAAGATAATGTCACTATTGCAGTAGTTGTAGTTCTCCTTCACTCATTCACATTTATTTTCCTTATGCAATCATGAGTGAGTGAGTCACAAATGAGCTCTAGCTCCCTCTATTTATACTACTCCATATTAACTGATTGGGCCGACTTCTCTTCCTGGGGGATAATAACTCAATATTAATTATTCTATTAAGACAAATTGTCTTCTAGGGTTATTATCCAAGGCTTTAGGGTTTCTCTTGCTTCCTGAAATATTCTAGTCTCATCAAAGGTTACAAGTGAAGTTCAATACCTTCCGCAACTACCATAATATCAACACTCCCTCCTATCTAGGTAGCTATTAAAGGCAATGGTATTGAGCAAAAATAGACCATTCAACCGGTATCATGATCATAGCCACACAGGTTATCTCATGATCAAATCACTAGCACCATCATCACTATCCAACTAGATAGTCTCCATGTAAATTAGAACAATGCCATCTAATAGAACACAATTGTGTCTATTCATAGTAGTATACAACTACTATCCAGTGGTACACAACCACTCTTTTTAGCACATTGTTACTAACCAGTGACACACAATCACTATCAGTGGATCACATCCACCATAGTATCATACAACTATTGCCCAGAGACATATAGTCTCTACAACATTCATATCATCTGATATCAATCTACATAAACAATATCATGATACAAACTGAGTCATCTAGGCCATTCTTCCACTCACATTTGTGAGATATGGAAGAGCATATTCCCTTAGAAAGTACAACATCAATCATGGGCTATTTGGACTATTCTTCCCAAGAATAGAAGAACAAATGTCCTTGATTTATGACTCTGGACCATTCACCTAACAAGGCCATTCCTCTGGCACTAATCATAGTGCAACCTGGAGAGAATGAGTATGCCCTAGGGAATGCTTGTCCCTGATTTCTGAACCTAGACCATTCAACTAACTGGTTCGTTCCTTCAACACTAATCATAGTGCAACCTGGAGAGAATGAGTCATCCCTAAGGAATGACTATCCAGACCATTTCCTAAGGAAATCATTTTCCTACACCAACCTACAAAATGGACCGTTCTTCAAAACTTCTCACAACTGTGAACTTCGAAAGAATGCCTTCCCGGTGAGGCATACCATTCTACTTGACCACTACTCAGATTGACTACTAATAATAATGATTGTCCTAGATCATTCCCCCACACTGGCCACAAGAGGAATCATTGTCTATGGTACATTAGAAATCTATCAGACCATTTTCATTACAAAAATGATTGTCCGATATGGACCATTTTCTGAACTGGAAAATGCATGTCCCTCATAAATATCAAGCCACTTTCTGTACTAGAAAGGGAATTCCCAACCTAGACCATTTTCCAAACTATAAAATTATTGCCCATGAATCAATAATATATATCAGTGCTCCCTCCCAACCTAGGGAGCCATCTCTTCCCTTTCTGCTAAGGGAGTTATCTCCAAGAGCCTCATCTTGTCTCTTATGTACGCAAAATTTATCCTGGACAAAGGCTTTGTCAAAATATCTGCTACCTTCTCATCTATGGAGATATACTAGAGTTTCACTTCTCCTTCCTAGACTTTATCACAAATAAAGTAGTATTTGATTTCAATATATTTCGACCGGTCATGAAAAAATGGTTGTTTTGATAGCCTCATACAACTTTGATTGTCACAATATATTATGGTCGAATCTGGTACCTAATCAAATAATCTAGAAATCATCTTCCTTAGCCATACTTCTTTGGTACATGCCTCACATGCTATGATATATTATTCTTATGTTGTGATGAGTGCAATAGACTTTTGTTTCATGTTGGCCCATGATATCATAGCAGAGCCCAAACTGAAACACATCCATGAAGTACTCATTTTTTCTTCTTCACTCCCTTCCTAATCTGAATCCGTGAATCCATGAAGTTGTATATCACTAGATGAGGTGTACTGTAAACCATAGTTTAGCGTCCCATGAATATATCTTAGAATACTCTTTGCATCTATCCAATGCTCATGTCTAGGTTCCACCTGGAATTGACTTAAAGTCTTTATATAAAATCAAATATATAGTCGAGTATTCACTAGATACACTAACGACCCAATACATCTCCCATATAGGGACGAGTCTACTGGATCATAATCTGAGTCTCTTACTTTTCTTATATCTGTGGTCATAGGGGTGGCCCTGGATTTGCAATCCATCATTCCAAATTTCTGAAGAATCTTCACTACATACTTTCCTTGTCCAAGGAAGATTTGACCATGCTTCTGCCATACTTTTAGTTCCAAGTAATAGTGCATGATACTAAGATATTTCATATCAAACTCAGAAGATAATTCCTTCTTACACTGGGTGATGAGAGACTTTGCACCTATCAAAAATAAATTGTCAAAATACAGTAGGAGAATCATAGGTGCATTGTTCAAAACCTTGCAGTAGAGATTTGGATCTGCATGATTCTTAGAGAAACCAAGTCTTATTAAGTAACTGTCAATTTTGGCATACCAAGATCTTCGAGGTTTCTTGATTCCATATAGGTCTTTCTTTAATCTGCAAACATGAGTGTATTTGGGATGTACCTCAAAACCTTGAGGTTTTTCAATGTACACTTCTTATTCAATTCCTCCATTGATAAAAGTTTTCTTTACATCCATCTAGTGTAGACTCCATCCCATGGAAGAAACAACATACATAATGGCTCTAATAGAAGTATATCTAGAAATAGGAGAAAATGTTTCATCATAATCTTCTCCCTCCTTCCGGGAGAACCCTCTAGCTATGAACCTTTCCTTGTATTTGTCCACACTTGTATCTATTGCATGTTTGATATTATAGACCCATTTTGAAGTTACCACTGATTTTTCATTGGGTCTAGACATGATTTACCACACGTCATTTTTCATGATAGACTGGTATTCTTTTGTCATGGCTTCTTTTCACCATTTCTTCTGAGTTGCTTCTTCAAATGTGGTGGGTTCTTCATATATACGTTTTGTCATGCATGCTGCAAATATGAAGAATCTTTTGGGATTCTTTCTTTCTCTGAAAATAATAGTTGGAGATTTGAGTCTTTTTGCTTCTTGTAGAGTAGCTTCAAGACAAGCTGGATGTTTTCTAGTTTTGGGTATAATGGAGGATTCAATAGGTTCGCATGGTTGCATCAGATGATCAAATTGTTCTGGTTCTTCATTCTGACTTTCTAGAAGATAGGTTGTTTCTTCTTTAGGCTCTTCATATTCTTCTTCTTCCATGGAATCTTCTATAGATTTCTTGAAAGTGATCTTCGCATTGAAGGTTATGTCTTTGCTGACTTCAATATTATGTTGTTCTAGAATATAGGTTTTGTAGGCTTTGGAGGACTCACTATATCCAACAAATATGCCATTCTTTCCTGAGGGTTCTAGTTTCTTCCTTTTATCCTTGGGATATGAATGTAAAAAGGGCACCGAAAGATTCTTAAGTGTTCCCCATTAGTTTTCTCTCATGAGAAGGATTCTTCTGGAGTAATATCCTTTAATATGTAGTGGAAACTTCTTTTCTGAACATACATTATTTTCATGGTTGATTCTCCCCATAAATGCATGGACAAACCTTGATCGTTCATTAGTTCCTTCACAGTTTCCTCAATGGATCTATTCTTCCTTTCTGCTACAAAATTTTGTTAAGGATTATGAGCAACGTATAGCTCTCTCCTAATCCCTATTGATTTGCAAAAGGAAAAAAATTCTTAGTATGTGTATTCTCCTCCATTATTTATTTTCGAAGTCTTGATTTTCTTGCTTGTGAGGTTTTCTATTTCTTCTTTGAATTCTTGAAACTTGTTGAAAACTTCATCCTTTGTATTCAAGAGATATAACCAAGTAGTTTTTGAGTAATCATCTATGAAGGTTACATAATAAATAGAACCTCCTAGAGATTTGGTTGACATCAGACCACGAACATCTGAATGTATTAGATCTAGGATTTCCTTAGATCTGTTATTGCTACTTGAGAATGACTTCTTAAAATTTTTACCAAGTGAACATCCTCTGCAAATTCCTTCATGTGTAGATTGTAGTTTTGGTATTCGTTCAACCATTTTGTTGAGGAAAGGTAATTCTTGATAGTTAATATGATCATACCTTCTATGCAAAATTTCACTGGGATTGACTTCATCATGTACAAGAGCTTCATCATTACGTTCTAGTAGCCTGTATAATCTGCCTTCACGAGTTCCAATAACTCTAGCATTCTCTATGTTAGAGTCTCTAGACCAAGATAATACTTCACCATCTACAAAGGATATTCTTCTATTTCCTTTGTCTTCTAGGAAATATACAGATACAAGATTATTTTCTAAACCAAGTACATATAAGACACTACTCAAATGAACATTGTTACCTGATTTCAGTTTTATGGAGGGTTGAACAATTCCTTTGACTGGATAGGTGTTGTTGTCTCCAAGTTCTACCTTGTAGGATGTCTTCTTTTCATTTAGACAGGAGAGTCTGACATGGTCTCCTGTCATATGCCTAGAAGCTCCATTGTAAATTATCCACATTTCATCTTCAAGAGTTCCTGTAAGAGTTGAATAGTGTAGATGATCTATCTTTTCATTCATGATTTTTGTTGACTGGTAGCTGGTCAAAATTTGAATTCGTCTGGTCAAACATTGACTTTGATCCAAAATATTAACGTCGATGTTTTTTCCTTCTAAGAGTGTCAATAGGTGCGTAGGACTAAGACACACTAGAATATCCTCTCCTTGAGTAAAGTGTTCCATCATAATGACATAGGCACACCTTTACACGGGCACGTCTGCTCACAGGATCTTCTTCTCAGCCCGAAGAACTCCAAGGTTCTTCTATTTCCCTATTGGGAAATCTGCTCCCACGGTTCTCTCGTGCGATCCCCCTTCCTTGATTTATCGAGGAATCGGAACTTGTGACTTCGCTAGTTCAAAGGTTGAACACTGGGTTCTCGGATCCCCGAGACCCGATGGTCAATCAACTCGCTGACTTTTCCCTGAGGGATTTCGCTACTCGCGACCTCGTAGGTTGAACTGTCGAACTTTCACCCTCCTATTCCGCGAATCCCCAAGATCCGAGAATTCAACGGAATGTTGACTTCTATCTCCAGGAAACACGTGTCCACCCATCGACCATGCGGGTCCCACCTTAGGCTTTGCCACGTGACCACACAAACCTCGTCTCTCGGCACTTCGTGACTCATGAATCCTAACACCAATACTTTGGGACTTCTCACAGTGAGATCCTGAGGTATTTGTGCCACCTGTATTCCACTCGCGCTCCGATATGGCCCACACTGTCTCCAGCTGTCAAGATATCACCTCTCGCAATCTCGCAATCCCTGTACCCAAACTCTCGGGCCTTTTCTTGCGAGACTGCGATATACGATCCCACATGCGGATCCAACGGTCCTCCTACGATCCGGATCCAACGACTATCCTCCTCTCGCTTCTTGTGTCTTCGTGACTTTGAATACCCAATACTTGGGCTCTCACCCTACGAACTCCCGAGTTCGCGAGATCACCGATCTCTGCCACCTATCCTCCTCAGATGGACGGCTCATGTCTTCTCACTACTTCGCCACTCGCGACTTGGAGTACGTAATACTTGGGTTTTCAATCTGTGAACTCCCGAGTTCACGAGATCACCGATCTCTGCCACCTATCCTCCTCAGATGGACGGCTCCTGTCTTCTCTCCACTTCGCCACTCGTGACTTGGAGTACCCAATACTTGGGTCTTCAACCTGTGAACTCCCGAGTTCGCGAGATCACAAATATCTGCCACCTGTCCTCTACAGATGGACGTCTCCTGTATTCTCGCCACTTCGCCACTCACGACTTGGAGTACCCAATACTTGGGTCTTCAACCTGCGAACTCCCGAGTTCGTGAGATCACCGATCTCTGCCACCTGTTCTCTACATATGGACGACCCCAATCTTCTCGCCACTTCGCTGCACTTGCTGCACAACTTTGGCGCTTCAACTCCCAAGTCCCTGATACACGATACCATGTGTAGATCCGACGGCTCCCGTGATTCTTAACCGACGGCTCTGCCTCTCCTGAGCTTTAAACTCTTCAGAATCTTCTCGCCGTAACCTCCTTACACTTCTACAAGATCTGACGATCCTTGGAACTTTGCGAAATCTCCTCAGAGGATTTCGACTGTCCGTTCCTCCTTGTATAATCCATGAAATGAGAAAAGTGTATCTCTCCCTGAGATTCCTTCACCGCTTCACCAACCTGCAACGCTCCTTCCTGGCTTCGAATCACACTTATCTACACTGATCTTCAGCGACTCAGAGGCCTATCCTTCCTGAGATTTTCCCCAACTTCAGTCTTTAGAAAGAGCCCTTGCACGCACTCCTTGCGGAAAATATTCAATCACATCTAAGTTTTGAAGTTATCTTGACTCTGCGCACACCTGCAACAACAGTCTTTCAAAGTTTCTGCTCAGATACATGACTGAGACTTCCTCCCTTAGCCTGTGCACTCCTTGCACGGTTGTATGCTTAACCGTACCTTCGCGATGAATGAGAACAAAAGCTATCTCTCTGAGCCTTCTGTCAACGCACTCCTTGCGGACGACTTCAACTGCACTTCTTGCAGGAATCCTCGCTCAAAAGAGAAACAATTGTAACTCACCTCACTTCCTCTCAGATTTCAATCTCGACACATGAAATCATACACACAACATAACAACAAATGCATAACAGGAAGTAAATATTCATAAGCAGAGCATTTAGCACACATACACAGAGAATAACACAATAGCCATGAATCTGAATCAACTTCTTCTATTAATTCAAGATCTATACATGGGTGTTCTTATACAAATCTCTACTATTCTCCTATTCTCTCTAGATTCTTCTTGCTCATATTAATTGTTACAATGATACAATTGAGGGCGTCTATATCCCGGTTTTCCCTCTTTCTTCTAGAATTGTCTAATCTAAGAATTCAATCCTATCTACCTGCAACTACTACTATAAATGCCTCTGTCTATTTCAAACGAGAGCATATGGCTCGAGGTCTGATTACATTTTTACCAAGGCGCCTAAATTAAATGATCTCATTTATGTTCAGTGCATCAACTTCAAGAGAAAATTTTAAAAATTCAAAAACTTGCGCTGGACGTCTTCCAGCTGATTTTTGCTTCCACGTTGGTTTTGCTTGTTGTGAGGGATGCTCCTGCATCATACTCCCTCGCTTGAAAATTTGCATGGGCTCCTGTCCATGACCTCCTGCATGGTATGTCCATGCTTCTGAATCTCTGTTTCAGTCTCCCAGCTGGCATATTCAACTGGATGTCCCTTCCACTTGACCAAATATTCAAAATATTCTTTCCTTCTGGTTTTATTCCCCACTCGTTTATTCAGTATCTGCTCCATCTGTGGCTTCTCTGCAACTGGCATGTGCTTCTGCCACTGGATCGCTGGTTGATCATCACTTTCTTCTCCTGCCTCATCAACTTTATATGGATATAAATCCGAAACATTAAATATCGGAGATATTCCGATCCCATCTGGTAACTCAATTTCATAAGTGTTTTCTCCGAATTTCTTCAGGACCCTGCATGGCCCAATTTTCTTCATCTTTAATTTATTATATGTTCCTCTCGAGAACCTTTCTTTCCTCAAATGTGCCAGAACCAGATCACCAACTTCAAATTGAAGTTGTCTCCTATGTTGATCTTCTTTGTGCTTGTACTCCTGACTTGACTTCAACAATCGCTCCTTCACCTGGTCGTGAAGTTCCTTCATCGCTTCAGTGAATTCTCCTGCACTAGCACTGCTAGTATCAGTCTGTTCTGAATCCCTCAATTCAGAAACTCCCCTCGGTTGCATTCCATATACAATCTGAAATGGACTTTTTCCTGTGCTCCTGTTCACTGAGTCATTGTATGCGAACTCTTCCTGCGGTAATATGCTATCCCAACTGCTATGGTGCTATGTCACCAAGCTCCTCAACAAGTCTCCCAGACTTCTATTGACCACTTCGGTTTGTCCATCCGTCTGAGGATGATAAGCAGAACTAAACATCAAATTAGTTCCTAGCTTCTTCCATAATGTCCTTCAGAAATGGCCTATGAATTTTGTGTCTCTGTCCAAAAATATGCTCTTCGGCAATCCATGAAGTCGAACAATCTCTTTGAAAAACAAATTTGCGATGTGAGTCGCATCACTGGTCTTCTGGCATGGGATAAAATGCGCCATCTTAGAAAACCTGTCAACTACCACAATGATTGAATCAACACCTCTTTGTGTCCTCGACAATCCCAATACAAAATCCATGCTAATTTCATCCCACGGCTTCTCAAGTATGGGTAATGGTTGATAAAAACCCGCATTTTGTTTCCTTCCTTTTGAATGCTGGCAAATCCTGCATCTGTCCACAAATTTCTTGACTTCTAACTGCATCCCTAGCCAAAAGTATGACTTGCTCAGTTTTGCAAATGTCTTAACATGGCCAAAGTGTCCAGCTAATCCTCCACTGTGCTTTTCCTTCAACAAGTTCTCCCTCATGGAGCAATTCAGAATACACAGTTGATTGCCTTTGAACAACAATCCATCCTGGATCACGTACTCTATCCACTGACTTCTGTCTCTGAGAACTGGATTCTCAGCTGCTTCATAAGCTTCCTTAAAATCTGAATCATCTACATACATGTCCTTAAGATCATCAAAGCCTAACGTCCTGACTTTGAATTCCTGCAACAGCAAACACTTCCTGCTCAAAGCATCAACAACTTTGTTAGCAGTACCAGAAATATGCTTTATCAAAAAAGTGAAATTTTGCATGTATTCTACCCATTTAACATGCCTCTGATTCAACTTTTCCTGTTGGGTCACAAATTGTAATGCATGGTTATCACTATATAAAACAAATTCCTTCGGAATCAAATCGTGCCTCCATTTCTTCAATGCCTGTATGATGGCATAGAATTCCTTATCATATGTGGAGTATTTCTCTTTTGCCTCATTCAACTTCTCGCTGAAATATGAAATCGGCCTGTCTTCCTGGCTCAAGACCGCTCCTATGGAAAACCCGCTTGCATCACATTTTACCTAGAATGTTTTCTGAAAATCTGGCAACACCAGAATTGGTTGCTCTGTAATCTTTCGTTTCAACAAATTGAAACTCTTCTCAGCCTCTTCCGTCCAGTGAAAAGATTTATGTCTTTTCTTCACTGTGTCCATCATTGCTGCACTAATTCCACTAAAATTTCTAATGAATTTTCGGTAGAAACTAGCCAAACCATGAAAACTTCTTACCTCAAATACGTTCCTCAGTGATGGCCAATTCTTGATTACCTCCATCTTATCTGGATCCATTCTCAATTCATTTGCAGATATAACAAACCCCAAATAAATGAGTTCTGTTTTCATGAATGAGGACTTCTTCATGTTTATCAGCAGCTTCTCTTGCTGTAATCTCTTCATCACAATAGCCAAATGCTTCAAATGTTCAGCCTTTGTCTTGTTGAAAACCAATATGTCATCCAGATACATGATGACAAATTTCCCGATGAACTCCTTCAGGACTTCATTCATCAACCTCATAAAGGTACTTGGTGCATTCGTCAAACCAAACGGCATGACAAGCCATTCATACAAACCTTCGTTTGTCTTGAATGTTGTTTTCCACTCGTCACCTTCTCTCATATGAATCTGATGATATCAACTCTTCAAATCTATCTTTGAAAAAAAATTTGCTCCACTTAAGCAATCCATCAGATCATCCATTCTTGGAAATGGGAATCTATACCTGATAGTTATCTTGTTTATCGCCCTTGAATCAGTGCACATCCTCCAGCCTCCATCTTTCTTCGGACTGAGTACTGTTGGAACAACACACAGACTCAAACTTTCCCTGACCAAGCCTTTGTCCAACAACTCCTGGACCTGTCTTTTAACCTCTTCATTCTCCTGTGGTGTCAACCTGTACGCGGCTTTGTTTGGAAAACTAGCTCTTGGTATGAGGTCTATATGATGTCTCACGCTCTTCATCGGTGGAAACGAACGAGGTAGTTCGTCCACTACAATATCAGCGAACTCTTCCAGCAGTTCTTGAACTTCTCCTGGCAAATCGTCCACTCTTGTGCTAGTCAGAACAATTCTCAGTTTTCTGACCACAAAGAATTGTGGATCCTCCTTCTTCTTGACTTCTGTAAGAAATTATTTCCCACTCATGAGAAGTACTGTGTTGTTTACCTCCGGCTTCACCTCTTTATCCTCAATTGGACACAACATATGATTTCTCCCATTCCTCTCTAGGGTATATGTATTTTTCATCCCATCATGAATTACATTTCTATCATATTTCCATGGTCTGCCCAGCAATAAATGACAAACATCAATAGGAATAACATCACATAAAATTTTATCATTATATCCTCCTATCTTAATGTCAACTAAGCACTGTTTAGTGACATTTACCTGATGTCCCTTCTGTAGCCATGACACTTTGTATGGATTCGGATGATCAGTTGTGTCTAGCTCCAGCCTCTCCACCATCTCTGTTGAAACAAGATTATCGGTGCTTCCACTGTCCACGATGACTTTGCATGCCCAACCCTTGGTCTTGCAAGCAGTCCTAAAAAGACTGTTCCTCTGTGCTGGATTCTCCATCTCCTTCTCTGGCATCAAAAGGACTTTCCGCATTACCAGTGATCTTCCACCTTCAGCGTATTCTGCCTCAACATCTCACCTTTGTGCCTCGATGATGTGAGCTTCTCCTCCATCCTTCTTCCTATCTGGACAGTCAACTGACTTGTGCCCATTCTTTCCACATGTGAAGCATGTGATTACTCCACCTCTTCCTCTTCCTCTGCCTCTGGTACGAGGAAACCTATTATTATCAGCATATCCTCCTCTCTACTCAATATGTTGTTCTCTTTGCTCAGCATATCGCCCTCGCTGCGACCTTCCACCTCTCTCTGTCTGAGTCTGAGGTTTCTTCTAGTCATCCTTGGGATTCTGGTATTTATCTTGGGCAACTAATTTGCCTTTGGGATGAATTCTGCCTCTGCCCCTCTGACCTTGTTTACGGCTCAACTTCTCCTCAGCTTTCAGAGCCAATTGGTAAGAATCCTCCACCGTTCGGATGGTTGCCATATTTAGTTCATCCTGAATTTCATACCTCAGGCCATTCATATACCTGGCCACCTTTTCATCATTTCTTTCACGATGACCTGCCCTGATATTCAACCTGTAAAATTCCTCAGTATACTCCTTCACTATCATCAGCTTCTGTCTCAGGTTCTGCATCCTCCTGAACAAAGAAATTTGATAATCCCTGGGAATGAATTTTGCCTTCATCTTTGCAATCATCCTATCCCAGCTCTTAATTTTCTGCTTTCCTTGACAATGCCTGTCAACTTGCAGTTCATCCCACCACAAGGTTGCATGTCCTTTTAATCTTGTGATGACATGTCTAACCTTCTTATCATCTTCGATATCTTCATAATCGAAGTAAGTGTCTAGATCTCTAATCCAATCTAGCAGCTCTTCTGCATCTAGACTCCCTTCATAAGCTGGAATGTCCATTTTTGTTTTTGAACTCATCCGAGCGATAGCCTTAATTAAGCGCTCAGTGGCTGCATCTTCTGCTGGGATTTCTTCTTCTTCATGTCCAACATCATCTTCAACTTCTGACTCACTGATATCTCCTACATCATCTTTGTGCCTTCGTGATGTCTCTATATCCTCCATTCTTGCACGAAGATTTCACACTTCTCTCTCCATGTCTGGATTCTGCACTTGCCTACCTCTTTCTCTAGACATTTCTCTTTCTCTGCACAATTCCCTTTCCCCCTCTGGATCGGGTGATTGTCTACCTCTTCTCCTTGGCGGCATGGTGAATTCTCCCCTTTTTCTCTGCTACAGAAAGCAAAGAATCTTTTCTAAGCTCTGATACCACTTGACGTGTGTATCAGAGTGCTCTTTATCTCCTGCCTCTCTTGCCTGAAATATACAGACAAGAATTCCTCTCTGATACCACTCTGATGCAGGCGCGCCTTTCCACAGGCACGTCCGCTCATAGGATCTTCTTCTTCTCAGCCTGAAGAACTCCAAGGTTCTTCTATTTCCCTATCAGGAAATCTACTCCCACAGTTCTCTCGTGCGATCCCCCTTCCTTGATTTATTGGGGAATCAGAACTCGTGACTTCGCGAGTTCAAAGGTTGAACACTGGGTTCTCGGATCCCCGAGACCCGATGGTCAGTCAACTCGCTGAATTTTCCCTGAGGGATTTCGCTACTCACGACCTCGTAGGTTGAACTGTCGAACTTTCACCCTCCTATTCCGCGAATCCCCGAGATCCGAGAATTCAACGAAATGTTGACTTCTATCTCCAGGCAACACGCATCCACCCATCGACCACGCGGGTCCCACCTTATGCTTTGCCACGTGACCACACGAACCTCATCTCTCGGCACTTCACGACTCGCGAATCCTAACACCAATACTTCAGGACTTCTCGCGGCGAGATCCCGAGGTATTCGTGCCACCTGTATTCCACTCGCGCTCTGATATGGGCCACACTGTCTCCAACTTTCAAGATATCACCTCTCGCAATATCGCGATCCCCGTACCCAAAATCTTGGGCCTTTTCTTGTGAGACTCTGATATGCGATCCCACGTGCGGATCCAACGGTCCTCCTATGATCCGAATCCAACGACTATCCTCCTCTCGCTTCTCGCGTCTTCATGACTTTGAATACCCAATACTTGGGCTCTCACCCTGCGAACTCCCGAGTTCGTGAGATCACCGATCTTTGCCACCTGTCCTCCTCAGATGGACGACTCCTATCTTCTCGCTACTTCGCCACTCGCGACTTGGAGTACCCAATACTTGGGTTTTCAACCTGCAAACTTCGGAGTTCGCGAGATCACCGATCTCTGCCACCTATCCTCCTCAGATGGATGGCTCCTGTCTTCTCGCCACTTCACCACTCGTGACTTGGAGTACCCAATACTTGGGTCTTCAACCTGCAAACTCCCGAGTGCGCGAGATCACCAATCTCTGCCACCTGTCCTCTACAGATGGACGACTCCTGTCTTCTCACCACTTCGCCACTCGCAACTTGGAGTACCCAATACTTGGGTATTCAACCTGCGAACTCTCGAGTTCGCGAGATCACCAATCTCTGCCACCTATCCTCTACAGATGGACGGCCCCAATATTCTCTCCACTTCGCTGCTCTTGCTGCACAACTTTGGGGCTTGAACTCCCGAGTCCCCGATACACGATACCACGTGTAGATCCGACGGCTCCCGTGATTTTGAACCGACGACTCTGCCTCTCCTGAGCTTTAAACTCTTCGGAATCTTCTCTCCGTAACCTCCTTACACTTCTGCAAGATCTGACGATCCTTGGAACTTCGCAAAATCTCCTGAGAGGATTTCGACCGTCCGTTCCTCCTTGTATAATCCACGAAATGAGAAAAGTGTATCTCTCCCCGATATTCCTTCGCCGCTTCGCCAACCTGTGACGCTCCTTCCTGGCTTTGAATCGCACTTATCTATGCTGATCTTCAGCGACTCAGAGGCCTATCCTTCCTGAGATTTTCCCCAACTTCAGTCTTTAGAAAGAGCCCTTGCACGCACTCCTTGCGGCAAATCTTCAATCACATCTAAGTGTTGAAGTTCTCTTGACTCTGCGCACACCTGCAACAGCAGTATTTCAAAGTTTCTGCTCAGATACACAACTGAGACTTCCTCCCTTAGCCTGCGCACTCCTTGCACGACTATATGCTTAACTGCACCTTCGCGATGAATGAGAACAAAAGCTATCTCTCTAAGCCTTCTGTCAACGCACTCTTTGCGGACGACTTCAACTGCACTCCTTGCAGGAATCCTCGCTCAAAAGAGAAACAATTGTAAATCACCTCACTTCCTCTCAGATTTAAATCTCGACACATGAAATCATACACACAACATAACAACAAATGCATAACAGGAAGTAAATATTCATAAGTAGAGCATTTAGCACACATACACAGAGAATAACACAACAACCATGAATCTGAATCAACTTCTTCTATTAATTCAAGATCTATACATGGGTGTTCTTCTACAACTCTCTGCTATTCTCCTATGCTCTCTAGATTCTTCTTGCTCCTGTTAATTGTTACAATGATATAATTGAGGGCATCTATATCCCAGTTTTCCCTCTTTCTTCTAGAATTATCTAATCTAAGAATTCAATCCTATCTACCTGCAACTACTACTATAAATGCCTTTGTCTATTTCAGATGAGAGCGTATGGCTCGAGGTCTGATTACATTTTTACCAAGGCGCCTAAATTAAATGATATCATTTATGTTCAGCGCATCAACTTCAAGAGAAAATTTTAAAAATTCAAAAACTTGCGCTGGACGTCTTCCAGCTGACTTCCGCTTCCAAGTTGGTTTTGCTTGTCGTGAGGGATGCTCCTGCATCACATAAGGTGTTGGGAAAGAGGTTTTAGGGTTTGCAACTCCACTTACTAGTAACCCTAGCGACAGTTCTTCAATAACTACACCCGCTAGAAACCCTAGCAACAATTCTTCAATGAGATTGATAATGTTATGGCTTATCTTCCCTCCAGTGGTCAGACTAACTAAAGGAGGGGTGGGCCCATAACCTGGTAAAAAAATGGGTGTGATCATTTCACCATAGACAATATAGAAATAATGTCACCCAACCATAGGCACAAAGACCACCCTCGAGTACCTTAATCTTAATGAATAGAATAATTCTGGTAGCATACCAATAGCCAACCAAGGCTAGCACACCAAGTAAGGATAACCAAAGATGAAGCATAAATTCCAAACCAATAACCTAAGACAAAGTCACTACTGCATCAATTGCAGTTCTCCTTCACTCATGCACACTTCTTGTCCTTATGCAGTCATGAGTGAGTGAGTCACAAATGAGCTCTAGCACCCTCTATTTATACTCCTCCATCTTAACTCACTAGGCCAAATTCTCTTTCTGGGGGATAATAACTCAATATTGATTATTCTATTAAGTTGACTTGTCTTATAGGGTTATTATCCAAGGATTTAGGGTTTCTCTTGCTTCTTGGAATATTCTAGTCTCATCAAAGGTTACAAGTGAAGGATAATACCTCCCACAGCTACCATAATATCAACAATTCTCAGTCAACTACTCTTTTAATCTAGACAATTGTTGGATCTAGTCGATAGAGTTGAATAGCCCCTTCAACATCTCACCCTACATCAAATCTTTGTTCATCCGGAAGAAGAGGGAGATGTGGACTGAAAATTACCAAACAACAGACCGTTTTATTAAAAAAAACATTTTGGTTGATTTCAAAATTAGTCGATCAAGCGATAATCAATTTTGGTGGTGTCTTCTTCAGGTGATGTTGTGCTTGATGTTATGTGATGCTGATCATTTTGATTCTCTAGTGCTTATGATGGTATCAGTTGGCCATCATGTTCTCCAGGGATGGTTTCTAGCCAAGTGTGTCCTTTTTCCTCTGTTGTTGATGTCATTGGTCACACCCCTAGGGATGGAATATTGGATTCTAGTGTACTTGAACTGCAAAATGGAATCGGTTCCTTGGAGGAGAAACTGGTGTAGACTATTGCCATGGAGGTGGTTTAATATTTGGTCGACTTAGAGCTATACAATAGATATGTGGTGCCACTTGTTGGATTTGCTAGTCAAAGGTATACCACTCTTCTATTTTTCACTATGCTTGCACTCCCACTGACTTCATTTGTACTAGATAGTTGAGTTTTTCCATGAGGGGAAAATTATGCACATATTCTAGGTTGGGGTTAAACTGTCATTTTATCCACAATAGTTGTTGTATCACCTAGGTCATGTAGTATGTTGCACTCCCTACTTCAATATGTTCCTTTTTACCTTCTTTTAACCATTGTATTTCTCGTTGCAATAGATTTTTTTTTACCTTCCTTTACCTATCAATACGTTTAGTTAGGGCATCCAAGGTTTTCAAGTTAGTTGTAAGGGTTCTTTTGTAAGTTAAGTATTTTAAAATTTATTTTTGCACCTTTAGTTGACTACATGTCTTTACAAAATGAGAAGGTGAATTATTGAGTATGTTTTTAATGGAGGTTTCTTGCTCAATGCTTACTTCAATGCTTTTTCTTATGTATTTAATTTTTTTGTACTCTATTTGAAAGCTGGTTGTTGTCTGGTCGACCTTCAATCACTTGTTTTCTTCTTGTATATGCATATTTTCTTCCTGCAGTTGTTTATTTTCATGATGCATTTTTCTATTTTCCTCCTTCATTTATTTTTTCTCCTACTACATTTGGAGGTTTGAGTTGACCATCTATTGTATTAGTTTCTTCATTGAGTCAAGTATGTCAACTTCAAAGTTGTCAAGTCTAATGTTTAGTTTCTCCTAGGCGAGGTTGATGCACTTTGTTCATGTGGCCTTTTCTTTTTCCTTCCTCATCTATATTATGTTTATTACCTTCATCAACTTCGTCCACCTCGTGACAGACTCTTTAGAGAGTTCATTATACAAGTTGAAAATTTGATTGTCATGTATAGATATTTAAGCATATAGGGGCTTTCGTAGTGCAAGATATTGGATATTATTTTTGGGATTAACTGCGTAGTGTAAGTCATTAATCTATGACCCATATTCATGAGTATTAGTCACAACTGACCAATAATTTTCATGATTTGAATAGTCCACTTAGCACTCATTGCATCGGGTGATGCTCATAGGGGTGAAGAAACGGGATTGAAACCAATGAAATGAATCACATAGAATCAATCATCACTTCCGGGGCTTGCACCCGGTAACCAGG
>SNQJ01S0003743.1:382595-396997 GCA_010110895.2 Picea sitchensis | reverse complement strand
TTGATTTCTACATTCATTTCCATCTGTTGTGGTTTACCCTAGCCATAGAGAGATTTTCCTCGTAACAATATTTAACTACACTTATATTTTAGTTTTCTCTTGATAAGGATAGGATAGAGTAGAATAGAATAGAAGTGCATCTTAGGACTGTAGATAATCATTTTAGTTTAGAATTAGTTCTTTAGAGTTTTAATTCATCTGAGAACCTTCAGTTCTCAGATTAATATTTAGATAGTAAATTAGTTAGATTGGTAACGAGGCCAAAATCTAGTCGGAAACACTATCCCAAATGAGAGTGGGTCTAATTGGGAAATACCATCATGCATTCTCCCTTACCTTCTTGAACGTGTCATTCTATCCCATAAACATGACCCAAAATGCCTCATCTCGATAATTCTTGAGGAAAGTGTTGACGGTCCTTCGACATCGGAAGAAAGCTACATGAGTCAAAATGTGTAACAATTTTCATCGATTGCCAATGAGCCATCAATGTTGGCCTAAAATTCATGGATTAAGAGTGAAAATGTCACACATCTAGGATGATGCCAATGAACCATGAACCCAAAGGTGAATCCCAACCATCTGATCATGGAAAAAGATGAATCTTGACCATTGAAGCTTATCACAAGAATTTTGTCCATTTCGATGATAGTGAGGATCCATGCCACCTTCCACATCACCTTTCATGTCATATTCCACATCATATACCTTACTTCATTTCTTTCATGTCATCCAATGACATCACCCACTATGTCACTTGACACATCATCACTACACAAACTTCCTTGTCAATGATCATGTCACGGTTTTCAATTATGTGTTTTCGAGTTATGGAACACGGTTTTCATCGATCGTCGATGAATTAATTTGGAATCGAAGAAATTTGTTAATATTTGTTAAAAGAAATATTGACACGTTCTTTCGATTGTCTATGATCTGTTGACATCAATCAATATCATGTGGTCTTTGTGCTTAAATAGATCACGATCTATCGCCAACACCGATGAACGTTTTTTTCCTAAGAATTAATTATGACCATTGAATTACGGGCAAGGAAAATATTGACCTTTGAAATCCTCAACAAGAACTATATCCATTTTTGAGGACCATATGAAATCACATAATGTGGCACATCACCCACCATGTTGTCTTTCTACATTCCCAACCAAACATTGCCACATCACCGACTGTGTTTCTTCGAGGCCACATCAACATGCCATGACATCAGGCCACACCAACACTCCATGTCATCATTTTTTATGGATATCTATCAAAGATTTTATAAATTTTTAAGCATGGTATGATCATTGACGATGACAATAATGGGGTCAAGACTCCTCATTGAATGTTCCTAAGTCACGAAACATATGCTCTCACCAATGCCAATGGACATGAAATACGCCAAAAACGTTTTCCAAAATATTCCGATAAGCCTATCCGTGCATCAAATGAACCATTAATGGCTAGTTGAGAATATAGGGGATGCATTTAACATTATTGATATGCAAGATATTTCTCGACACGCTCGAGATTTAGTCATGTTTTTCCCTAATAGGAATCCATTCTAGCTAGAAAACTAATCTTCATTGTATTTCTCAAGGATAGACAACCTCTTCCACTCTGTAACCTTAGAGGGATATCATACAACCAATAATGATCTTAGCAATCCATACCCATTTAAGGTAAGAAATATTTCTCTCATTACTGGTGTTTTTCGAATTTTACTAATTTTTTAGTACTCTAACCATTTTAAGTACTGTATGATTGCTCAAATTTCAGGTTTTTCATGTTCTAGGTAAGATGCCTCCCATGAATGCACCAATTTAAAGGTCACTGAAAAAGCCAAGGACCAGGGAAGGGGACACAGAGGAGGGTTCCAACTATTCTCCATCATAGAAAAAAGATCCTTCCACTTCAAAAGGGCCAAAACAACTCATCAATCTTCCTTCAAGGAAATTGTCCATGCAAGTTCCATAATACTGGGACATAGAACCATGCACATGAGGCGTCACCACATAGGTAGAAATCCTTGCATGGAATGATATTTTCATTAAGTTCAAGAATAAAAATCACTCTGAATCAACTCCCCACAACAACCTTGATCTTAGAATGATAGATGATGTAGTTTTCCCATTCATCAGATGGTCTAGGTAACATTCATTCGCAACTAGACGCCGATCTTACCTTATGTAGAGTTGATTGAATTGATTACTAGTCATACAAATTATAAAATTTACTTGATTAATAATGATAAAGGGGAGTGTATTGGGTCATTTCTCCCACAAGATGCCAATAAATATTAGAAGTTCCATGAACCTGAAGAGTCTCTTAACAAGGATTTTGTAGCAACTTTCTACCAAAATTATGACACTAGTATAATTTTGGGGAATTGGTGGAAATAATATAATAAGTTTGTGAATAGATCATCAGAAGAATACCCTATCACAGGTCTCAGAGAGATTTATATATACTTAATGATCCCATTTGTATAGGCTTTATGGAGAGAGAGATTGCTCTCAATTTTTTGAAGCTTTTTTTCCTTTGGCTTGTTATGTTTCTATGTGAGGAAAGATGTTTAACTAGGGAACCATTATATAAAATAAACTCAACATTAGGATTGGACAAGAATATAAAATTGAAATAGGTGTTATCCTTTCATTTCATATGGTTTCTTTCATGCTTGATGCATTGTGTGCTCACAACACTTTCCCAAGGTTATCACTTAGCTGGAAAATATATGAACCACCAATTCATGTGTATTTACATATGTTATGGGAAAATAAATATAAAATATCTTATGCTCAGATTTGTGATTTCTTCATATCCTACCCACACTATATCATTTTTGGGCGGGAATGCCCTAGAATTTCAAACATGATAAGAAAGTTTTGGCCTACATTGGAAACTGGTATTTGGAGGAAAAACACACATACCTATGAATATATGGAGATACCATCCCACCACACCTATTACCTGCATATGTACCTAATATACTTTTGGCTGGGGAGATTTGTTACCACTCAATCATGCAAGGTGTAACATCCCACTCTTGTGCACACCTGATTGGACTTATTATTTGAGGACACTTGAGTTCAAGTGATCCGGTTCATTATATGATTGACTGTTTCGATTATGGATTATGATGATGTTGTGGATCTGATGATATATTATTTTATTATATTTGTATCGACAAGTGCTATTGACTGGTTTTTCCTGAGTGTGCAGGACTCTGGACCGATTGAGGATGCCGATGGAATCGATGGATCTCCTTGGACTCCGGATTGAGTCAAGGAGTGGACTGTTATGGTTTGAGTATTTTTGTTATTTCATATGTGACTTATGATTGGTATATTATGATGATGACTTGGATCGATGACATGTTTTGTTGATGGATGCAGAATGACGATAGCTTGCTAACTAGACTCACATTTGGAGTAAATGGGTCATGCATGACAACCAGAGATATTGAGGGAGAGGTGTGGTAGCATCCACGCCACAACCTCCTAACACTCCCTCCGTGGCTCAAACTATAAGTTAACAATTGCCTAGTTCGAGAGATCCACGATGTTGTGAGGGCAGACTATGACAGTCGCTCACGATGATTCTAAGGGGTGCGCAATAAGGGAGGGTCCTTATTCCTTAGAGGCCCTTGGTCTCCCACAAGGTTGCCTAATGGAGTATTGACTCCAAGGGTTTGACGTCTACCAAAATAAATCAAAAGGCGAGTGGCACCCTTGGAGCACGTAGTGCGTCTTGAAGGGCACGTCACATGGATGAAACTTGAATGAAGGCGAGTGGCACCCTTGAAGCATGTAGTGAATATTGAAGGGCACGTCACATTTTTAACATTGGTGAGTCAATGAACCTAGGTACTTAGAAAACAATCTCTCATTTTAACCTGGTCAACCTTAAGATAATTGTCGCATGAGTAAAGTTTAAAAATTATTAAATTTCCCTTAATTTTTTTTTTCTCTGAGTCTAGTTGAAATTAAAGCCTAGGTATAAGTAGGTCATGAGAACAAAATTCAATTAAGCAAGTAATAAAGCGGGGGATGAAGAATATGGGGGTGAAAATTAAAATTTTTAAAAATTAATGGAGGATTAAACTATGTAAAAGATTAATTGTTGGCTAAGTACAAAACTTGCTATTAGAACTTAGACCAAAAAGGGGAAACCTGATTACAAAAGGAATGTGGAACATAGAAGGGAATCTAGTCTAGAGAACTTTCTAATTTCAAACTCAACTAAGATTTAAGAAAGACATCAATCATTAAGGGAATGTAAGGGAATAAAGGGACATCATGGAGCATTTTTAAGAATGCTTTTAGGTGGGTGAGGGAATTTGACAATTTAAATTAATTAATTAAATAAATTTATGGTGCAACTAAGGGATCGAGTGACAAATGTATGGGGTATAATTTCCTAATTAATTAAAAAAAAAGAATTTAATGTGCATTTTGGCAACAAGTCACTAAGAAATATCTATAAAGGAAATGGCAGAGGAAGAGAATGGAGGATGTCTGGTATGCGTAAGGTAATGCTGTCGGATTTTACTCTTGACTAATTTTTCTTGTGGGATTTGGGATACCCATCTTGGATAGAGAGTGGTAGCTCAACCTTGCGAGGTGAGTTGGGAGCTATCTTTCTCTGGTTTGTGTGCGTGACCCCTTTGCGACTTGGGGGGCTCAAGGGGAAGAGGAGTACCCCTAGCGTTGGTTGGGAGGTACCGGCGAGGTCTCAACGGTTAGCAAACAAGAGCGAGGAGGATCGAGCATGAGCTGGACAGAGCGCAAAGCACGGGACAACCACTTCATATCCTTTGCCTTCGGTTACGATATTCTATTGATTTTTATTCTTCCATGCATTAGTTTCAGTATTCAATGATGGTTTAATGTAAATGTTATATATATATATATATATAATTTCAGATTCGATAGTCTTGGGTTAAAACTGTTGTTATATGTGATGTTGGGTTCCTCAACTTCTGTGAAAAATCGATGAAAAGAATCCGTGGTTGATTTAAAAGTTTGTGTTTTCCCTTCACCTTCATTGTGTCCAGCCTTCTCTTTGTGTCGTGAGTTTTACCTCTCAGTCACTCAGCTTGTAAAACCCAATTTCCATCTTTGCGCCTTGGATTCATTTATGTCTTTTTGCGCCTTCTTATTATCATCCCTTATTTAAGCTTGTGTTCTAGAAGCATATGCTCCTCAACATTTCACTTATCTCCGTAATTGTTGTCTATGTGTCTTGAGATTTCCTTGGACTTCACAACAAAATTTTGTGTTGACCAAACTTGGCGTTATAGTTTTATTTCTCTCACACCAGTTTCATCTTCGCTTTTCATCATTGTTCAAGGGAACGCTTAACTATTTGAACTGGAGATTAAAGCGGATTGTGATGATGTTTAACCCCAACTTTTGAAACGATGGGTGTATTTTGTTCCATAACCTTCACAAGGGCATATCAATTTCTGATAAAGCTCATCGATCTGGTTAATGGTGCCCATCATCACTTTGCTTTGATCTCCTTTCGGGCTGGTCACAAAAAAAAAGTGTACAGGTTACTCTCCCTGGGTGGTTGTTTAGTCGTGACACTTTTCTTTTCCCAACAATCCTTCCCTTCTTCCGTTCAATAGTGGTTACTAGTTGGGTGTTTAAAAAAAAATCTGGTACTCAAGGGTTAACGCTATCCTATGCATGAATTTAATGTAGGGAAACCTTCCGCTAGATGTCTTCTTATTCTGGTCTCTCTGTCATGTCCATATCCATATCCGTCCTGACCTTCTATGCTAAATTCAGGGCAGCCTCTCCTGGTATATCCCTTTTTGTTTCCTTAAATAAATCTTTCTCCAAACACGTATCTCCCCACTCCTTTTTCTAGCTGTCAATCAAAGGCAAATCATTCTAGCATAGTTCATGCTCCCTGACCCTTCTCTAAGTTCCTTATCTCTTTAGATTGTTAAACCTTAGTCTAAGTTTTGTTTTTTTGTTCACTTCTTTGTGAAGAAATCTATTCATGAGTACACATAAGAGATACCTCGAGCCTGAACCAAGCCTGTCCTTGAAACTGGCTGTGCCCGCAACCACATGGATGCCCCTATACCAATCCACACGGGAAGCAACGATATGTCTAGCAGACAGGGGACTAGAAGAATGCTTGTTCCTCTGAGTTGACCCCTTCGCCCAACTCAAAAACCCTTCTTCTCCTCAACGTATAGACGGTCCCTTACCTCAACTGTTAGATAATTGTCCTCTGCGCTTGACGATTTTTCGCCCAACAAAAATGCCTCCCACCTCAACGCACGGGTTGCCACCCTCCTGCTTGGATTAGGCTGGTACCTCAGCGAAATTGGGGCGCTAAACCCCAATGTTTTTCCCTCTTGCGTTATTCATTGAGGTTCATTTTATTTCCAAAAAATGTAGGATTGGTTACTGCATGATTGTTCCTTGTAAAGTAGGATTCCACACTCACTGTTATATTCCTTGTATTTAATTAGAGACAATAAGTTTCAATAATGCGCTTTGATTTAATAAATATTTTGATATTCTATTTTTGAATCTGATTGTCATGGAGTTGTAAGGTTATGTAATTATACCCTAACGAAAGGTTTTGATCGTGATCGTTGTTTCAATAACATTTACTGGTGGAATATGGTTATGATTGCTCTATTGAATGAAAATATAAAAAGTGACATTTAAAAGTGAGAAGGATATAATAAAAATATATGGACTTTTAATTCTCTTGCTAAGAAAGGTTTACTACTCTTGCTGACCAAGTTTTATTTTATTCAGTAAAATGAATCCATTATAATATGCCTAAGTTTTATTTATACAGAAAGGATCCACTGTATTGTGACCGAGTTTAATATAATTAGCATTACATTATGGTAATATTCATTGAATATGATTATCATTCCAGCATCATGACAATAACGAGGAATGCGTATTAATTAGTTTCTATTTCTCCAATTAGATTTTGTAAGCATGATTATTGATTTCTTAGATTCTATGTCACTACTAAATTATGTTGAGATACAAACGTTTAGTGCTTGGAATTTATTCTCCTTTAATAATGTGGATTTATGATTGATTAAGAGTTTCTAACCTCTTGTGACTTATATAATGAAGTTGATTTCTCTCATGCCTTTAGTATAATGTTGAGATGTGAATGATTTAGTTAATAAAATCAATTGCGCGCGCTGATTATAAGGTAATGTATGTTTTAAGATAGTTAAAGATCTTGATTTCCTTAGCGCATTGTAATCATTGTTAGGTATGATAAGTTATGATATTAGATTCCTTTGCGCCTTAGAAAAGGGGCGTGTGTGCTCTTGCGCAATAGTTGATGTGGGCGCATGTTCACGTAGATTCAACTTATTTCTTGCGCGCATGAAAGTAATGAATGGGATGATGGTTTTTAGATGTTTAGTTTAGTTTATTTAGTATAATTTAACGACGCTTTTAAACTCATTTGTTCCTTGCGCGTTGAGAATTTGAGGTATTGAATGAAGTATTGAAGAATTTTTAGACTTCTCTGCTTGTGCGTGTTGAAGGGGGGTCAATATAATGCTTAGTCATTGCTAATTACTTCTTGCATCATGAAAATGTATTGTAACACATGATTGTGGACATTTTTATTTCTCACTCACCCTAGAATTTTTGTTACATGTGTCAGTTTATTTGATGTTGTTTGTGCCTTAATGATCATTGATGATGTTATTTAGCATAGTCGTTTATATTATTTATAGAAGTAATGTTCGTAATTTTCTTCAAGCTTCATGATGTTCTATTATGCTATGATTTTTATGTTTATGTGCTGCGTGAAATTCATTCATTGTGATATTGTAGATTGTTGTGATTGTATTATTGTCATTACTTTCCTATTGCAATTTTTTTTTTACCTGTCGTACGTTGTATTGGTGTCATAACGGTCGGGGCTGTTACATAGGTATCATAGCCGGTTCGACTCGCGACTTGGGATCATCATGACTTCCCCTGAATAGATGCTTGATTATAAAATGCCACTAATTAAACTGATTTGTATCCATGCAGGTAATCATGGTTAGGGGACTCCGCAGAGGCAAACGACGAGGTGCTAGGGGAGGAGGCACAACGCCTCCAATATAATTTATCCCTGAGGGGTGTAACCCCCAAGGAGAATAATAGGCTGTAGGACATGAACAAATAGCTGTGGGAGACGTGGTTGGGTTGATGAGGTCCTTGCATAGGATGTCAAAGGCACTAATCAACTGTTTGGATAGAGATGAGGCTAGGGTGCCGACACCTTTTGAGGGTCCACCGCGCGCCCTAGGCAGTACTAGTAGCATTCACTATGAACTCGAGAAGGTCATGTTTCCCGAGTTTTTTGGTTCCATGGATGGCGCGGCCACTGAGGCGTGGCTGGAGAATATGGCAATGTGATTTTCACTTCACGAATACACCTCCAACATGAAGGTCTTCATGATGGTCTTCTAGCTAAAGGGGAGCGCTCTTCTATGATGGAAGATGCTCTTCCTGCAACTGAACATGGTTGTTGAGGACGTGTCATGGGAAATGTTCGAGGAGTGGTTCCAGGAGAGGTATCTGTCAGAGGATTCATTGAGCATCAACTCAATGAGTTCAACGCCTTGCGACAAGGTGGTCATACGGTGCCTGAGTACGAGGTCCATTTCATGGAGCTGCTTCGATATAATCTGCACCTGAATACCGAGAAGCTTAAGGTCAACAAGTTTGAGTTCAGCCTTAATGTCAGCATTCGTGCGAAAGTGAGGATTTTGATAAATCAAACGTTGCATGATGCTATCCAGAAGGCCCTCATAGTTGAGGAGGAGATCATCACCAGGGGTCAAAGTAGGACTCCGGTGAGACCGACAGGATAGACGACATCTAGTGTGTAGCAGCATCAGACACCAAATAGACATCCACCAGGGTATCAAGGCACTCCGAGAGGATCCACATTCACTACACCATGATGACCGACGCCTCAACAACATACTCCTTACAAGGGACCACAACATCAACAACAACATTGATCACAACAACAATAAAAATTCAAGCATATTCCTCAAAACAGACTGGGGTTCCAGGCCTATGGGCCATCAACTTCTACTTCAGGGACCAAGAGTACTGGACCAAAGACCGGGTGCTATCATTTGGAGAGACACATTACCAACGTGACTGCCCAGTTGAGAGGGCTAGAGCAGCCAGATCAGCTAGACCCACTACCGTAGGAGATTTGGGCAAGGCCCATCAGATTCATGCAACGATGAATAATCGTCGGGCCGAGCACCATTTTACTATGCTCGAGACGTCATGTACCATCACTAACTAGACCCTTAGTATTTTGATAGATCCAAGTGCTTCAGAGAGATTTATTTCTGGTGCAACGCTAAAAAGAATTAAGGTAAAGGCAGTCGAACAGGATGAGTTTATCTACATAGAAATGGATTCGAGAGACAAACAAAAGCTTGGGGGAAAGGTTAGAGGATGTAGCCTTAACCTGGGGGATTTTGTCATGAAATCCAACTTGTATGTCACGATATTAGGATCTTATGATGTCATGATCGGTATGGATTGGTTGGAATCGCATGAGGCGATACTCAACTGTAAGATGAAACAATTGCATTTGGTTGACGACAAGGGACACAGACGTGTGATTGTAGTTAGGAACCAGGGAGTTTCCCTAAGGTTCATCTCTTCCTTACAGATTCGTAAGAGAGTGCACAAGGGATGCAAGCTTTATAAGATCCTTGCGTTGAACGAAAAGGGCGTTGCAAAAGGCATAGAAAACATTCTAGTAGTACGAGAGTTTGAAGACGTCTTCCCAGAGGATTTACCAGGGTTTCCGCTAGAGAGGGAATTGGAATTTACCATCGACCTAAAACCAGGAACTGAATCGACAACGAGAATTCCTTATCGAATATCGACCCTTGAGCTACAGGAGTTGAAAATGCCACTGAAGGAGTTGCTGGACTTAGGAATTATACGTCCAAAGGAGTCACCGTGGGGTGTGCCTCTTATTTTCATACATAAGAAGGATGGGTCATGGAGACTATACATTTAATAATGTCAATTGAACAAAGAGACGATCAAGAACCAATATCTGTTGCCAAGGATAGATGATCTGTTTGATCAGATGAGAGGTGCAACAGTGTTTTTGAATATCGAATTGAGATCAGGGTATCACGATTTACAGATCAAGGAGGATGACATCCCTAAGACCACCTTTAAGACGAGGTTTGGGAATTACGAGTTTACAGTTTTACCATTTAGACTCAAAAATTCCCCAGGGGTATTCATGAGCTTGATGAATGGGGTGTTCTGCGAATACTTGGACAAGTTTGTTCAAGTATTCATTGAAAATATTTTGATATATTCTCGGAAGATGGAAGAACATGATGAACACTTGCACTTAGTACTACAATGTATACGAGAGAACAAATTGTTTGGGAAGCTGTTGAAATGCTCATTTTATCAATCAAAGATTCATTATTTAGGGCATGTCATCTCCGACTAAGGTATCGTTGTGGATCCAACAAAGGTTGAGGCTATTATGGAATGGCATGTGCCGAAGAATGTCCCATAAGTGCATAGCTTCATGGGTTTAGGGGGATATTATCGATGATTCATCGAGGGTTTCTCAAAGATAGCAAATTCGATTACAGAATTGCAGAAGAAGAACAAGAAGTTTATTTGGACCAAGAAATGCGTGAAATAATTTCAAAGGCTCAAGGAGTTGTTGACGACAACACCGATACTAAAGGTCCTTGACATGGAGGAGGAATTCTTGGTATGCACTGTCCAAGGAAGGCTTAGGCGAAGTCTTGATGAAAGACGATCGAGTGATCACTTACGTCTCGAGAAAGTTGAGAAGGCATGAGGAGAACTATACGACACATGATTTGGAGTTATTAGCCATTATGTATGCCTTGAGAGTGTGGAGACACTACCTAATTGGATGAAAATTAAAACTAAAAACAAACCATTGTGGTTTACAACACATTTTTACGCAAAGTGACTTGAATGTGCGACAAAGGCATTGGTCGGAACTGCTTAGTGAGTAAAATTTTGAGATTGACTACATAAAAGGAACAATGAAAATAGTGGCTGATGTGTTGAGTCATATAACATACACATTTTTCGGTGATGCCTCTTCGAACAAATCTACGTGAAAATATTCTAACTTTACAACGCGAAGATCACTGGTATAAAGAGGTTAAGGAATTTATCGGACAAAACACCATGATGGTACCAAAATATGAGGGATTTTCTCTAGACATGGCTCATCTAGGAGTCACGAAGATGAGGGCAGACCTCAAACCCTTATTCTTCTAGAAAGGAATAAAGGAGGACATAGTCAACTACATGGTGAGATGTCTAAAATGTCAGCAAGTGAAAGATGAAAATAGACATCCTACCGGATTACTACAGCCACACGCTGTTCCAGAATTGAAATGGGAGGTCATTTAGATGGATTTCATTGTTGGATTGGTTCTAATGGTAAGGAGACATGACTAAAGTTTTGTGGTAGTTGACACTTTGAAGAAGAGTGGTCATTTTATCCCTGTGCGTATGAGGTGTCAAGCACTTGACATAGCTAAAGTTTTCATCAGTGAGATTGTGAGGTTGCATGGCGTGCCTAAGAGGATCATATCTGATTAAGGATCGGTGTTTATAGGATGATTTTGGACTAGTTTCCAAGAGGCCTTGGGAACCCAACTTAACTTTAGTACYGCATATCACCTGAAGACAGACGGACAGATAGAAAGAAAAAACCAAATCTTGGAGGACATGTTGTGTATGTACATGATGGACCAACAAAAGCGTTGGGAAGAGTTCTTCCCACTAGTATAATTTTCATACAACAAYAGTTATCAAAGCACCATTAAGATGGCGWCGTTCGAGTTTCTTTACGGGCAATCGTGTYAGACGCCTTTGAGTTGGGATTAGCTTGAGGATAKGATCCTGATAGGACCAAAARCGATCCAAGAAATGGAATATCAAATGAAAACAACAAGAMAAAGGATAAAGGAAGCACAAGATAGATAGAAGAGTTATGCCGATGCACATCGTGTCGACCATAGTTATGGAATTGGAGATCAAGTCTTCTTGCGGGTGAAACCGTACAATATTTTGATCAAGTTTGGAAAGGGTGCTAAAATCTCTCCTAGGTTTATGGGACCTTTCAAGGTTGTGGAAAGGAAGGGGCTCATGGCCTATTGACTAGCCTTGCCTAATTCTTTGAGGCGTATGCATGCTGTTTTTCACGTATCCATTTTGAGACATTATGTTAGTGATCCTACACATGTGATTGACATGAGTTCTTTGTAGGTATCAGAAAAGGGTGCACTCACGGTGGAGCCAATCCGCATTGTGGACCATTTCATTCGACAACTATGACGTCGAAAAATCGATTAGGTCAAGGTCCAGTGGGACAATTATAGTCTGCACTCGGCTACCTGGGAGTACGCATATGATATGCGTCAACAATTTCCATTTTTGTCTGATAGCTAGACATTTATATTGTGAGATACTTTATTCTTCACTTGTGTACTGTGAAACTTCAGGACAAATTTTAAAACAAGAGGGGGTGTATGTAACATCCTGCTCTTGTGCACACCTCACCAGACTTATTATTTGAGGACACTTGCATGCAAGTTATCTGGTTCATTATATGATTAACTGTTTCAATTATGGATTATGATGATGTTGTGGATTTGATGATATATTATTTTATTATATTTGTATCGACATGTTCTATTGACTGGTTTTTCTTGAGTGTGCAGGACTCTGGACCGATTGAGGATGACGATGGCATCGATGGACCTCCTTGGACTCCAGATCGAGTCAGGGAGTGGACTGTTATGGTTTGAGTATTTTTTATTTATTTCATATGTAACATATGATTGGTATATTATGATGATGACTTGGATCGCTAACATGTTTCGTTGATGGATGCAGGCTGGCGATATCTTGCTAAACATAATCAAATTTGGAGTAAAGGGGACACACATGACAACTAGATATATTGAGGGATAGGTGTGGCAAAAACCTTTCCACAACCTACTATCACTCCCGCCGTGGCTCGAACTGTAGGTTAACGATTACCTAGTTCGAGAGATCCACGATGCCATGATTCTAAGGGGTTCACACTAAGGTAAGGTACTTATTCATTAGAGGCCCTTAGTCTCTCACAAGGTTGCTTGATGGAGTATTGACTCCAAGGGTTTGACGTCTACCAAAATAATTCAAAAGGTGAGTGGCACCCTTGGATCACGTAGTGCGTCTTGAAGGGCATGTCGCATGGATGAAACTTGAATGAAGGTGAGTGGCACCCTTGGAGCATGTAGTGCGTCTTGAAGGGAATGCCATAGTTTTAGCATTGGTGATTCAATGAACCTAGGTACTTAGAAAAAAATCTCTCATTTTAACTTGTCCAGCCTTAAGATAATTGTCGCATGAGTAAAGTTTAAAAATTCTAAAATTTCCCTTAATTTTTTTTTCTCTGAGCCTAGTTGAACTTAAAGCCTAGGTATAAGTAGGTTGTGGGAACAAAATTTAATTAATAAAATAATAAAGGGGGGTATGAAGAATAAGGGGGTGAAAATTAAATTTAAAAAAATAACAATGGGGGATTAAACTATGTAAAAGATTAATTGTTGGCTAAGTACAAAACTTGTTAATTTAGAACTTAGACCAAAAAGGGGAAACTTGATTACAAAAGGAATGTGGAACATAGAAGGGAATGTAGTCTATAGAACTTTCTAATTTCAAACTCAACTAAGCTTTAAGAAAGGCGTCAATCATTTAGGGAATGTAAGGGAATAAAGGGACATCGAGGAGCGTTTTCAGGAACCATTTTAGGTGGGTGAGGGAATTTGGCATTTTAAATTAATAAATTAAATAAATTTATGGTGCAACTAAGGGATTGGGCGACAAGGGTATGGGGGAGAATTTCCTAATTAATTTTTAATAAAAATAATTTAATGTGCGTTTTGGAAACAAGTCACTAAGAAAACTCTATAAAAGAAATGACGAAGGAAGAGAATGGAGGATGTCTAGTATGCGTAAGGTTATGCTGCCAAATTTTACTCTTGACTGATTTTTCTTGTGGGAGTTGGGATACCTATCTCGGATAGAGAGTGGTAGATAGGCCTTGCGAGGTGAGATGGGAGCTAGCTTTCTATGGTTTGTGTGCGTGGGCCCTTTGTGCCTCGGGGGAATTGGGGGGAAGAAGAGTACCCCTAGTGTTGGCTGGGAGGTACTGGTGAGGTCTCAGCGGTTAGCAAGTGGGAGCAAGGAGGATCGAGCAGGAGCTGGACAGAGCGCAAGCGATGGACAACCACTTCAGATGATTTGCCTTCAATTACGGTATTCTATTGAGTTTTACTCTGCCATGCATTA
>SNQJ01S0003743.1:330400-357995 GCA_010110895.2 Picea sitchensis | reverse complement strand
ATTGGATCTTCTCCTTGATTATTTGAAACAAGAAACTAAATATAGATGAGGAGGTTTTCAGATCCATTTCTTTTGGATATTGATAATTATGTATTGTTTCTATATAAAGTTTGTAGAAGGAGAAGTTAGGGGGTCAAAAAATTGGAGATGCAGAGGATTTTTTTGTGAAACTCCTTGTAAAGGCATTTATGTTCTATTTGACACTTAATAGCAAAGGAATATGGATGGTTAGACACTATTTTCTACTTTGTTTTTCTTTCTTCATGCTTGAATTCATTATTCATACTGCAATGCATTTGTTTCTTGTTTGTTAATTAATACAGTAAAGAATTTGCTGTGGGAATTAATTTCAAGTTTTGATTTCAAGATGATGTTATTGTTTCTTTTGATATTCTAAGGCAAGAATTTATGTGAAGTTAACAAATTGAAGGCTTCATATTATCTTTTTCTTATTGGTTTAATCCATCTATGTGTCTACCTTTTATTTAGTCAATGGGATATGCTATGTTCTGATCTTGATTTTCATGTTATGTTATAACCTTGAGCCAGTTTTCAACCACCTTATTCAAAAAACCAAATTATAAAAACCTTCTAAACACTTTGCAATAAACCGATGATGCCCTAGCTTKCCCTCTCACAGTCAAGTGCAACTTTAGGGACTAACAGGCCCTTTAGTATCCCATTTTTCTTATGTCTCTTCTAGGTGTGTCTACATTGTCATATTCAAGATGCATTTTAGCCATTGAACAATATTTCATTGAAAACTATTGGACCCTTGATTATCCCATGTTTCCTAATGTCTACTCCAGGTCTATTTCTAATGTCTTGTCTGAGCTATATTTTTCCAACTCAAACCATCCAATCACCTTCCATTAGGAAATCTTGGACCTTTCAATGGCTCTTCCATGCTTGTTTTTTAATTTTTTCTCCAAGGTGAATTTGACCACCAAATCACCTTCCATAAAAAAATATTGGTCCTTTCCTTGTCTTATTTCATCCATTTGCACTTCCAAGCTTGTTTTTGATGTCATATCCAAGCTTTCTCTTATTGACTTTGACCATGGGATCACCTTCCGTCAAGAAATGTTATACCTTTCCTTGTCTAATTTCTTATGATGGTTCTTCCATGCTTGTTTTGATGTCCTCTCCAAGATAAATTTTATCATTGAATAACCTTCCATCGAGAAATATTAGGCTTTCCTTGTCCTATCTCCTCTAATGACACTTCCAAGCTTATTTCTGATGTCCTGTCTGAGCTTTCTCTTATTGAATTTGACCATGGGATCACCTTCCATTGAGAAATATTAGACCTTTCCTTATCTAATTTCCTCTGATGGCTCTTCAAGGATTTTTTTTGATGTCTTATACAAGATAAATTTGACCATGGGATCACCTACCATTGAAAAATATTGGACCTTTCCTTGTCCTATTTCCTCTTATGGTGCTTCTAGGCTTGTTTTTGATATCCTGTCCAAGTTTTCTCTTACTGAATTTGATCATCATATCACGTTCCATTGGGAAATTTTGGAACTTTCCTCATCATATTTCCTCCAATGGTGCTTCTAGGATTGATTTAATGTCCTGTCTAAGCTTTCTATTATTGACTTTGACCATAAAATCACCTTCCATCAGAAAAACTTGGGCCCTTGAGTATACCATTTTTTCAATTCCTCTTCTAAGTTTATTTTGACCATTGGGTTACCTTCCATTGAAAAATATTGGGTGCTTCATTATCTCATGTTTCTAGATGTCTCTTTTGGGCTTATTTTGAGTGTCAATCATGAAATATTGGACCTTACTTTCTCTGATTTACTCTTATGGTTTTTCCAGGCTTGTTTAAAATGTATTATCTTTATCAAATATAACTCAAACCATTGGGAAATATTGGACCTTTCCTTTTCCCATTTTCTCCAATGTCTCTTCCAATATTGTTTTTAGTGTCATGTCATGTGATTAGGATAGAAATATATGCCAATTTGTTGTATCAAAAGGATAATTTCAAAGGAAGGAGGATGGTTTATTAACAATGAAATATCAAATTTTCATTGAGAAGGATCTCAAACTTCTTTTCCATATGGAAGAATATTTTAATATGCTTCTAATCTTTGCAATTATTTTTCTCTATTTTTATCTAGTTGTATTAAGGGCTGCATATCCATGACTCTAGGGGTAGTTATGGCATCTCTTCTAACTAGAGCATGCCACAATTGTAGATAAATGAATATACTCAAACATTATCTTTTAGAACATGCATGACATGATAAAAACATGTACATGAATGAATTTATGAATTAAACTTCCCTAATAATGGTAGATTGTATGTGATACATTTGTCAAAACTTTGTGCTCATGAACAACTCCACTTTGTATTCAAACAATTTATATCCTATAATGTTGAAAAAAATGTGAGATAAAAAATCCAAGAAGAAAATTAATACTTGGTTATTTGCTTATCACAACTTGCATTGTTTGTATTAGCTTATAGAAGGCTTCGTGTTAGACACTTGTCTTTTCCTCTTTCAAATTGGTGCTAATTGTATCCAACACTATTGTAACGAGTTATTTTTTTGTTGTCTAATAGGGCAATTCCAACTTGGATCCACACATAGTCAAACATCACTAACTTAGGCTACCTTCTATAGTACATAATACAATGGTGAAAATTCATCTATATTGCATAGGATATGGACAATGATGTATTTTCACATCACATTTTTCAAATGAAGTACGACAATAACTGATACGGATTTAGGAGCAGAACTAATTGATTAACATACTGAATACAATAAACACAGAGATATGAAGAATAACATAGATATCCTGTGAACAATATCTTCTATTGAATAATGAAATAGGCTGAATCTGTAAAACTGCAGAACTGAAACACTTGTTTGAATGATGGTAGCTATCTCTGAGAAGAGATGTGGCTGCTACACACATCTGTCTGAGTAGAATGAATTACCATGAGCCTCTAGAGGCCTTTTTGATATTACTCATGAATGCAAAAACCATAGACATCCAAAAACCTAACCCTAGGAGGTGAAACATCAAAAGTCATGTGGGCCCTTATGGGTAAGTTGGTACCTCAACTTCCCGGGGTCGTAACTTTTTCATACGACCTCTATTTTAGGCGAGTGATAGCTCGTTCGAAAGGTATTTAAGAGAGCTACACATTCCATTGTCAAACTCTAACTTTGTCTAAAGTTTGACTATGGTGAGACAAAAAAACATTGTTTAGACCTCCAAAATGACCCTGGAAGTACATCAAGATGTGCTAACATGAAAACATACAAAATAATCCAATTGGATTAGGTGAGAGGCCACCAATATCCACCTTGAAGATGTGTAGGGATTGAGACAACCCCAAAAGTGTAGAACCCACAATTACAAATAAGTATAGAAGAACGTGTTGAACTAAAAAACGGACAAGATGGGCCAGTTGGGATAGGTGGCTGGCCACTAATATCCAACTGGATCAATCCTCCCCCCTTAGGAAGAAATGGTCTCCATTGCGTTGAGTTCCCCCATTAGGTGAGGAAACTTCTGCTGGATTTGGCCCTGAGTGAGCCACTTGCCTTGGAGTAGGAGTTGCCCTGCTTTCACAACGTGATAAAGCTGGATCCTCTGCTGGTGAGTGCCCTTGAATTGTGTGTCCACTATCTGATCAATGGATGCTTGTTCCATGCAGTTGGGTTTGAGCTCTATTGGTGTCAGCTATTCTGCGATCTCTGAGGTGTCCAATAATGGTGGAAAATATGGTCGAAGGAGGTCCACATTGAACACTGGGTGCAGGCCAAGGAAGGGTGGAGTGTTGATCTCAAAAGCATTGCTACCCACAACCATGGTGATAGTGTAAGGCCCATAGAGAAGTGTGTAGAGATTTCAATGGGGCCCTGTGAGATGCTCCTTCTGCAAATGTAACTAGACTTTGTTGCCAACTTGAAACTAGTGTGGTACCCTATGTTGATCATGGTGCTGCTTGTACTTAGCATTAGACTTTTGCAAAATCTCCTAAACATGTTGGCAAATGTGCTAAATATGCTCAATGAATCTAGTGGTTTTTTCGATCGCAGACTGATCATGGGAAGAGTATGTCTGTGTGGTGGAAAGAGGTAGTGCAACATCAATGGGACCCAAGGGTTGGAATCCCAACCCCACCTGAAATTGGCTATGGCTGATGGAGCTATGGAGAGCCCTATTGTAACTACGCTAAACATAGGGGAGACTCTCGTCCCATGTACGTGGATGCTTAGAGTTGTACATGCACATGATGTGCACAATCATTCGATTGACGACCTCTGTTTGGCCATCTATTTGGGGGTGGAAAGCAGTGGATTTTGTGAGCTTGTTGTCCAATAATGGTGGAAAATATGGTCGAAGGAGGTCCACATTGAACACTGGGTGTAGACCAAGGAAGGGTGGAGTGTTGAGCTCAAAAAAATTTCTACCCACAACCTTGGTGATAGTGTAAGGCCCATAGCGAAGTGTGTAGAGATTTCAATGGGGCCCTGTGAGACGCTCCTTCTGCAAATGTAACTAGACTTTGTCGCCAACTTGAAACTGGTGTGGTACCCTGTGTTGATCATGGCACTTCTTGTACTTAGCATTGGACTTCTGCAAAATCTCCTGAACCTGTTGGCAGATGTGCTGAATCCGCTCAATGAATCTGGTGGATTTTTCGATCGCAGACTGATCATGGGAAGAGTCTATCTGTGTGGTGGAAAGAGGTGGTGCAACATCAATGGGACCCAAGGGTTGGAATCCCAATCCCACCTGAAATTGGCTATGGCCGATGGAGCTATGGAGAGCCCTATTGTAACTATGATGAACATAGGGGAGACTCTCGTCCCATGTACGCGGATTCTTAGAGTTTTACATGCACATGATGTGCACAATCATCCGATTGACGACCTCTATTTGGCCGTCTATTTGGGGGTGGAAAGAAATGGATTTTGTGAGCTTGGTGTCCAACAATGACTAGAGACTCGACATGTAATCCATTGAGATGGATTCCCAAGGCTTCTCGGGTGTAGGAAGAGGGGTGTATAAGCCTTGCTTATTGATGGATGACTTGGAAATGGCACAAGCAGTGCAAGATCTAATATACTTGCTGACGTCTTGTCGAATTTTTGGCCAATAGTTTTTTTTCTGAAGAACGACCACACTTTTCTCCACACCAAAATGTCCTGCCATCCGACTATAGTGGGCTTCCCAAATCAACTTTGCATGCTCTCTTGTAGGAACACTGAGATGGCCCATGTGGCATAATAGTCCATCTTGAATGTGAAAATCGGTGACAATCATTCCTATACCCAAGAGTTGATAGGTGGTGGTGAAGTTCCGATCTTGCTGATAAAGTTGGGGCCACTCAGATGCTTCATGTCCACAGGAATGGAGCACAATGGTGAGTGCAGCCACATGATTTCGATTGAGGCAGTTAGCGAGGCGATCTGAGATCCCTGTCTTATACTTGATGTTGAGATGGAACTGCTACAAGTAGGTGGACCACTTCTGATGGTGGTCATTCTACAATTTCCCCTGTGTCTGTATGAACTGTAGAGGATTGTGATAATTGTGTATGATCGTCTCCTTCCCCAGAATGTAATTTTCCATTGACAACAAGCTTGTACAATGGAATACATTTCCTTGTCATAGCTGGGGTATTTCTGGACAATATCAGAGAGTGTCTCACTATGGAATGCCACTGGATGACCATATTGAGTGAGAACTGCACCCACAACATAGTCAGATGCATCGGTCTCTATCTCGAACGGTTGTTGTAGATCGATAAAGGAGAGTATTGGAGTGGAGCACAAGGGATGCTTCAGATCATAGAATGCTTGTTGTTGTTCCTTCCCACACACGAACTTGGCCCTGCCACCACCCTTGGTCACCTGGCTGAGGGCCTATGCAATATGAGATAATCCCAACACGAATCGTCAGTAGAAGTTGGCTAGTCCCAAGAAGTTCCGAAGCTCGGTCAGTGTGGTCGGGGCTGGCCAGTCACATATGACTTGGATCTTAGCTGGATCAACATGTACCCCATGCTCATCAACAATTTAGCCCAAGTATTGGACCCTGTTCATGCCAAAAGAGGATTTTTCCAAGTTTCCATATAGCTTGTGCTGCCGCAGAATGCTCAAAACCTGATGAATATGCCACATGTGCTCCTCCCACGTTCCGTTGAATATGAGGATGTCATCCAAATATACCATCACAAAGAAGTTGGTGAAGGGTCTCAATACATCATCCATGAACCTCATGAAAGTGGCTGGTGCATTTGTTAAGAAAAAGGGCATGACCAACCATTTGAAGAGACCTTATTTAGATTTGAAGGCTATCTTCCATACATCACTTGGTTCAATGAGAACCTAGTGGTAGCCATAATTTAGGTCAATCTTGCTGAACAAATTTTCCACCTTGAGTTGGTCAAGAAGGTGATCAATCCTGGGAATGGGGTATCGGTTCATGACTGTGATTTTGTTTAAAGCGCTGTAATCAATGCAGAGTTGCCAAGTCCCTTCCTTCTTCTGCACCAGTACAATCGAGCTTCCGCAAGGGGAGGAGTTGGGTCTGATGTGCCTCTTTTGAAGAAGCTCTTGGATATAATGTCTAATTTTTCCATCTTCCATCAGTGAGCAACAATAGACTAGTCCATTAGGTAGAGGTGCACTGAGGGTTAGATCAATTGGATGCTTTAATTGGCAGTGTGTTGGTACCCCTGTGGGTGAGGAGAAGATGTCTCTGTATTCTTCCACGATCCCGTCCATTTTCTTATGCTGTAGAGAGAGGCTTTGTGTAGAGGACACAATTGTGGTAGTGACCTTGTGATTATGGTGAGCACAGATCACAAAGAAGACAAACTTCCCGGTCTGTGAAACGACCTTACTGCATTTCTTAGCAGAGATTAAAGAAATAATGGTAGGCGACGCTACCTCTGGTATACTGTACAATTGTCTACCCAAAGTAATAATAACTCTGTGGGGTCTAGACTAATACACATCATGATGCTTCCACAAATATGGTTGTCCTAAAAGAACATCACAAACTTCAAGGGGAGAAAGATCACACAATACCTCTTCTTTGAAAGGCTTGATGCCGTAGGGTAGACGCCACTATTGGATGATACAAAGATCTCTTCCTTGGTGAAGCCAACCAATGGTGTAAGGCTGCGAGTGTGGTGTCATTGGCAGGTCCAACCACTTGCCGACCTTTTCTAAGATCAAGTTCTTCTGACTACCGCTATCGACAATGAAATGAAGCAGAGCCCCCTTTATCCACATCCATGACTGAAAGAGGCGTTCCCCTTCCTCTGGTTCTTCTGGTTCGCTTGGCTGGACTTTGGTGGTAGCGACAGTGGCACTGCGTTCAACATAGATAATCCACTTCCCTCCTTCATTATTTTATTCAGAATCATAATTGACCTCTGACTCAGAAGCCTTTAGCCCGACCACAAGTGACTTCTTGGAGCGACACTCTTTAGTGTTGTGCCAAGGTATTTTATGGTACTCACACCATTTTCCCATGTCCTTCTTCGTCTTCTCATTTCCCTTCTTGTGTTGTGACTTGGACTAGTTGTACTAAGGGTGACCATATCGGCTCGGTCCCTTACTATGTGGGTTGGGGCCACCTTTTCCCTGCTTCGGCTGTGAGGATTTTGAAGATCCAAACTCTCGCCTCTTCTGCTTAAGTTTCTTCTCGATCTTGACATCATATCTATAGACTGTGCCCAATGAGGTGATGTCCAAAAAATCCATGTTTGTTTGAATGTATCTATGAAAATAGCCACAGTATTTGAGCACCAGATGATGCTCAGAGTCTTTGATACCCAATTTGGTGCGTAGGGTATGGAAAATATTGGTGAAATCTGGTACTGTCTGGTCCCTTTCTTGACATAGGGTGGTCCATTTGGTGTACTGGTCCTCGTAGCTTCCAATAGGGTAGTATTGTTCTTTAATGTCGTCCTAGAAGGAATCCCATGTAGGGGCCACCACAAACATCATAGATTCCTCTATGAACCTTTGCTCATAGTAAGTATCCCACCAATCTTTAACATGGGGGACGACCTTGAGGAGTGCAAAAGTGATATTTTCCATATCGAAAAAATTGTGGACCGAAAAATACCCTTCGAGCAGATTCAACCATTTATCTACAACTTCCGCATCTATCAATTCTTCAAATAATGGAATATCAAAATTTACCTGTACCTTGAAGGGGGTTGCATGGCCGCTTGATGAAGATGCTTCTCCCATGAGAAACCATCGAAGGATTTGCGTGATGTTGTCCATAATTTCATTCCTTTGTCGTGCGAGGGATTCCTCGAGCAACATTTTAATAGGATCTCCTGCTCCATCATCTTTCTTTTCATCCCCCATGGGTTGCTGTCGAGCTCAATGTGATCGATATTGCAATGAATTGATTAGCTCGAGTCCCAACTTCTTGTACCCAGATCTTGTCAGGGATATGCACAAAGAAAAATAAATGAAGAGCAGACCGCTCTGATACCACTTATCCAGATTTAGGAGCATAACAAACCGATTAACATACTGAATACAATAAACACAGAGATATGAAGAATAACACAGATATCCAGTGAACAATATCTTCTATTGAATAATGAAATAGGCTAAAACTGTAAAACTGCGGAACTGAAACACTTGCTCGAATGGTGGTAGCTATCTTTGAGAAGAGATGTGGCTACTACGTGCATCCTTCCGAGCATAATGAATTAACATGAGGCTCTAGAGGCATTTTTGATATTACTCATGAATGCCCAAACCCTATACATCCAAAAACCTAACCCTAGGAGGTGAAACCATATGGGTAAGTTGGTACCTCAACTTCCTGGGGTCGTAACTTTTTCATATGACCTCCGTTTTAGGCGCGCGATAGCCCGTTGGAAAGGTATTTCAGAGAAATACACATTCCGCCATAAAAATATGACTCTGTCTATAGTTTGACTGTGGAGAGCCAAAAAAACATTGTTTAGTCCTCCAAAACGGCCCTGGAAGTACAACAAGATGTGCTGATATGAAAACATACAAAATAATCCAGTTTGATTAGGTGAGAGGCCACCAATATCCACTTGGAAGATGTGTAGTGATTCAAACATCCCCAGAAGTGTAGAACCCATAATTACAAATAAGTACAAAAAAATGTGCTAAACTAAAAAACAAACAAGAATAGCTAGTTGAGATAAGTGATTGACCACTAATATTCAACCGGATCAAAAACTCTTGATTTGAGTTGGAAAAAAATACCAAATGTAATTCAATTGAAAATTAAAACCATATTGCAAGGATATATAGTAACCAAAAAGTTATYTGCGAAAGAAACAACAATAAATATGTATCSAAACAAAGAATATGAAAGAAATTCAAAAAAATAACAAGAAATGAAAAGCATCTTGATGTTCCGCAAACGATTGAATCGGTAAAAAACAATTTCTAATTTCACATTTATGCTCATAACAGTTCCCATCGAGACTCACGGTAACAATTAAATAGTACAACCATACATTTTACAAAAATCTAATGTCATTAACATCGAAAGTTGTAGCATTGCAAACACCATCTACCCAGTGGTAGTCATTAGTTCAAATTATAACAAAATTATCACATGCATATAGAATATATATTATAGACCCCAATACCATCATCAAATGCATATAGAATATATATTATAGACCCCAATACCATCATCACATGCATACACAATATACATTATAGACCCCCGATTCCATCGATAATTGTTTTTTTGGTTGCATACCTTATAAACAATGTTAATAATAGTACTCTATAGTGACATCAAGATTAAAACTAAAGAAAAATCTAGGTTTAAGGCCATTGTTATTCATACTTAAGTTGATTTTATGTCCTATTACATTAAAAACATTGATTATCTACGCTTGCAACATAATTAGGTCCAAAGAAGTATTTCAAATAGATTAACCTTGAAGATGAGAATCATTTAAACTTTAACTAATATATATAATAATTATTTTATTAAATTTCAAAATAAAGTAAATATATAATTACATCTAATTAACAACTCAAATGAAAAAATGGATGATATGTAAGTATGTGTTTCGACTATGTACAATGATGTGAGCGAAATAATAGTTTGTCTTCAAAGTATAGAATATAAGTAATATTCACAAAATTCACATTATTATTCAATATTTACATCATAATATATCAATAACATTTTCACAAAGTATAACTAAGGCCTTTTGTTGGTGGCTAACAAGAGTCATTCCCCACACCAAGAATGTTTCTTCTTTGGTTCTTTCCTAATTTTGGTCGACATATACCTAATCCTCTTCAATGTAGCACTTGCTTTCAATTCCCAATCACAAGAACATATCAAACCATAATAGTTCAATAACAACCATTGAAATGATGCTTGTAAACATTAATAGACAAGCGAACCTTACACCTAGAGACCATAGAGACTTTATATCGACTAGATCTAGAGGGTGATGTTGGAAAATTTGATTGCCCCTACAACCAATAAAGTTTTCTTACCATCCATGAAAATGTTTAGGATGAAAATGTGTTGTGTATACCATTCAAAAATTAGAATCAAGATAAAATCCTAAATGTAAACCTAAAATGCATTTTTACCTTGGGATTGTTGGGAATGGGAGATTGTGGGAGCTTATTTCTAGCATTGCAGCCAATGGTTCTAGAGGGCGATGTTGGAAAATTTGATTTCCCTTGTAACCAAAAAACTTGTCTTACCATTCATGTAAATGTTTATGATGAAAATTCATTGTTTATACYATTCAAAAATGGAATCAAAACACAATCCTATAAGTAAAACCTGATATGTTTTTTTCCCTCAATATTGTTGGGAGTGGTAGATTGTGGGGGCACTATTCTAGCATCATGATTAATTTGATTGGAATCTATCAAAGTTCCTTGTAAATAAAAAAAACATGTGCATGTATGCATGCCAATCTTACAACAACAATTATCCAATGCATGTGACTATGGTTCAAAATTTAAAACAATGAACATAAATGTAAACAAGAAAACTAAAGAAGCCACATATTACAGTAAAAAAATGTTACAACAATAATTAGAAAATGCATAACACTATGGTGAGTATAATAAAATGCAAACATAATTGAAAAATGGGGAAATGATAATTTATATAATAAATATTGTGAATATGTGGCTAGAAATACGAAATTGAATTGTACACATTTTGTTCATGGAATAAAAATCTCAAGAAGTTACACATTCATTGCTAATGGATGAATGTGGAATATTATTTCCCTCCCACATACTTCCCAAGACTTCTTGACTTCTTGAAAACTCATTTATTACCATCACGATAAAAGTATAATACCTTAGAGAAGTTATTGGGGCTATTAAACATGCTTTGTCTCCATCCAAAGATGTTTATTAGTTATAATTATTACTTAATATTTTCATTTCCTATTTTATCAACAAAACCAATAATATAATGTTGATATCACTAACATTATCACTATCAAGGAGTTGTATACATTACCTCAACATATATGTAATGAGGTGGAGCCCTAGAAGATGGTGCCATGTGCTCTACCTCTTTCCCCTTTCCACTATCATCTACAAATTTCAAATTACATTATTTCATGTCAACCATATCTTCAATAAAACAAAAGTAATCACCTATTATTAACATAGATTCAATCATTACTCCAGATTATTATTTTTATGCATTCACTTTCAAATTACATTATTTCATGTCAACCATATCTTCAACAAGTGTTGCGTGGCAACTTAGTCCATGCCAAATAGATTTGGAAATGGAGATGATAGTTGGTATAGACACGTTAAAAGATGGGGATATACGAGGATTATTATTTAAAAACTAAAATTAACAATATGCTAAGTAAAGGCTAATTAAAATAGATCTTTAACAATAAACAAATCAAAGTTTAAATATGTAAAATTAAATGAGAATTAAAAAAAAAAAATTAAATATTAAAACTTATGTTCAATTGTTTTTTAGAAATCAAATGATTTTTTAAAAAAAAATATTAGAACTTATGTTCAATTGTTTTTTAGAAATCAAATGATAATTTTTGTTTAAATATTAAAACTTATGTTGAAATTTCATTGAATACATATACACTAAGGCATTGAAAATATAACTTATATCTTAATTTAAGATTATTGAAAAAAAATCCACCCACAAATACATGGCAGAAATAAAGTAATTAATATGAAATGAAATCTTCCCATAAAATAATATGAAATGTAAAATGTAAAGAAGTTATCTAATAATATAATCTATCGTAAATCGTGGTTTAATGCGTTTTAATGGGAGTTTTCCTCGAGGTTTTTGCTTATTAATGCCAATCTTTTCGAATTTGTGTGGTGAGTTGTCACTAATAAAAGAATAATTAATGTGCATTGGGAAGGGCACGAAGGTGGTGGGGATGGAAGGGAGSGATAAATGCTTTGAAACTTTTGTGAACTCAGGTAGAGTGAAKCTTGCGAGTTTGAGGAGTCTGGGGTCAAATTGTAGATCACAATTTTTTTGGGTGCAAGATGTATATCACGAAACATGGGGCATGAGAGTTCGATAGCTCTAACCTGGGAGCCCGCGATCATAAAATTGGCTAAGTATGGAAAGGGACGACGGTCGGTTTGAATGGTGATGTGAGGATATAGATGGAGATGAGGATCTGTGAGTCTGCCAACCCGGGAACCCGTGACCATAGAAATGTGACTAAGTATAGAAACAAAAAGGGATAATAGAGGGGAAGGAAAAAAGGGAAAAACGAGTAAGTATAGAAGAGGGAAAAGAAAGGGAGAAAATAACTTTATCCCTCACACAACAACATTTAGTCTGATAATTATCAAGCGATAGAAACACATTAACTATGGGAAAAACATTCTCAGCTATGGAATATATTTGAAGCTCGACAAAGTCAGGTTCAAGTTTAAAGAGAATTTGTTTATATTTATTTCAATAGTATTCACATTATTTTATTTTAATAGTATTTTTGTAGTCCAAATGTAAACCATGTTCCAATTTGAAGGGTGTTTTCGGCTCACAAATTTTGCTCCAACCCATAATCAATAGACACAAAAAAAAAGACTTAACATTTTTGTGTGCAAGCATATTTTCAAATATAACAAGTTGTAATATATGTACAATATTAAATAGGAACATGACGTCAACACCTAAGTTTCCATGTTGTATATGTCCATTGATTGTTGTCTTTCAAATTATTCTTGCATGTAAAATGTAAGGAGTGAAAGCTGTAGATGTCGCAATAGAGTAGCTTTTATTTAAATGGAAGTACTGGGCATGGACAAAAAAACCTTATCGTGCATTTTTAATTATGGATCAAAGAGCCTCTTAAATTCTTGTAGAAAATTACAAATTAAATAAATTTGCACTCAACATGTTAACTAATATGTAACCATAGAAATTATTTAAACTTTTTTTAAGATTACAAAAATTCAATAAAACAATATTAAACATTGTAAAACACCATAAATTTGTAAAATGTGGGACCTTTAAAGAAGTCCCTCAAATGAAAGTAAAATAGATAAAACAAAAAATGGAAGATGTTTTTAAATTTTCATGTAAAAATCGAATTCTTGTGAATGGACCGGGAGATGTAGACATTCATATATGTAAAGTAAATAAATAGAACTTGCTCACATCCATCATAGCAGGGCTAATGATATCTGATCACATAAAAATTAAAAGAAAATGATCAATGTGCAGAAGATAACTTTGACACTGTGATACATGGGCAACAAAATAGGATAATGATACAACAACCTCAAATATTTTATATTCAGATAAACTGGGTTACAAAATATAGTTGAGATTATTTCCCAAAATAGCTCTCTTGGAATTTGTAAAAAAATATATAGTTCAATACACATTCTCTGAAATTTAAATGTGTTTGTCATAATGATTGGGATTGGGGCTCTCGTAGACCATAAAGAAAATATGTACAAGAATCAAGCTTTTAGAAAGAAGAAAGTGGGCGATGGAAGACAACAAGATCTGGCAAGAAGAAAGAGAAAATTGTCAGTCCTCGGTTAAACCTTTCTATTTAAAGAGGTAGAGTAACTGGATGAAGACATTGACAAGGACATAAGAATGTGATCAGTATGAACTTACTATGATGGTATCTCATGCCTTGTCATTTTCTTGTTGATGTCCTTTTATGGATTTCCTCGACAGTTATGGGAATCGTCTCAACTATCCTTTGCCCTTCATTGGTAATATTGTCAACAACCTTTTTGAACCACTCATCGATGTAGCTCATCATGGGCGTCATCTTGATTTCATGCCGTATTTTTATATTGAAGAGTTCACTTTCCAAGTCCCTTAGATCAATAGAGATGTTGTGCAATGCTTCTTCAATATCTTGTTTTTTAATCGAATAGTCAACTAGCCAGTTTTTCACGTCATCTTCACCATATTCAAGAATGCCATATAAATTTTCAAATGACAATCCTTTATAAATCTCAACTTGTTCATCAAATCCGTGCTTGGTTAAAAAAAATGAGTTGAATATCAATTTCGGGTCTTGGAATTCATTGGTGTTGTTAGCTAGATCTATCTCAATTAGCTTCTTGAATAGTTTGTCTCTTCTAGATATGGCCTGGCTACATGCTTGAACGATACCATTCAATTTTTTTACCTTTTCTTTCCAGCATGCATTTATTTGGTTTATTCGATCCGAGGAAGGGAGATCCTCCGCTCTTCTTCTCAATTTCGTCATACTAATAACTTTAACACCAAATGGTACAACTTCATTGAGGTAGAAACCTTGTTCGTTTTCCAAATCTGCTTGCAAATACTCATGAAAATCACGCGCTCTTGTTCAGAAAGAGACCATACTCTTTGACATCTCCCAAGATTCTGTTATTAATTCCATTCTTCTCTTTATATTATTTTCCGCATAGCCTCAGGCTGATGTGAGAAGGCTTGCTGATCCTTTTAACTTTGACGCATGTGTGGTAGGCCCGCTCATTGCTAAAGGACTAGCCAATAGTGGGAGGGACATTAGAGCTCCCTCTAATTCTTTTATTCCCTCCTTTAACCCGATGTTCTCTGCTTAAAGGCCATTAATAGAGTTGTCTAGAGAATATCCAGTTGCTCGGTTTATCTGGTAGATCTGGGAAGGCCACATGTTCCGTAGGTTAATCTCTGAACGAGATTTCCCCTTCTTATTATTTACATCTCTCTTTTCAATAACCAATTTTTTGGATTCGTTGTAAAAAACAATGCTCTAAAATGCAAAAGACTCTTCTTCATCGAAGGTATCGGTCCCAATTATTTCCATCTAAGGGTTCTGGGGAGTAGTGCTCTCTAGCTGGTCGTCATCGGGGAAATTTTTTTCAATGTCAATTTCTAGTTCCATATCTTCGAGGGAGAGATCGTGGATATCACTTTCTCCCCTCGGTCCCTCCTCTTCTTACACACTTTTTTTTTGTTTCTTGCTCACGGGAAGTTTATGAGAACTTTCAATTTTTCCAGAGGAAGGGTTCTTATCTCCTCCTCAACCTGAAGAACTATGTGTGAATTTCTTACTTGGGTAGGCCGTTGGAGTGCAACTCTAATATGTCGTGGTCTTGGGTGTGGTGGTCAAGGATTGGGCACTTTTCTCACCCAGACCTTTTCATTTATTCTTGTATGACTCATTGGTGTTGAGTATTGTCTCCAGGTCACTGATGTCATGAGGAGGACTTCCTGAGGCATTATCTTCCTCTTCATTCAAGATAGTGTTAATGAAAGAATTGATGAAACCAACAACCAATAGGTGTTCTACAAAAATACCATTAGGTTCGAACCCTTTTACTTTTTTCATCATATTTCAAATTGAGGATGTGGAAGTGGCCCACGAATTCATCAATCTTATTCATATTCCTGAGTATGAAACCATCGACTTTCCAAGGCAAAGGCATGAATTTCTTTTTTCTCTTTTCATGGAAAAAATGCAACTAGTAGGTGTACTTCCTTGGTATCTCAGCAAGAAACATTGTATCAAATATGTGACATGGAAGGAAGGAAGGATTTTCTTTAGATCAAAAAATCCTTATAACATTATAGTTTTCCATTTGTTCTAATGTCCCCTTCCTATCCATGAACTTTCTCTCCTCGTCAGACATTTGGGGAAAATCCTTTCCAAATATCAACCCTTTAAAAACTGAGACAAAATCATTAAAGACTTCATAAAAATGTTGGGAGGCCTTGTGTCTCCATAATGTCTGGTACTAGAAGGTTACTGGGTCAAATTTGCAGTTTACCTTCTTATACAGAGATAATCTGGGGAATGGAAACCAATGCACTATCGCGAAAATTAAATAAGATGACATAAATAATTTCTTCTGCCTTTTGTATTGCAATACTTGAGAAGAGATTTCAATGGAAATCAACTTGCCCAAATCGAAGATGGCTTATTCCTTCACCATAAAATATAAAATATACAGAATCATCCGAGAGATGTTGGTTATAGTTTCTTGTCCCGTCATCCTCGTGAAAATCCATGCAATTTACCGGAAATGGTTTTTGAATGCACTAACCTGTAATCTGGTGATGTCCTCGGGGATTACCGCTGGGTCCTCTACGAATTTCAGTAAGAGGTCCAATCCATTATCATGCTTCTTTAAGAACTCCCTGCAATCCTCTCCCTTGAAAGTATTTGTTCCCTCGGGAAGCCTTAACATCTTTCGAAATGCTTGAGGTGATAGGGAGACTCGGGAATGGTCCCACATCTAGATGATATGTTGGTTCGGAATATAATTTTTGGCGCACTAGTTGACCAACTCCTTACCGTAAAAAAATTATGGGACACAACTTACTCATGCAATTCCATACATCCAGATAACTTCCTTCTGGGCAGAAGGGGATGAGTAGTAGTAATAATCTCTGGACCACTGAAAACTCTGTTCCTCATGCCAAAAAATATTCAATGTATCCCCACAAAAATGTTGTCGAGCTACAACTATAAGGTGATGAGAATGTTCCTTTTCTCTTGATAGCATTTAAAATGAACGCTAGAGGATGATAATATAATCTCTCGTAAATCTTGTTTTAATGCGTTTTAATGGGATATGTCCTCGACCTTTTCACTTCTTAATGCCAATATTTTCGAATTTGTGTGGTGATTTGTCACTAATAAAAGCATGATTAATGTGCATTTGGAAGGGCGCAAAGGTGGTGGGGATGGACGAGAGTGAAAAATGCTTTGAAACTTTTGTGAACCTAGGAGTTCGGGAACCCACGAATTTGTGACAACAGGAGGTGAAGAATCAACTAAGTATGGAAAGGTGGGGCATAATGCCTTAAAACAACTAAAATAACCAACAATATTTCCCAATTCAAGATCCACTAAAAAAAAATTCAGATACCATAATATTCACCTCAACCAATTCGATAATAGGGAGGTTGATTTGGTAGATCAAACTATCGGCCAATTCAGGCAACTGGGGTGTATCTGGGCTTCCTGTGAGAAAATCTAATGATTTGATGAAGATTTGTTTGTATTGAAACATGCGACAATAATTGTGTCCTGATAGTGTTTAAAATGAACGCTAGAGGATGATAATATAATCTCCTGTAAATATTGGTTTAATTCATTTTAATGGGAGATGTCCTTGAGATTTTCACTTATTAATGCCAATCTTTTCGAACCTGTGTGGTGAGTTGTCACTAATAAAATATTAATTAATGTGAATTAGGAAGTGTGTGAAGGTGGAGGGGATGGACGAGAGCGATAAATGCTTTGAAACTTTTACGAACCCGAGAGTCCATGAACCCGCAAATATGTGACAACATGAGGTGAATAATCGACTAAGTATGGAAAGGCGGGGCAGTCAGCCAGACTCAGAAAGACTCATCGTAGGTAGTGTGAAGCTTGCGAGTTCGAGGAGTCCGGGGTCGAATTGTAGATCACAAAATTTTTGGGTGCAAGATGTATATTACGAAACATGGGGCATGAGAGTTCAATAGCGCTAACCCTTGAACCTGCGATCATAGAAATGCGAATAAGTATAGAACCAGAATGGGATAATAGAGGGGAAGAAGAAAAGGGAAAAATGGGTAAGTAGAGAAGAGGGAAAATAAAGGGAGAAAATAACTTTATCCCTCATAAAACAACACTTAGTCTGATAATTATCAAGCGATATAAACACATTAACTATGGGAAAAACATTCTCAGCTATGGAATATACTTGGAGCTCGACAAACTCAGGTTCAAGTTTAAAGAGAATTTGTTTATATTTATTTCAATACTATTCATATTATTTTATTTTACTAGTATTTTTGTGGCCCAAATGTAAACCATGTTCCAATTTGAAGGGTGTTTTCGGCTTGCAAATTTTGCTAAAACCCATAAGCAATAGACAAAATATATGACTTAGCATTTTTATATGCATTAATATTCTCAAATATGACAAGCTGTAATATATGCACAATATTAAAAAGGACATTACGTCAACACCTTTGTACATAACAATGGGCTAGCTTAATGTTGTATTCTTACCGTGATGATGCCTTAAAAAAGCTAAAATAACCAACAATTTTTGCTAATTCAAGATTGACACAAAATAATCATCAGATCCCATAATATTCTCCCATTAATACGTTTTAATGGGAGATGTCCTCGATCTTTTTGAACCTGTGTGGTGAGTTTTCACTAGTAAAAGAATAATTAATGTGCATTGGGAAGGGCCAAAGGTGGTGGGGATGGAGGGGAGAGAAAAATGCTTTGAAAATTTTGTGAACGTGGGAGTCCGTGAACCCACAAAACTTTGAAGAATCGACTAAGTATGGAAAGTGAACGTGGGAGTCCTTGAACCCACAAAACTTTGAAGAATTCCAATGGCATGGAAAAGAGGGCAATGCACGCATCCAGGGTGGTGAGCAAGAGGCTTTGAAGTTCAATGAGTCCGAGGTAGACCTCAGATCACATATGTTTCGATGCAAGATGGCTATCACGCAAAGACGATAACGCCAACCCAAGAACCCGCAACCATAAAATTGGCTAAGCATGGGTTAAAAGGCCTTGGACTCATGATGTGAGAGTGTATATGGAGATGAGGATATGTCATTCCACCACCCTAGGAACCCGCGATCATAGAAATGAAACTAAGTATAGAACCAAAAGGATAGAGGAGAAGAAGAAAAGTGGGAAAACATGTGGCATTGAAGAGGGAAAAATAAAGGGAGGAAAGAAACTGTCCTTCAATAACAATACTTTGTCTGATAAATATCAAGTGATAGAAACACATTAACTATGGGCAAAAAAATTCTCAGCTATGGAATATACTTGGAGCTCGACAAATTCAGGTCTAAGTTTAAAGAGAATTTGTTTATATTTATTTCAATACTATTTATATTATTTTATTTTAATAGTGTTTTTGTGGCCCAAATGTAAACCATGTTCCAATTTGAAGGGTGTTTTCAGCTCACAAATTTTGCTCAAACCCATAAGCAATAGAAAAAATATATGAATTAACATTTTTATATGCAAGCATATCCTCAAATATGACAAGCTGTAATATATGCACAATATTAAAGAGGGACATGACATCAACACCTTTGTAGATAAAAATGGGCTATCATAATGTTGTATTCTTACTATGATGATGCCTAAAAAAAATTAAAATAACCAACTTTTTTTGCCAATTCAAGATCGACACAAAAAAATCATTATATCCCATAATATTCTCCCATTAATGCGTTTTAATGGAACATGTCCTCAAGATTTTTGCTTATTAATGCCAATATTTTCGAACCCGTGTGGTGAGTTGTCACTAGTAAAAACATAATTAATGTGCATTGGGAAGGGGCGAAGGTGGCGGGTATGGAGGGGAGCAAAAAATGGTTTGAAATTTTTGTGAACCCATAAAACTTTGAAGAATCAACTGAGTATGGAAAGGTGGGGCGGTCAGACGAACTCATCCTAGGTAGAGTGAGGCTTGCGAGTTCGAGGAGTCTGGGGTCGAATTGTAGATCACAAAAGTTTTGGGTGCAAGATGTGTATCACGAAACACGGGGCATGAGAGTTCGATAGCGCTAACCCGAGAACCCACGGTCATAAAATTGGCTAAGTATGCAAAGGAACGACAGTTGGTGAGATTTGTGATGTGGGGATATAGATGGAGATGAGGATTTGTTAGTCCAACACCCCATGAACCCACACTCATAGAAATGCGAATAAGTATAGAACCAGAAAGGGATAATAGAGGGGAAGAAGAAAAGGGAAAAACAAGTAAGTATAGAAGAGGGAAAAGAAAGGGAGAAAATAGATTTATGCCTCACACAACAACACTTAGTCTGATAATTATCAAGCGATAGAAACACATTAACTATGGGAAAAACATTCTGAGCTATGAAATATACTTGGAACTCGACAAACTCTGGTTCAAGTTTAAAGAGATTTTGTTTATATTTATTTCAATATTATTCATATTATTTTATTTTAATAGTATTTTTTGTGGCCCAAATGTAAACCATGTTCCAATTTGAAGGGTGTTTTCGGTTGGAAAAATTTGCTCAAACCCATAAGCAATAAACAAAATATATGACTTAACATTCTTATATGCAAGCACATTCTAAAATATGACAAACTTTAATATATGTACAATTTGGATAAAGTATGCAGATTAGAGTTTTGTAACCATACCTCTTAGTCTCTGGACCTTGCACTATGTTGGGCGTTTCACTTGCATTTGTCGATAGTTCTTGTGAACTAAAAAACATTTGTTGTAAATGACATAAATATATTTACCATGGCATAGTAGAATAAATAATTGAGGATATTTTTTTCCTAAACATAGCAAGAGCATAATATATGAATCTTTACCTTTGGCCTTGTCGCTGTGTTGATGTTTGCGATGATTGACTACTCATGCCCATGTCACTTGTCAAATTTTTTTTGATACAAACATGTGTACATCGAACATGAAAACAAATAAATATGCATACACATTGCATATTGTTCATAATTGATATGGATGTACATTAAGCACATGCATTGTATTTGATTTGGTACCATTGTTGGCATACCTTTTGGAAGATTGTACTCCAACTTCCTCAGCTGTGGCACATAAGGCTTCATCCTCGTGTTCAACTAGTCTGATTTTTTTTTTTTCAATGTGTCAATGCAAAGAATAAAATGGACATAAGGCAAGTTTCTATGTAGGATCACATGTAAAAAAGATGGAATACAATTTTATTTATTCCAAGGTAGCAGCACAAAAAATACAATTGACCTGAAGATAAGTTAATATATAGGAAGATATATAGTATCTACAAAAAAAAAGAGAGAGCTGCAAATCAGTAGAATAAATATACATAGAATAAATGAAAAACAATGGAATATGGAATACGGTTAGAAGTATCACCTTTGTATGTCTTCTTATACATTTCTGGTTAAGAGTTCTTTGTCTTGTCCAGTTTTACTATTTGTTTCAATGAAGGAAAGTGCAAAACACAATGACCATGAATGTAAGTTGGTATGTAAGGAAAAAACAAGGAATATGTACATATAGTAAACTAGAATCAAAGGAATAGAGTAACATATAGTGTTAGAAGCATATACCTTTGTTTTTCTTGATCCATGTCTGTGTCTATATATAATTTTTTCTGTCCAAAATCTATTGCAAATCAGGAAAAACTAAGAAGTTGGATGATTCTAGCTGAATAATTTGGTTTTGTGCAACAAGTTAGTCAGATATGCTTTGAGACATAGAAATATGATTTTGTAATATGCTTGATGTATATTTCATAACTCAAGTACAATACTAATTGTATCATGATCAAACCGGTATGTGTCGAAGATAAAGAGGCTATATTGTGAAATGGGCACATTTGACCATACATGGTCAATAAGTGTGTTTTGTACATGGTTTATCTTATCCAAAAGAAAGCGGAGACTGTAATTGCACATGTAGTTTTCCAATTCTTTTGTTCTGGCATTATTTTGTAGCATGCCAATATTTAAGTCTCCTAGAATGATAATGGTTTCATTCAGATGTAAATGCTGTAATGCATTTGAAAGAACATTAAGTATATTGGACAATGTTGCATGTAGAGAAGCATAGAGATTCAGTATTGCATTTTCTGATTCATGGAAGATTACTTTTGCCAGGACCATCTCAACACTGTTTTCTTCGAAATGCATATGCTCCAAATTTGTTACATGTTTTTTCACTAATATCATCACCCCATGTGTAATGTAACTTGATATGCAATTGTGATTTGGAAATTTCTTGTTTTGCATGCATAATGTCATGTATGTTTCCCACAAGCACAAAATATCATATTGCATTGTGTCATAGTCATCGAGTATATCATCCATATGTGCATGTAGGCTGTGCATGTTAAGTGAGATAATTGATACATATGAGTTTGTTTGTATGGATTGGTAAACATATTGTAGATTTCATTTTGCGCTAGTCTGAAGACATTGCATCACAATATCAACTTTATGTTTGACTTTGAAGTTATATTTTTTAAGAGCGCTTAACAAATACAAGGAGTCTATACTTCTGACACAAGACAAAACTATGTATACAAGTCCATGTATTTAAATTTCAACAAGGTCAAACAAAACACTACCAAGTGTTATCCCTTGTGATTTGTGGACTATACGTTGTTATAACCCTAAATTGCACCACACATGCCTCCTGGCATCAAGCCAACTCATATCCCTTCTTTGCCAAAACACTACTAAACAAATCTTTGAAAATCCTCTTGAATAAAGGCCCACACGCCCTAACTCATTACTGCACACGTGTACACGCTAGCTGACCCAAAACAACTCGCGTGGACTGACAAAAGCATGAAAAAAAGGAAAGTTGCTTACAGAACAAAAAGCTGTGGGTGAGTTAAAGTCTCTTTTCTCTAGAAATGCGAACAAAAATTTAGATTTCTCAATGCGAACATTGTCCTCTAAACTAATTGGTTCTATGATTCCTATTGTTCTCATTGGCGACACAGGGAAGTTGTATCTGCAATGTGATTTTTTTCATTTTTTACAACTTCTTGTATGATAATGTCCATGAACTTTGGAAAGTTTTGGATCTGAATGATCTATGTTGCATGTTATGTGTTTGTCCAGAAATTGCTCGATCTGTGAGTTGTTATGATTTCCATAGACGGGTGCACTCTCTATCCATAACAATGTGTGGTCATGATCACTCCCTCTATTCTGGATTTCAGTCACAAAATAGTAGTCCGATATTTTTTCAAAGAGCGTTTCATCATGACATATCAATTTCCTCAAAGCATTTATTCCATGTATATAGTAACGAGTACATGTCACTAGGTCTTTTCTTATGAGGTAGTCAATTTCATCATTTTCCAATGTATCAGTTTGTTTTTTCCTTTTCCTATTCCTATACAATGCAGACACCATAGCCACCAATAGATCCCAGTGATTCTCTACACTTGTAAATGTGATGAAAAAAGTTGGGGGTCCCAATTGTCGAATCATTGCAAATATAGTTTTCTTGTTTCGTTGCAAGTAGTTAGGAGAGATGCAATTGTTTTTAAAATCTATGCATCCTTTTAGGATTTTTTCTAGGTTTTCTTTGTACTTGACATATCGGGCCAATAAATTTATTCCTTGTAGCTGGCATTTTCTTATTCGTACCCACATGCAAGAGAGCACTTGCTCAATTATTATGCACATTGTTTTGAAAAACAATTTTTTTATGTGACAGGAGAAGTCACTGCTTGAATGTAGCAGTTCCCATTGAACTATTTTTTGGTACCTGAATCGTTCCGTGATGTCACTGGGACATGGATCTCCATAGAACAGTGTTGGGAAATTCATTTCCTCAAAAATTTTGTCCTTGAATATTCTAAGTGGACGTTTCCCTTCAACATGTGCAATTTCGACAATCTTATCTTGCAAGTCATGAATGCGTTGTGAGTCAGTGAATCCATGTATCAATGTTTCATCATGTATTTCATTCTTTGATTCATTGCTTGTATCAAATTCGCTAGTAGTGTGAAAATTCTGTGTAGATCTACCATTTCCTTGTTCAAGAACATTGTTCCAGTTATCATTTATACAAATGTTCTGTGATTTGTACAGGGCCCTGGAACATAATTATTTTAATTATTTCATGACAATGTGCACATGCACTTTACCTGTCTGGTATGCATTCTTGTATTGCAAACATCTTTTGAGAGTAACACCAATTGTCATTGTATCACTAATGAATTGCGGCAGGGCTTTTTGCACAACATCTAGTTAGACATGAACATTAATAATTGATCTCGTTAAACCCATTTGGGGTCATTTATATATCCAAGGTCTGATTTGTGCAAATGAAATTCGCAGAGACACAAGTCTCTCTTCAAGTTCTGTAAGTGTACTTACATCTGGTAGTGGTGTGTTACATCTTATTTGGTCAGGCATTGCAAAGTGTGGCAATTTTCCATTTTCAAGTGATCGTTTGCATGGAAGACAAATATTGCCACTGCAAAATATTCTATCATTTAGTGTCAAGTCGAGGTATTCTTTTTGCAAGTCAGGGGTGAAAGACTTAGTGTTTTTTGTGAAATTTAATTTCTTGCAAATTTCACATGAAATGGAAGGAGTGTCTTTAATTTGTTTCATATAGATATATTTTGCATCTCTCTTTCCTAGACAAGCATGCATAGTAAGTGTTTGTTGGTTTCCACTGCTAGTAGTGCATGGTGTTGGATCTAGGCCACAATATGTGTTTTTTCCCTCTCAGTCAGTATCATGACCATTGTGGGATATGTAGCTGCACCTATTTCTCTCACACATCTATTTTTTCAACATGTGGTAGGTTAACTTATGGTTTCCACTGGAAACTAGTTTCTCTTGTTGACAAACCATGTTGAAGGTGGAATCGACATTTGTTATGAGCATTTCCTCCTCACCATCTCGATGGTGCAAACAATGATGTTCTTTCTCATTGGACACATGGTGTTTGTGTTCAACAGAAAGTGTGAAAATGTGATTGTGTTGTGCACGCACAATATTTTTTAGGTTGTGATATGTGAGTTTTTGTTTCTTGGTCGAGCTCCCTTTCACCTCATGATGACCAGTTGTACAACCCAAAGGTCTAGAAGAAAGTGTACCAATGTATTTTTTGTCTCACGTATGACCTTTTTCAAGTTGTGATAAGTTAGTCTATGTTTTTTTGTTTAAGATCTGTATGACCTAAATACAATTGGGATGAGTTTCATCTTGATTAGACAACATGCGATGCTTATGAAGATTCAATGCGGTTTGGGTAGCATGAAAAGTGGATATTTAACTGGAAGTATTTCTTATCAAAGGTTGATAACAGATGTGCGGCGCATCTGTTTTCAATGATATGATGTCGATTGTTTGATCGTAGTTTGAATCAATACAATATGAATGGATAGTACCATATGATAGGGTTGACTAGACCTGCATATTTACTCTGAATATGAGAGATATCCATTGTAAACAAGATGTGCCACCCTCTACATTTCCTTTCTCATATGGCATTGCCATGTTTACAAGGTATTGTTTCCAACTTCCAATTATCGACATACTTTCTAAGAGATATGGTAAAAGGTGTTGATGCAAGAAATTGAACGCATGTTAACTTCCACCTATAATTGCATTGCAAAAATATTGCACAATGTAAAGGAGAAATGAGTGCACACCAAACTGTGTTGTTGATCCGTAGGATCTTTTAATGACTATGGTTGAGTTTTAATTTTGCATGCGTTAATTAACCATTTGAGAAACTTAGTGAAAGAATGAGGAAAGACGAGGAGTCATGACAGCCATATACACATGTGTAGATCTGAAATGAAATAATAGACATCAAACCATAACACACAGATTGATAACAGAGTTCGACACAACTTTGCCTACGTCTCCGGGCCTTTGTCTATGTGGGGAAGGTTTCTTTATTTTTGTTCAAAAGCTCAAAAGTACATCGCTGCAGTGCCAATTGGCTACAAGACTTATCTGGTCATGTTTTTCCAGATCTCTAGAACCCTGCAAAGAAAACGACATGCAAAACGGACATCCGGAGCTCCCAGAAATGACCCGACAACGTCTGCTCCTCAAAAAATTCTCTGCATCAAAATGGCTTTGGCTTGGCTTCCCTTCAGTGTAACTCTGCTCTGACTGCCTCCTCATGGCCTCAAACATGCCTGGTTTATATAGATTTGAAGTTGGTTTCTCATCTCCAACTTCCTCCCAAAATTTGGGCTCCAAAAATGCCCAATATCTCCCAAAAATGACCAAAATCCACTAATATCAGGCTTATTAACAATAAAATTCCAAAACTATAGTAGAAACCCAAAAATTGACAAAACTTGGGCGCAACCCCCACTAGGCGCGTGCTCTTGGTCATATCGGGCCTCCATATGGCCACGCGCCCATGCACTATCTCCCTCTCCAGCGCTGGCTCCTGGTCGTGGCGTTATAGCATAAAACCTCGGCTAAACAATATAAATGCGTGCCTTTGTCGGATCATACCCCTGGTCCTGTGGCAGTGGTTACGGGCTGGCGCCGAAACCCGAGGGCTGAGCCCTATCCATACACCCTCGTGCTCCCGTGCATTAGCTCCCGACTGCGTTAACCGTGGTCGTGGTAAGATATGTGGAACCGTGGGCTGGGGCTAAGCCTCGACCCATTCCCCCGCCGTTTCAAACCTTGTTTAAACATAAATATAAATCACGCCATATAGTTTACAAGAAACACCCATGGGGCGGGCGGTTAGCCCGACCCTTCCAGTCCATTTCCTGGAGGAAGGTTGGGGGTTCGACCCCGTTAAACCCATACAAATTTTACAATAACCTACGAACCAACCACGGGGTGCCACGTGGTAGCCCATGACTGGGCCACGTGGAACCTCAACAACCAACCAATGAATGCCAAATGTCGATCGCTGATTCTTCCACGTCACCTGCCACTTGTCAACCTGTACGTCTGCCATGTCAATGCCCTGTCACGTCAGCTGCCGACGTCATCCGTGCCACGTGTCACCCTTACAGTGGTGACACGTGTCACCCCTGGATTGGTCCAACTGTCTGCCAGTATGTCCAAATATTCCTGACACGTGTCGCCTCCTGGACCTGCCATGTGTTGTCTCCCGAGGCTGTCATATGTCTTCTCCAGAAGCTGCCACGTGTTGCCTTCAGGAGCTGCCACGTCAGCCTGTACATACTGTACAATCATCCCCTTTTTTGCCTGTTTGACTTTTCGGGCAGAACGCGATATCTTGCTCATATGGAGCCCGTTTGAAGAAGTAAATATACCGCCAGAATCAAGAAGATGAGACAGACGCAATGGCATTGGTTTCGTCGCATTCTGAGCACTTTCATTTTTGAGCATTGTTAAACCCTGTTAGGTTTCTAGATCCAATTTCGGATCACACCTCCCCACAAAAAGACCTTTTGGTCCCCAAAAGGTTACTGACTAGTCAACAAACTCGGGATAGGCCACCCGACTTGTCCTCTGTCTCTGAAATTTGTCCTGTGCACCTGTCTCATCAAGATCAATTGTAACACAATCATGACAACTGACAGTATATTGTTAGCCATTTGAACCCTGTTACATCTTACTGAAGCCACTATCATCCATGTAGAA
>SNQJ01S0003743.1:306354-330390 GCA_010110895.2 Picea sitchensis | reverse complement strand
TCAGTGCATTATATATACACATATATAATCAAAAGTTCAAAAACCCTAAAAAATGCAGTTATTATGCCCACATAGCATCCTCGTACTCCCAAGTTGCATCCTTAGGAGTGTACTAGGTCCATTGGACCTTTACTAGAGCTATGGATCGATTATGAAGCTGCTTGATCTTCCAGTACAAAATGCACAACGAATGCACCTGAAAAGCGCCTTCTTGCTCCACCTAAATTACATTCCAATCAATAACATGATTACCATCAAGTATATACTTTTTGAGCAATGATACATGGAATACATTATGAATAGACATGGATGCAGGCAATGCAAGCATATACTCCACAGGCCCAATCCTCTCTAGGATTTCAAACGGCCCACAAAAATGAGCTTCCAAATTTGAACAATTTCCCAACTTTAGGGAACTTATGTTGGCCTTCACTTTCAAGAATACATGATCACCCACTTTAATATCCCTGTGAGTGATGCAACCGCATACCCCGCAGGGTCTCTGCGCCCGACCTCCCAGTCAAAAGGATCATTCTGTCAAAATTCGTGAGCTGAAGTGGCTCTTTCGATCCCCACTGGAATCGCTATGAAAATCCTATCCACAGGTCCTTCTACTCACCCACACAGTCTTCTGCACATGACCGTGAACTTCCCCGACTTAAATTTGGGTTTCGAGATTTCCTGATCCCCGATGTCAAGAGTTCTCTGTCCTCTTGATTTCCCGATCTCCGATTTGACGATTTCCCGAAATGGCCTTTCTCGCCTTAGCCCCTCATGGCTATGCCCTAGTCCATGTGACTAGTCCTCATAAGACTGCAGCCTTATCTCTTTTTGGGGTTTCGGGCTTTCAAATGCCGAAATGCATTGACCTCTTGTCCATGGGACCCCTGATTCTCCGAATCTCGATATCTCAATTCTCCGACGTGACGTCAGCTAGCCCCACAATGGAACCTTTCACCTTGTCGGGGTTTTTCCCGGAAACCTCGATTGTTGCCACGCGTCCTCCTATGATGGATGGTTCTTGTCGCTTCGCGATTTTGGGGTTTTCGATGTAGAAATGCTCCGACTTCTCATCCTCGGAACCTCCGAAATGACGAATTCTAAAATTCTGATGGACTCCTCCTTTTCGGGACTTTTCCCGAGCCCTTAGATTTCCGTCACGTGTCTCAACAGATGGACGGTCCAGATCAAAATCGAGATTTCCTTTATAAAGTGACCCGATGGAGCTTTCCACCTTATCGGGGTTTCGGACTTTGTGGTTCTGAAATGCGCGTGCTTCCTGTCTTCAGGATTCGCGAAACACCCAATCTCGAAATACCGATGGACTCTCCTATCGGGATTTTTCCCAAATTCTTGGATTTCCGCCACGCGTCCTCCTATGATGGACAGTTCTTAATCATTTCACGATTTCACGAAATCTGATGCCGTTTTCCTCCTGTCCTCTTGAACTTCGAATTTCTGACATGAGAAATGTCGATGGCTCCTGATCTCTGTGCGTGTCTCAACGGACGGACGCTCAGATCGATTCTGGGATTTTCAGCATGGAGATTCCCGATCTCCTGTCTTCAAGATTTTCGATATCCCGATGGCTGAAATCCCGATATCTCGACGCCTGTGTCAGGACTTTCACCCTCTTGTTCCCAAAGTTTAAACCTCATGCAACTCCTATCAGATCCGACGACTGACGGGTGATTCGCTCAAGATCTGGCGGCTGACAGGCGTCTAAGAGAGATCCGACGACTCACGATCTCCTCTTCTGTGTGCTCCTTCAATTGCTCCCTGGACATAAAAACTTCAACGGTCCAGAATCTATTGGCTCATCCAACGACATTTGTGCTCCCTCCTAAGCTTCTGCGCTTTCTTCCTAGACTTGGAAGAATTTCAAGTTTCTCAAAGGCCTCGACCTTTTCTCTGTTTCAGTGATCTCTTCAGCTTTAAGACTCGCCTGCGTTCTCCACGACGCTATTCCTCCTGAGCTTTGCTCCTTTCGAATCCTTGAAGGATTCTATGACTTCTATGCCTCTGCAGAGTCTTGCACATGAAAGTGCTATCCTTCCTGAGCTTTAATCTCGCCCAAACCTCTCAGAAATTCAGTCCTTTTGTTCCTTTCTCCCTCAGATGGAGAATATTGGATGCCCTCCTGGCTATCCTTCACTCAAGCAACCCATTGCTGAGTCTGCAGGGTGTTCAACAACCCTGTTTAGATCCCTAAATGTACTCTTCCTTCAAATTCCATAACTTGACAGAGTTCTCTTCTTCTCTGTGCCAACCTGCACACTGTCTCAATGCCCTCATGGCAGAGTATCCTCTCACAGAACATCCAACAGTTATGTACTCTTCTGTGCACATATGCACCTGCTCAATGCCCACTTGGCAGAGCTCTCAGAATCCTCAGTGATTCTGGTTCTCCTTGAACTCACAGCAGAGTTCTTCTAAATGCATCCCTATGCAAATGCTTAATGCCCACTTGGCAGAGCTCTCAGAATCCTCAGAGATTCTATCTGCAACTGTGTTTCCATATACAACCTTGCCTCCAAGGTATTCAACAACATTGAGGTCTTCCTATGAGTTGATGATTCCAGTTCCTGTGCCCACCTGGCACGTCTTTGTCTAAATCTACAGAGTTCAGAAGTGCTTCAGTGCACTGGTATTTAGAGACTGCAGTACTCTGTCACGCCCTTCTGGCATGAAACCACAAAGAACCTCAAGCCCAAAATCAAAACAACATGCAAATGCCTAGTATACATCTACAACATGAATTCACAACATAAAATAGAACACGCCAAGGCATCCACTTAACACAGAAATACATGCAGGAAAAACTGCTTCTGTTTGTATTAAAATGGAAAATGCCTGTTTACAAAGGTGTTCCTGAGCACAGCCTATAACAAGGTCTCGGCTCCTCTCTTCTGCTCTCTACTCGTAGATTCTCTTCTATTTTTATTCTCGCTCTTACAAAATGAGATCCTCCAAGATCTTTTTACCTGAGGGGGCTCTTAGAGCTCTTCCCTCCAATCTACCTACCCTATTCAATGGAATTGAATGGTTGTCTAGTCCACAAATTGGATCTATATCTCAACCTTACAAACATTTAAGGCTGATCTACTCTATGCCTGCACAAAGGCATGGCTCTATGGCTCAACAGCCTAGACATTTAATTTTACATTCAAATTCAAAATTTAAGATGAAGGCTGCGCCTCTCTTCATCCTCGAATGCATGCGTTGACGTGGCTGGCTGGTTGACTAGCTGACACGAAGAGATGCTCCTGCATCATACTCCTCAGCTGCAAAAATTCATGAGCTCCTTCTCATGAGCTTCCCATCTCAGCTGTGGAAATCCTCCTGGATCCCAAACCATCCTCTGGAGCTATTCATCCACTCCATCTCCCTACTGTTTCCGCTGCTTCTGCCTTTATTCCCAACTTCTCCTTGCTAGCAGACTCTGCTGACTCTACCATTAGCCTTTTGATGTCTTCTATCACCTCACCCAACTGCTGAATTGGCTAGCACTATTTATGCAGTCTCCCCATGCCTTCTTCTTCATCTACTTCCAACCTCACCTATTGGATGTGCATGCTCTGCACCTTCATCCTTCTCTCTAGGGATTCAATCTGTTCATACAGATCAACAATGCTAATGTTGTTTGCCTCTTCCTCTTCTTCTTCTACAAACTCCCAGGTTGCAGTCTCTTTAGTCTCCTGGCTGAAAATATTGAGCCATTCCTCAGAATGCTCATCATTCTATTCTACTTCTTTTGCTGTCAGATTCAGTGTTGCAGCTTCCTCAGCTTCCTGGTTGAAAGCATTGAGACACTCCTTAGAATTCTCATCTTCTTCATCTCCTTCTTGGGAAGCTTCAGATACCTTCTCCAATTCATTTTCCCTGACAGTCTCAACTAGTTGTCCTTCTATTGTTGCTACATCTGCAACACAAATTTTTGCCCCCCCCCTGGGCAAATGGTAGGAATACTTCAATTCCTCCAATCATTAGAAGACTCCTCTGATCTTCCTCTTGGATGGTGCAAGTTTTTAACTTGTCATCATATTCATTCACATGGCTTGGAAAACCACATGAATCTTCCTCCTCTATCAGCTGCATATGCTGATCCAACCTCATCTCTGAGCTCATCTTCTCTGTTAGCTCCTCGGGCTGATCTAAACTCACCTGCTCATCCCTACCCACCTGGAAATATGGGATTTTCCTGCTGCCCTCCTGGCAGTCCATGGAATCAACTGATTCCATATCTGTTCCCTTGCCCACCTGGAAAACTGGAAGCCTTTCGCTGCCCTCCTGGCAGTCTTTGAGATCTCGCAACGACCTCATTTCATTGCCTTTCTAGCAATGTGAAATTCCTTGGCTGTCTTCTTGACAGTTCGTGAGATCTTCAACTGATCTCAACTCCTTGCCCACCTGGCAATTTGCAATTTCCTCTCTAACATCCTGGCAGTTCTTGAGATCTCCAGCTAATCCCAATTCCATTTCCTTGCCCACCTGGCAAACTGGGATTTCCTTTCTGCCCTCCTGGCAGTTCTTGAGATATTCAGCTGATCCTATTTCATTCTCTTCACGGAGAATTTTTCCAGTCTCTGGTTCACATATCTGAACCATCTCCTCAGGTTCATCGAGGTTTTCAGCATGCCTCAACCATCCTCTTAACAACCTACGCTGTCTTCTAGCCATCAACTCATTGACTGGCCATTTTTCTTTTGCCTTCTTCATGGGCCATTCATACACCCACCGTGGTTTGTCTTTCTGCTGCATCCACAATGCAAGCTTTTCTATTTCTTTCTTTATATCAGCGAGATCTTCATCTATATCTTCTTGGCTCCATAGATCTGAGATTTTCCTTCCAGCATACTTACGGCCTTCAATAGCCATGTTGTTGTCTCTGTCTGCTCTCCTGGAAAACCTGCTGCTCACTCCTGCAAACCTGAGTGTCCCAGCCTCTCCTACAACCCTCTTGACTTCCTATGGACTGTTTCCTACCTACAAACAAATCCTTATAGAGTTTCAGTACTCTGTCTTCTTCCTTTGCCTCCTTCTATCCCTGCAATGTACAGACATAATCCACGCTCTGATACCACAAATGACGCAGTGTATTAGAGTGATCTTTATCTCTTATGCCTCAATCTCTTGAAATATACAGACAAGAATTAGGCTCTGATACCATCAATGATGCATCCACATTCCCCACAGGGTCTCTACGCCCGACCTCCCGGTCAAAAGGATCGTTCTGTCAAAATTCGTGAGCTGAAGCGGCTCTTTCGATCCCCACTAGAATCGCTGTGAAAATCCTATCCACAGGTCCTTCTACTCACCCACACAGTCTTCTGCACATGACCGTGAACTTCCTCGACTTAAATTTAGGTTTCAGGATTTCCTGATCCCCGATGTCAAGAGTTATTTTTCCTCTTGATTTCGCGATCTCCGATTTTCCGATTTCCCGAAATGGCCTTTCTCGCCTTAGCCCCTCCTGGCTATGCCCTAGTCCATGTGACCAGTCCTCATAAGATTGCAGCCTTATCTCTTTTCAGGGTTTCAGGCTTTCAAATGCCGAAATACATGGACCTCTTGTCCACGGGACCCCCGATTCTCTGAATCCCAATATCCTGATTCTCCGACATGACATCAGCTAGCCCCACAACAGAACCTTTCGCCTTGTCGGGGTTTTTCCTGAAAATCTCGATTGTTTCCACGCGTCCTCCTATGATGGACGGTTCTTGTCGCTTCGTGATTTCAGGGTTTTTGATGCCGAAATGCTCTGACTTCTCGTCCTCGAAACTCCCGAAATGCCAAATTTTGAAATTTCGATGGACTCCTCCTTTTCGGGACTTTTCCCGAGCCCTTAGATTTCCGTCACGTGTCTCAACAGATGGACGGTCCAGATCAAAATCGAGATTTCCTTTATGAAGTGACCCGATGGAGCTTTCCACCTTATCGAGGTTTCAGACTTCATGGTTCCGAAATGCACGTGCTTCCTATCTTCCGGATTCGTGAAACGCCCAATCCCGAAATACCGATGGACTCTCCTATCGGGATTTTTCCCGAATTCTCGGATTTCTGCCACGCGTCCTCCTATGATGGACGGTTCTTAATAATTTTGTGATTTCATGAAATCGAATGCCGTTGTCCTCCTGTCCTCTCGAACTTTGAATTTCTGACATGAGAAATGCCGACGACTCCTGATCTCTGCGCGTGTCTCAACGGACGAACGCTCAGATCGATTCCAAGATTTTCAGCATGGAGATTCCCGATCTCCTATCTTCGAGATTTTCGATATCCCGATGGCTGAAATCCTGATATCTTGACGCCTGTTTCGGGACTTTCACCCTCCTATTCACGAAGTTTAAACCTCGTGCAACTCCTATCAGATCCGATGGCTGACGGGTGATTCGCTCAAGATTTGACGGCTGACAGGTGTCTGAGAGAGATCCGACGACTCATGATCTCCTCTTCTGTGCGCTCCTTCGGCTACTCCCTGGACATAGAAACTTCAATGGTCCAGAATCTATCGGCTCATCCAACGACAATTGTGCTCCCTCCTAAGCTTCTGCGCTTTCTTCCAGGACTTGGAAGAATTTCAAGTTTCTCAAAGGCCTCGACCTTTGCGTCGTTTCTGCAAGCTCTTCAACTTTAAGCCTCGCCTGCGTTCTCCACAACACTATTCCTCTTGAGGTTTGCTCCTTTTGAATCCTTGAAGGATTCTATGACTTCTGTGCCTCTGCAGAGTCTTGCACATGAAAGTGCTATCCTTCCTGAGCTTTAATCTCACCCAAACGTCTTAGAAATTCGGTCCTTTTGTTCCTTTCTCCCTCAGATGGAGAATATTGGATGCCCTCCTGGCTATCCTTCACTCAAGCAACCTATTGCTGAGTCTACAGGGTGTTCAACAACCCTGTGAAGATCCCTAAATGGAATCTTCCTTCAAATTCCAAAACTCGACAGAGTTCTCTTCTTCTCTGTGCCAACCTGCACACTGTCTCAATGCCCTCCTGGCAGAGTATCCTCTCACAGAACATCCAACAGTTCTGTACTCTTCTGTGCACCTATGCACTTGCTCAATGCCCATTTGGCAGAGCTCTCAGAATCCTCAGTGATTCTGGTTCTCCTTGAAATCACAACAAAGTTCTTCTAAATGCATCCCTATGCAAATGCTCAATGCCCACTTGGCAAAGCTCTTAGAATCCTCAAAGATTCTGTCTGCAACTGTGTTTCCATATACAACCTTGCCTCCAAGGTATTCAACAACCTTGAGGTCTTCCTCTGAGTTGAAGATTCCAGTTCCTGTGCCCACCTGGCACGTCTTTGTCTAAATCCACAGAGTTCAGAAGTGCTTCAATGCACTGGTATTTAGAGACCTCAGTACTCTATCATGCCCTCCTGGCATGAAACCACAAAGAACCTCAAGCCCGAAATCAAAACAACCTGCAAATGCCTAACATACATCTACAACATGAATTCACAGCATAAAATAGAACACGCCAAGGCATCCACATAACACAGAAATACATGCAGGAAAAATTGCTTCTGTTTGTATTAAAATGGCAAATGCCTGTTTACAAAGGTGTTCCTGAGCACGGAGTATAACAAGGTCTCGACTCCTCTCTTCTGCTCTCTACTCGCATATTCTCTTCTATTTTTATTCTCGCTCTTACAAAATGAGATCCTCCAATATCTTTTTACTTGAGGGGGCTCTTAGAGCTCTTCCCTCCAATATACCTACCCTATTCAATGGCATTGAATGACTGTCTAGTCCACAAATTGGATCTAGATCTCAACCTTACAAACATTTAAGGCCGATCTACTCTATGCTTGCACAAAGGCACGACTCTATGGCTCAACAGCCTAGAAATTTAATTTTACATTCAAATTCAAAATTGAAGATGAAGGCTGCACCTCTCTTCATCCTTGAATGCATGCGCTGACGTGGCTGGCTGGCTGACGTGGAGAGATGCTCCTGCATCAGTGAGTTTTTCCCTTGTCAGCATAGATGTTCTACCTATCTTGAGTAGCCTTTAAATTCTATTTTATTTTCAACACCACCTCTTCCATTTCCCTGAGTATTTCTGGCCCAAGTACTGCTCTATCTATTGGGTTGTCCCAACTTACAGGCGTGTTGCACTTTCTGCCATAAAGCGCCTCAAATGGGCTTATCTTTTGAGATGCTTGGTACCCATTTTTATAACAAAAATCTACCAAGTGTAGGTAGTCTTCCCATTTTGATGGTTTTTCCATTAAATACATCCTCAACATATCCTCAATCACTTGATTTACCCTCTCTATTTGGCCATCAGATTCTGGATGATAAGCTGTGCTAAAATTAAAATTTGTTCCACCTTATCAGGGTTTCGGACTTCGTGGTTCCGAAATGCGTGTGCTTCTTGTCTTTAGGATTCACGAAACACCCAATCCTGAAATACCGATGTACTCTCCTATCGGGATTTTTCCCGAATTCTCGAATTTCCACCACGCGTCCTCCTATGATGGACGGTTCTTAATCATTTCGCAATTTCATGAAATATGATGCCATTGTCCTCCTATCCTCTCGAACTTCGAATTTTCGACATGAGAATTCCCGACGGCTCCTGATCTCTGTGTGTGTCTCAATGGACGGACGCTCAGATCGATTTCGGGATTTTTAGCATGGAGATTCCCGATCGCCGTTCTTCGAGATTTTCGATATCCCAATGGCTGAAATCTCGATATCTCGATGCCTGTGTCGGGACTTTCACCCTCCTGTTCACGAAGTTTAAACATCATGCAACTCCTATCAGATCCGACGACTGACGGGTGATTCACTCAAGATCTGGCGGCTGACGGGCATCTGAGAGAGATCCGACGACTCACGATCTCCTCTTCTGTGTGCTCCTTTTGTTGCTCCTTGGACATAGAAACTTCAACGGTCCAGAATCTATCGGCTCATCCAACGACAATTTTTCTCCCTCCTAAGCTTCTGCACTTTCTTCCGGGACTTGGAAGAATTTCAAGTTTCTCAAAGGCCTCGACCTTTGCTCCGTTTCTGCGATCTCTTCAGCTTTAAGACTCGCCTTTGTTCTCCATGATGCTATTCCTCCTAAGATTTTCTCCTTTCAAATCCTTGAAGGATTCTATGATTTCTGTGCCTCTGCAGAGTCTTGCACATGAAAGTGCTATCCTTCATGACCTTTACTCTCACCCAGACCTCTCAGAAATTCGGTCCTTTTGTTCCTTTCTCCCTCAGATGGAGAATATTGGATGCCCTCCTGGCTATCCTTCACTCAAGCAACCCATTGCTGAGTCTATAGGGTGTTCAACAACCTTGTGAAGATCCCTAAATGGACTTTTCCTTCAAATACCAGAACTTGACAGAGTTCTCTTCTTCTCTGTGCCAACCTGCACACTGTCTGAATGCCCTCATGGCAGAGTATCCTCTCACAGAACATCCAACAATTATGTAATCTTCTGTGCACCTATGCACCTGCTCAATGCCCACTTGGTAGAGCTCTCAGAATCCTCAGTGATTCTGGTTCTCCTTGAACTCACAATAGAGTTCTTCTAAATGCATCCCTATGCAAATGCTTAATGCCCACTTGGAAGAGCTCTCAGAATCCTCAGAGATTCTATCTGCAACTGTGTTTCCATATAAAGCCTTGCCTCCAAGGTATTCAACAACCTTGAGGTCTTCCTCTGAGTTGATGATTCCAGTTCCCGTGCCCACCTGGCATGTCTTTGTCTAAATCCGCAGAGTTCAGAAGTGATTCAGTGCACTGGTATTCAGAGACCGCAGTACTCTGTCACGCCCTCCTGGCATGAAACCACAAAGAACCTCAAGCCCGAAATCAAAACAACATGCAAATGCCTAGCATACATCTACAACATGAATTCACAGCATAAAATAGAACACGCCAAGGCATCCACATAACATAGAAATACATGCAGGAAAAACTGCTTCTGTTTGTATTAAAATGGAAAATGCCTGTTTACAAAGGTGTTCCTAAGCACGACCTGTAACAAGGTCTCGGCTCCTCTCTTCTGATCTCTACTCACAGATTCTCTTCTATTTTTATTCTCGCTCTTACAAAATGAGATCCTCCAAGATCTTTTTACCTGAGGGGGCTCTTAGAGATCTTCCCTCCAATCTACCTACCCTATTCAATGGCATTGAATGGTTGTCTAGTCCACAAATCGGATCTAGATCTCAGCCTTACAAACATTTAATCCCGATCTACTCCATTCCTACACAAATGCATGGCTCTATGGCTCAACAGCCTAGACATTTAATTTTACATTCAAATTCAAAATTGAAGATGAAGGCTGCGCCTCTCTTCATCCTCGAATGCATGCGCTGACGTGGCTAGTTGGCTGACTAGATGACACAGAGAGATGCTCCTGCATCATACTCCTCAACTGCAAAAATTCATGAGCTCCTTCTCATGAGCTTCCCATCTCAGCTGTGGAAATCCTCCTGGATCCCAAATCATCCTCCGGAGCTGTTCATCCGCTCCATCTCCTTGCTGCTGCTGCAGCTTCTGCTGCTGCACTGCTTCTGCCTTTCTTCCTAACTTCTCCTTGCTAGCAGTCTCTAATGACTCTACCATCAGCCTTTTGATGTCTTCTATCACCTCACCCAACTACTGAATTGGCTGGCACTGTTTATGCAGTCTCCCCAACTGCAAAAATTTTCTGCAAATGGGCAGATCACTGTGATCTCCCATGCCTTCTTCTTCATATACTTCCAACCTCACCTGTTGGATGTGCATGCTCTGTACCTTCATCCTTCTCTCCAGGGCTTCAATCTGTTCATATAGATCAATAAAGCTAATGCTGTCTACCTCTTCCTCTTCTTCTTCTGTAAACTCCCAAGTTGCAGTCTCTTTAGTCTCCTGGCTGAAAATATTGAGCCATTCCTTAGAATGCTCATCATTCTCTTCTACTTCTTCTGCTATCATATTTAGTGTTGCAGCTTCCTTAACTTCCTGGCTGAAAGCATTGAGACACTCCTTAGAATGCTCATCTTCTTCATCTCCTTCTTGGGCAACTTCAGATACCTGCTCCAATTAATTTTCCCTCATAGTCTCAGCTAGCTATCCTTCTGTTGTTGCTACATATGCAACACATATTTTTGCCTCCCCCTGGGCAAATGGTAGGAATACTTCAATTCCTCCAATCATTAGAAGACTCGTTTGATCTTCCTCTTGGATGGTGCAAGTTTTTAACTTGTCATCATATTCATTCACATGGCTTGGAAAACCACATGAATCTTCCTCCTCTGTCAGCTGCATCTGCTGATCCAACCCCATCTCTGAGTTCATCTACTCTGTTAGCTCCTCGGGCTGATCTAAACTCACCTGCTCATACCTTCCCACTTGGAAATATGGGATTTTCCTGCTTCCCTCCTGGTAGTCCATGGAATCAACTGATTCCATCTCTGTTCCCTTTCCCACCTGGAAAACTGGAAACCTTTCGATGCCCTACTGGCAGTCTTTGAGATGCCGCAATGACCTCATTTCATTTCCCAACTAGCAATTTGAAATTCCTTGGCTGTCTTCTTGACAGTCCATGAGATCTTCAACTGATCTCAACTCCTTTCCCACCTGGAAATTTGGAATTTCCTCTCTAACCTCTCGGCAGTTCTTGAGATCTCCAGCTGATCCCAATTCCGTTTCCTTGCCCACCTGGAAAACTAGGATTTCCTTTCTTCCCTCCTTGCAGTTCTTGAGATCTTCAACTGATCCTATTTCATTCTCTTCACCGAGAATTTTCCCAGTCTCTGGTTCACATATCTGAACCATCTCCTTAGGTCCATCGAGGTTTTCAGCATGCCTCAACCATCCTCTTAACAGCCTATGTTGTCTTCTAGCCATCAACTCCTTGACTGGCCATTTTGCTTTTGCCTTCTTCATGGGCCATTCATACACCCACCATGGTTTGGATTTTCGTTGCATCCGCAATGAAATATTTTCTATTTCTTTCTTTATATCATCGAGCTCTTCATCTATATCTTCTTGGCTCCACAGATCTGAGTTTTCCTTCCAGCATACTTACAGCCTTCAGTAGCCATGTTGTTATCTCTGTCTTCTCTCCTGTAAAACCTACTTCTCACTCCTGCAAACCTGAGTGTCCCAACCTCTCCTATAACCCTCCTGACTGCCTATGGACTATTGCCTACCTACAAACAAATCCTTACAGAGTTCAATACTCTGTCTTCTTCCTTTGCCTCCTTCTATCCCTGCAGTGTACAGACAGAATCCACGCTCTGATACCACAAATGACGCAGTGTATTAGATTGCTCTTTATCTCTGATACCATCAATGACACAGTCGCATACCCCGCAGGGTCTCTGCGCCCGACCTCCCGGTCAAAAGGATCGTTCTGTCAAAATTCGTGAGCCGAAGCGGCTCTTTCGATCCCCACTGGAATCGCTGTGAAAATCATATCCACAGGTCCTTCTACTCACCCACACAATCTTCTGCACATGACCATGAACTTCCCCGACTTAAATTAAGGTTTCAGGATTTCCTGATCCCCGATGTCAAGAGTTCTCTGTCCTGTTGATTTCGCGATCTCTGATTTTCCGATTTCCCGAAATGGCCTTTCTCGCCTTAGCCCCTCCTGGCTATACCCTAGTCCATGTGACCAGTCCTCATAAGACTGCAACCTTATCTCTTTTCGGGGTTTCGGGCTTTCAAATGCCGAAATGCATGGACCTCTTGTCCACGGGACCCCCGATTCTCTAAATCCCGATATCCCGATTCTCCGACGTGACGTCAGCTAGCCCCACAACGAAACCTTCTTCCTTGTCGGGGTTTTTCCCTAAAACCTCGATTGTTTCCATGCGTCCTCCTATGATGGACGGTTCTTGTCGCTTCACGATTTCGGGGTTTTTGATGCCGAAATGCTCTGACTTCTCGTCCTTGGAACTCCCGAAATGCTGAATTCTGAAATTTAGATGGACTCCTCCTTTTCGGGACTTTTCTCGAGCCCTTAGATTTCCGTCACGTGTCTCAACAGATGGACGGTCCAGATAAAAATCGAGATTTCCTTTATGAAGTGACCCGATGGAGCTTTCCACCTTATCGGGGTTTCAGACTTCGTGGTTCCGAAATTCACGTGCTTCCTGTCTTCAAAATTCGTGAAACGCCGAATCCCGAAATACCGATGGACTCTCCTATCGGGATTTTTCCTGAATTCTCGGATTTCCGCCATGCATCCTCCTATGATGGACGATTCTTAATCATTTTGTGATTTCATGAAATCGGATTCCGTTGTCCTCCTGTCCTCTCGAACTTCAAATTTCCGACATGAGAAATACCGACGACTCCTAATCTCTGCGTGTGTCTTAACGGACGGACGCTCAGATCGATTCCGGGATTTTCAGCATGGAGATTCCCGATCTCCTGTCTTCCAGATTTCCGATATCCTGATGGTTGAAATCCCGATATCTCGACGCCTGTTTCAGTTCTTTCACCCTCCTGTTCATGAAGTTTAAACCTCGTGCAGCTCCTATCAAATCCAATGGCTGACGGGTGATTCGCTCAAGATCTGACGGCTAACGGGCGTCTGAGAGAGATCCAATGACTCACGATCTCCTCTTCTGTGCACTCCTTCTGCTGCTCCCTGGACATAGAAACTTCAACGGTCCAGAATCTATTGGCTCATCCAACGACAATTGTGCTCCCTCCTAAGCTTCTGCGCTTTCTTCCAGGACTTGGAAGAATTTCAAGTTTCTCAAAGGCCTCGACCTTTGCGCCGTTTCTACAAGCTCTTCAACTTTAAGCCTCGCCTACGTTCTCCACGACGCTATTCCTCCTGAGCTTTGCTCCTTTCGAATCCTTGAGGGATTATATGAATTCTGTGCCTCTGCAGAGTCTTGCACATGAAAGTGCTATCCTTCCTGAGCTTTACTCTCGCCCAGATCTCTTAGAAATTCGGTCCTTTTGTTCCTTTCTCCCTCAGATGGAGAATATTGGATGCCCTCCTAGATATCCTTCACTCAAGCAACCTATTGCTGAGTCTGCAGGGTGTTCAACAACCCTGTGAATATCCCTAAATGGACTCTTCCTTCAAATTCCATAACTCGACAGAGTTCTCTTCTTCTCTGTGCCAACCTGCACACTGTCTCAGTGCCCTCCTGGTGAGTATCCTCTCACAGAACATCCAACAGTTCTATACTCTTCTGTGCACTTATGCACCTGCTCAATTCCCACTTGGTAGAGCTCTCAGAATCCTCAGTGATTCTGGTTCTCCTTGAACTCACAACAGAGTTCTTCTAAATGCATCCCTATGCAAATGCTCAATGCCCACTTGGCAGAGCTCTCAGAATCCTCAGAGATTCTATCTGCAACTGTGTTTCCGTATACAAACTTGCCTCCAAGGTATTCAACAACCTTGAGGTCTTCCTCTGAGTTGATGATTTCAGTTCCTGTGCCCACCTGGCACGTCTTTGTCTAAATCCGCAGAGTTCATAAGTGCTTCAGTGCACTGGTATTCAGAGACCGTAGTACTCTATCATGCCCTCCTGGCATGAAACCACAAAGAACCTGAAGCTCGAAATCAAAACAACCTGCAAATTCCTAGCATACATCTACAACATGAATTCACAACATAAAATAAAACATGCCAAGGCATCCACATAACACATAAATACATGCAAGAAAAACTGCTTCTGTTTGTATTAAAATGGAAAATCCCTGTTTACAAAGGTGTTCCTGAGCACAACCTGTAACAAGGTCTTGGTTCCTCTCTTCTTCTCTCTACTCGTAGATTCTCTTATATTTTTATTCTCACTCTTACAAAATGAGATCCTCTAAGATCTTTTTACCTGAGGGGGCTCTTAGAGCTCTTCCCTCCAATCTACCTACCCTATTCAATGACATTGAATGGCTGTCTAGTCCACAAATCGGATCTAGATATCAACCTTACAAACATTTAAGGCCGATCTACTCTATGCCTACACAAAGGCACGACTCTATGGATAAACAACCTAGACATTTAATTTTACATTCAAATTCAAAATTGAAGATGAAGGCTACGCCTCTCTTCATCCTCGAATGCATGCGCTGATGTGGCTGGCTGGCTGACGCGGAGAGATGCTCCTACATCATTGAGTTCTGCCCTTGTCAGCATATATGTTCTACCTATCTTGAGTAGCCTTTAAATTCTATTTTATTTTCAACACCTCCTCTTCCATTTCCCTGAGTAGTTCTGGCCCAAGTACTGCTCTATCTATTGGGTTGTCCCAACTTACAGGTGTGTTGCACTTTCTGCCATAAAGTGCCTCAAATGGGCTTATCTTTTGAGATGCTTGGTACCCATTTTTATAAAAAAAGTCTACCAAGTGTAGGTAGTATTCCCATTTTGATGGGTTTTCCATTAAATATATCCTCAACATATCCTCAATCACTTGATTTACCCTCTCTATTTGTCCATCAAATTCTGGATGATAAGCTGTGCTAAAATTAAAATTTGTTCCAAAACCTTTAAATAATCCTTTACATAATTTTGAGGTAAATTTTGGATTTCTGTCAGACACAATTGTCTTGGGAATACCATGCAATCAAGAAACTTCTCTCATATAAATATCAACAACGTTATTTTCCTTGTGAGTGAACTTCTTTGGAATGAAATGGACATCTTTGGTAAGCTTATCCTCCACTACCATGATAGAATCATGCTGCTTGTTTGTTTTGGGCAGTTTGGTGATGAAATCCATTGTTACAACTTCCCATTTCCACTCAAGAATGGGTAATGGATGTCGCAACCCAGCTGGGTGTCTATTCTCAACCTTGACCTTTTGACACTCCAAACATTTGGCAATAAACTCCACAACTTATTTCTTCATGCCTGGCCAATAATATTGGCTCTTGACAACTACAATAGTTTTTTGATACCCTAGGTGCCCAACATAAGGTACATTATGTATTTCTTTCAATATCAAATTCTTCAATTCCTTGGAATTTGGCACATAAATTATGCCTTCGTACATGAGAACTTCGTCTTCTCCCAACTTGTAATCTTCAACTTTCTACTGCAAAATACTTTGTTGTAATTTTGTTACCATTTCCATGTAATGTAAATCTAATTTTGTAGCCTCCAAGATTCTATCCTTCAAATAGGATTGGTACATGATGATGGTTGTAGCATGCATACCATGCACCCTTCTACTAAGTTCATCATCTACCTTGTTCTCTTTCCCTTTGATATGCTTTATATCAAAGTCATACTCACTGAGAAATTCTAACCATCTACTTTGTCTGGAATTTAGAGTTGGCTGTCTAAATAAATATTTCAGACCATTATGGTTTGTTCTCAACTCAAACCTTTTTCCCATGAGGTAGTTCCTCCACCTATTCAAGGCATGCACTATGGCTTCCAACTCCAAATCATGAGTATCATAGTGCCTTTCATACTCCTTCAACTTCCTTGATTCATAACATACAACATATACATTTTGGTCAAGGAATCCACCGAGTCCTTCTTTACATGCATCAATGCATACAATGTAGTCTTCATTTGGATCTACGATCCTTAGTATTGGAGAATTGGTTAATAATTTCTTCAAGTGATGGAATCTCTTTTCACATTCTTCTTTCCACTGAAAATTTACTCCCTTCTTTTGCAAGGAAGTGATCGAGTGTGCAATCCTTGAGAATCCTTCAATAAATATTCTGCAGTAGCCTGCAAGGCCCATGAATGATCTGACCTATTTCACATTCTTAGGTGTTGACCATCCTCTAATGGACTCAATATTTCTTGGATCAACTTCTATCCCTTCTTCTATGATGATATGTCCCAGATAATGGATTTTCCTCTGATAAAATGATCATTTGCTCAATTTGGCATACAACCGATTCTCTCTTAATACATGTAGTACCAACCTTAAGTGTTTCTCATGATCTTATTCCAACTTGGAATATATAAGAATTTCATCCAAAAATAAAATGACAAACTTATCCAGGTATTCTCTGAAAATGTCATTCATTAAACACATAAAAACAACTGGTGCATTTGATAACCCAAATGACACCACTGTGAATTCATAATGGCCATACCTTGTCCAGAAGGCAATCTTGATGATGTATTCTTCTTTGATTCTTACTTGATGATAACCTGAGCTGAGATCAACCTTAGAGAATATTTTTTCATTCTTCAGTTGATCAAAGAGGTCATCGATCCTTGGAAAATGATACTTATTCTTCACAGTTACCTTTTTCAACTGTTTGAAATCCATGCAAAGTCTCAAGGTTCCATCCTTCTTCTTAAAAAATAAAACTAGGGCACCCCAAGGTGACACACTTGGGCGTATATACCCCTTCTTCAGAATCTCTTAAAGTTGCATTTGTAACTCCTTCAATTCTGGGGTACTCATCCTGTAGGGAGTCTTGGATACTAGAGGTACTTCAGGCATCAGATTTATGGAGAAATCAATGTCTCTTTTAGGGGTTAATCCTAGTATTTCTTTAAATACATCCCCAAACTCATTTAGGAATGCATGATCTTCAATATTTGACACCTTATCTCTAGATGTCTCTTCCATATGAGCTACAAATAATTGAAATCCTTTCCTGTAACTTTTCTTCAGCTGCATTGCTGAGATTTCTCTTATAGTTACTACCATGGGAATTCCATGAACTGTCCTTAGGTTCCCTTCCCCATCCAGGAAAGTAAATTCCTTGTTAGGAAAGTATATGATATTGTGGTGTTGGTCCAACCAATCCATCCCAATTAGACAATCATAGGAACCTAAAGGAAAGATATTTAATTCTTCCCTAGTGTTCAGTCCATTCATGTCCATCGGACATGACTTAACCATCTCATTAAATTTTCTTTTGGATTCGGTAGCCAACTGCACCAACCAATATTTTCCATGCTTTATTCTTGGAAAATGAAATCTTTCCACCATCTTAGGATCTATATAACTATGACTAGCTCCTGAATCAATTACAATAACAATGGTTTGATTGCTGATCATACCTTCTACTTCAATCATATGTGACTGAAACTATGCTTTCTTGTTGTCCAAGGATGCATAGATCCTTGATACACTTCTTCCCATGTCCTCCATAGTTTCAACTTGATGTACGTTGTGAAAAGTCCTTACCTTTTCTCCTTTGTGGGGACAATCCCTATACATATGCTCTCCTTTACAACCCCAACATTGAATAGGTGGCTTCCTTGGCCTTCCCCCCCCTATCTCAATTGTTCTGGGTTCTATAAAAGCTGGTTGTCCCTGAGGATTATTTTTGAAGAATGGTGGCTTAGTCCCCTTCTTCCTCTGTTCCATATTATATTTATTCTTGTCTTCCCAATATTTTTGGAAAGTTGGCCTTACTTTATGCTGATCATATATGGATTTATCTCGCCTTATGGTATCCTCCAATGTTTTGGGATCATCATATTGTATTTTTCACTGATGAATGATGAAAATCCACTCAAATACCTATGAATCTTAACTGTCTCATCCTTGATGTAATAAACATACTTTAACAACTCTAAAAACCTTCTTTCGTATTCATCAATGGTCATACTCCCAAGCTTGATTTCAAATAACTCCATTTTATTGTCATAGTATCTCTTAATCGAGTATTTCGTTTCAAAATAATTCTTGAATTCCTTCCAAATAATATTTTTCTCCTTAATGTGTTGTACCTACACAAGTTGATCCCACCACATGGATGCCTTTCCATTGAGTTGATAGATGGAAATTCTTGCTACTGCGTGTGAGGAATAATTATGTAATTCAAAATACTTTCTCATGCCCAACAACCATGTCTCTGCATATTCATCCTCTTGTGCTCACCATCAAATGTAGGAGGTTTAATTTTGTTCATTTCTCCTCGTAGTTCATCCAACCTAGACCTCTTCTTATGCTTCCTGATAGGGGATGGCATTGAGATGCTCGGTGCTCTCCTATTGGAATGCCTCGGGGAGTGATGGTGATGTCTGCTAACACTTCTTGTTCTTCTTTTCTCATCAGGAGATCTGTGACTTCCTGATTTGCTTGAGACACTCTCCTTATCCAATTTATTTTCTATTTTATTCAAGATCTGCATTAAATTTATGTTGAATTCCTCCTTGGATTTCATAAGACTTTCATTATCAACCTTGTGAATTTGGACATCCTTTTGCAATTTTTTAATTGTCTCTACCAAGTTCAATATTTCTTCCTTTCCTTCTCCATGTCCAATTGAGTTTTCACCTTCATTACCCAAATATACATCCATTCCTTCAATATAACCTCCCTAGTTGTAAGCCCCATGTGTATCTTCCATCTCTCTGCAAAATGTGCAGCCAACAAAATATGTTAGGCTAATGGATTCAACAATTTCACGAAATTATGAACCTTTTTGGTTCAATAATACATCATAATTCTTTCTTCTGATTTTCTAAGAAATTGACTATTCAACTCGATTTTCTGGGTGAACATATACATTCTATTGTTCAATATCTTTCCAACACCTACTTCCATGCTCAATTTTGAGTCTTGAGCAGAAAGTTATGGATATTTAAAAATAGTCTTTTCTGTGATGTAATCCCTGTACATGTGTTCTTCTTCTAAAGATAAATTAGCCCTTGGAATCATGACAAATCCTCTCTTTAGGCTTACAGGCTTTTGTAATTTCCCTTGTTTGCAGGTTCGTACAAATAAAAAACCCCACAGGTTCCTTCTCTAAGCCCTTTTCTTCCTTAAAAAATCAATTTTTAGGGCACTAGCCCTTTTTCTTTGGCCCCCAATCGCATGTGACCATGGGTTGTGACCTAGCGCTTAGTTGAAAGGTGCTTACCCAAAGCTTAAGGACTTCAGAGCTCTGAAACTTCATGCTTCAGAAGTTCTTACTACCTCATTCCATATTTATCCTAAACGTTGAACTCGTGAACTCATGCATGATACATCTTCATATCTTCAGGGATCCGCTACTTTAGAGCTTCAGGATTTGAAGGTTATTCCTACACCATACATCATTTCCGTCGAATGCTAAAATAGAAAACTCCCAAACCCTCTCTCTCTGAAGATTTACTACTTCGACGCTTCAGAACTTCGGGATTCAGAGAACTTCTCAGCATAACACAATAACTCTCCCGAATGCCAAATTTTTTAATAGTTCCACATCACTCTAGGTAACGTCATCATGCTGCATCACTCATATGCTCTGGGACTTCGGAGAATCCCACACCTGAGAAAATCAAAACTCCCAAATGCCGGACTTCCGAACTCCTGAACAATGTTCTCTGGAGCTTCAAAAATTCGGGGCTATAGGAGACTTCTCCACACTACACCACAAATCTCCCGAATGTCGAATTCTTGAATACTGGCCAATCTATGGACATGTGTCCTCAAACATGAACGGTCCGGATTCACTCTAGAGTTCAGGACTTTGGGAGATTTTCTTCCATGCAACTTAAAAACTTGTTCCTCCTGGAGTGCCGAACCTCTGAACTGCCATGATATTTGTGGCTTAAACTCGCTTGTGCACAGGTCCGACAGCCCAGATATGTCCCTCACCAAATCCAATGGTCATGCATTATTCCCTCATGATACACATCGTAGATTCACTCCGAGACTTCAAAAATTCATGACTTTTACCTCCTTTTTGTCCAAGACTTAAAAAATGCCGAAGAAGTGAAGTCCAAATGACTTGAGGGGTTAATCTCCATGCTCCTTTTCTAGATCCAACGTTTGTGAGAGATTCAGTCCCCTCTTGAACATATCTCATCTGTTATTCTTCTCAAAAAGATAGATTTATATTCTATGAGTTTGAAACTTAAAGAAGACTCTGACGCACTCCTTGCGCTTCAAATTCAACCAATCCCAGCTCAAACTTTACTCGAATTAGATATTAGTTACAAAAATTTCACCACTTGTTCGATTTCTTCAAATTTTCCAAGAATTTTAACAATAGAAATTGGGGCTTTTGCCCAATTCCATGCAAGAGAATCACCCCAACTTGCTTGGACCATCCAGGCTCAATGTTGGAAACTGGAGCTCTGATACCAAATTGTAACATCCACAACCTTCCAGGCCAAGCCTTGCTACTCTATAAAACACTTTCATACCATATTGTAGAATCCCTAGCCTTAGGCCGCTGGGCTATGCCACATAATAATTCTTCATTTCTACAATATATATTTATACAAATTTAGTATAGACATATACATTCTGCTAATGCATAGATTCATGCAGAAATAAAAGTAAGCCTATACATACAACATACACAGGAAATACTCATAATTATAAATACATGTACAAATACACAACATGAAATTGAACACATAATTGATACTTATCTTTTTATAGAATACCACCAACTGCGTCCAAAAATTCCACAAACCTCCGAGCCTTATACCACGCTACTCAAATCTCTTAGCAGCGGGTCACCCCTGAGATGGGACTAAACTCCACCCAGGTAAAGGGATTCCTAGCTAGGCTGAGACAATACAAACAACATGAAGGATTTTGTCCCAGGAGCCAAATCAAACTACCAGACTACAACCTCTCATTCCCCACATGCTTTTCCCACCCCAGGAATTGTGCCCCTTCTCTTCTCAATAGTTCTTTGACTTCCCCACTTCCCTTCCAGGGCTTCAACAACATGTCGAACATGAAGTCTCAGAGAACTGTAACTATAGTTGGGCTCCTTCAAGAATTCAACTCCCAACAATTATCTCACCTGGAGAGAGTTACTCACAGGCCTGCCAACCTGCCTCTTCAATCCCATGGGCCTGGAAATCCACTTCCTCTATCCAACTCTCTAGTAAACCAAGTGTCGGCTTAGGTGAAGGAATTAACATAAAACAAGTTATGGAACAGGTGGTGGCAACAACCACACTCATGCAAGGAATTGTATTGGTAGAAACAACATTCAGGTAAGGCACAATATGGGTTCAGAAAAAGTATGGATGTGCTGTGCATAACATGAAATGTACTAGATCACTATTGAAGGTGTGCGTGAGCCTGGAGAGATTCAACTGTTTGAGGTCCAAAAAAAATGGCTGTGTGAGTGAATGGGGAAGGATGAAAAAAAAAACTAATTTCTCCACATATATTTTCATGCGCCCTTGATGACACATGGATCTCTTGGAGCTCATTTATCTCAACTTGGGTTTCATTCACCTTCCCTTAAGAACTTAGGATAAAATAATTATCCTCACCATAGCCTTTAGAAATAATATTATAATATTCCTTTGGCAATAAGCCCTCTAGCTTAGCCCCCTTCCCTAGGTTATTATCTCTCCCTTTCCCTTCCTAGTGGAGTTTAATCCCCCATACTATTTTATCGTGGTTGGTCTACACGCAACAATGCATTATATTAATGATATGAGTGTTTACATATACACAAGTAGGGCCGCTTTCCTTTAGCATCTAGGCTCTCCGGCCTAATCATCACATAATCCTTCTGGCTTAAAATAAACTGGCTCACCAGCCTGCAAAAAATATTCACATTTACAACTAGGGCTCGGTATTGGGGTGTTACACCCCCTTACCCCTAACCTAGTAATGATGGTTGATTATGGTTAATCATGGTTGACCTTCGATGGTCATGGTTAATGATACCCCTCTAGCCAAAAACTAGCCCACGACTTAATGAACACAATGGATATGGTTGATTGTGATTCACAATGTTTGACCATGGGTGACTGCAGGTGTCCATGATGGAATGTGTTCTTAATATGTCAATGGTTTATGCCACTAATTCACTAACCCATAACCCCCTTCCCATTAACCCAATAATTTTGGTTCACCATGGTTGCATATAGTTATCCATGGTTAATGCTACCCTACAAATCAACCACTAACCTATGAATTAATGACCACTGAAAAATATTGTAGCAAATCCGGCCATCAACACCTCTGTCGGCAACGCTACAAAAACCCTTGTCTTCTACAAACTAGCTCTGATACCAAAATGTAACGTCCCCAACCACCAACAGACTGGGAAACGCCACAAAAGAACACACACACACACACATATCATGCATTCTAATGAATTTAAATCAAATAACACATAATTATTTCTACCATATACGCTCAAATGGAATTAATAGTAGACTTTCCTACATGCAACGAAACACATGATAACATTTCAAGAAACACAGACATGCATAACATACATAATTAAGCACATAAATTATACTTATCCTTTAGCTGGAGTAAAACCACCAACTGGGTGCAGAACTTCCACGAACCTCCCATCCTTAGACCACACTGCTCATCACTCTCAGCACTAGGTCACCCCCGAGCTAGGACTAAAATCCACTGGGAAAGGGATTCCTAGGCTAGGCAAGGTCAATAGGAAAGTCACATAGTATAAGAGTAAGGATTCTCTCCCAGGAGTCACTTATGCCCACTGCTCACAGACTCTCATTCCCCACTTGCTTGTCCTGCCCAAGGACTATACACCTTCACTGTCACACAGTCCATCAGCTGCTTCAACTCCCTTACCTTGGGCTTCAACAATAGGCCAGACCAAAATTCTTAGAGATCTGTAGCAACTACGGGACTCCCTCCAGGAGAACTCACCTACTCAGCACACTCTCTCACCTAGAGAGAGTTGCTCACAGGTCTGACAACCTGCTTCTTCAACCACAACAACCTCTCTCACCTGAAGAGAGAGAGTTTCTCATAGGCATGAATACCTGCTTCTTCAATCACAATAGCTAAGTCAGGTAAGGAAATGGATGGCTCAGTGAATTACATAAGTGCAAAATGGCCATGGGTTCAATGATGGTGGAAATGGCTGGATGCAAACTTTCTCAGTGTGTGATTGAACTCATGAGGATAGATGGGGCAGACTGGTCTAACATAGCCAAGATGATGCAAGTGTGAGAGTCAAAACTCTCTACGTGAACCCCCCTGCATGAGTGAGTTTCCCCCCTGGTGCGTACGTGAGTGTCTGAGTGAGTGCCCCTTTCCTGCGTGAGTGTCTCCATGAGTGAGAGAGCCCCCCAACAACAAGAATCCCCCCCCCTTAAGTCTGCATGTGCCTAAGCTGACACCTGTCTCTTAGAAAAGATGTTCCTTTTTATTTGGAAGTCACCTATCCTTCCCCAGGAACTTAG
>SNQJ01S0003743.1:293750-306344 GCA_010110895.2 Picea sitchensis | reverse complement strand
AAGGGATTCCTAGGATAAGAAAGTCACATAGTATAAGAGGAAGGATTCTCTCCTAGGATCCACTTACGCCCACTGCTCACAGACTCTCATTCCCCACATGCCTATCCCACCCCAAGAGTATACACCTTCACTGTCACACAATCCATCAACTACTTCACCTCCCTTACCTTGGGCTTCATCAACAGGTCGGACCAGAATTCTTAGAGCTTTGTAGCAACTACGGGACTCCCTCCAGGAGAACTCACCTCTTGAGCACACTATCTCACCTGGAGAGAGTTGCTTATAGGCCTAGAAACCTGCTTCTTCAACCACAACAACCTCTCTCACCTGGAGAGAGAGTTTCTCACAGGCCTGACAACCTGCTTCTTCAACCACAATAGCTAAGTTAGGTAAGGCAATGAATGACTCAGTGAATTACAGAGGTGCAAAATGGCCACGGGTTTAGCAATGGCAGAAATGGATGGCTGTGGACTTGCTCAGTGCGTGATTGAACTCATGAGGAGAGACGAGGTAGACTCGTTTAGAATAGCCAAGATGATGCAAGCATGAGAGTCAAAAATCTCTACGTGAACCCCCCTGCGTGAGAGAGTTTCCCCCCCGGTGCGTGCGTGAGTGTCTGAGTGAGTGCCCCCTGCTTGTGTGAGTGTCCCCATGAGTGAGTGAGTGACCCCCCCAAAAACAAGAATTCCCCCCTTAAGTCTACATGTGACTGAGCTGACACCTTTCGCTTAGGAAGAACATTCCTTATTCTTTGGAAGTCACCTGTCCTTCCCCGAGAACTTAGGATAAAAACATAACCTTTTAAACAACCTTTGGAATAACAATAATATATTATTATTCTCTTGGACTTAATCCCTCAAGCTTAGCTCCTCTTTCCAACCTCTCAAAGCCCCTCGCCCTTACCCAGTCTAGTGGAGCTTAGTCCCCCATACTCTGTCTTCGTGGTCAGTCTACACGCAACGATGTTTTTTATATTAATAATATGAATATTTACATGTACAAAACAAGCTCCTGGCCTTTTAACACCTAGGCTCTCTAGCCTACTAACACATAAGCTTACCAACTTATAATTGCTCGGCTCACCAGCCTACAAAACATGTTTACAATTTGTAATAAAACTGGGGCTCATCCTTGGGGTATTAAAAATATGGTTGACAATGTTAGATGATAGTTTACGATAGATATCCATGTTTGAAAGTAGTCCTAATTTGCTAATAGTTGACACTTCTAACCCACTAAACCCTAATCACTAACCCAATATTCATAGTTGACTATGGTTAACCTTAATTGACCATGGTTTCATAAAGTTGTCTATGGTTGATTCTACTCCACTAACCAACCGATAACCCATAACATATTAACTACTAACAAATGTGGTTGATCATAATTAACGATGGTTGACTATAGGTGTCCAAGGTTGAATGGAACCCTAGTATGTTAGTGTTTCATGCTACTAACCCAATGAACCAATAACCCACTATATAAGTATTGATGGTTAAATCTAGTTGAACATGGTCAAATATAGTTTTCAATGGTTCACACTACCCCACTAAACCCTAGTGTAATGACCACTAACAATATGTTTGAAAATGGTTGTCTATAGGTGTCCATAGGTTAACGTGGCCCTAATATGTCAATGGTTGGCCCTAGTAACCGAATAACCCACTAACCCACTAACCCCCTAAACCCTCACGTAGTGAAAATGGTTGACCATGATTGCATATAATTTTCCATGGTCAACATTACCCCACTAACCCATGACTTAATGATCATTAACATATAAGGTTGACTATGGTCGACAATGTTTAACCATATTTTACTATATGTTTCCATGGTTTAATGTTGTCAATAGTTAAAGATACTAACCCACTAATTCCTTAACTATTAAGAAACTAATGGTGGTTGAACATGATTGACCCTAGTTAGATATAATTTGTCCACGGTTAACACTATCCCATTAATCAACCATTAACTTAATAACCACTAAAAAATATGGTTAAATATGGTTGACTATGGGTGTCCATGGTTGGATATAACCAAAATATGTCAATGATTTATGATACTAACACACTAACCCCATAACCCTTGACTAATAATGATGGTTAACCTTGGATGACCATGGTAGACAATACCTTACTAACCAACCATTAACCTCTGACTTAATGATTACTAACAAATATGGTTGACTATGGATGACCATATTTCACCATTTTTTACTATAAGTTCTCGTGGTTGAATGTAAGCCTAATATGTCAATGGCACTATTAACCCATTAAGCCCTAACCTAGTAATGATGGTCGACCCTAATTGACTATGGTTGACCATGGTTGTGTATAAGTGTCCATAGTTTAGTCTACCATACTAACTAACCAGTAACCCTTCACCTAATGACAACAAACAAATATGATTGACTATGGTTGCTTATAGGTATCCATGATTAAATGTATTTTTAATATGTTAATGGTTTACACTCTTAATACACTAATCCATAACTCAATAATGATGGTTGACCATGATGGCATATAGTTTTCCATGGTTGACACAACCACACTAACCCTTAACCTAATGAACATTAACAAATATGAATGAATATGGTGGACTAAATTTGACCATGGTTGAATGTATGAGTCCATGGTTGAATGCACCCCTAATATGTTAATGGTTGATGCTACTGACCTACCAACCCCCTAACCTCTAAACTAGTAATGAAGGTTAATTGTGGTTGAACATGGTTTAATTTAGTTAACATTGGTTACATATAGTTGTCCATGGTTGATGTTACCTCACTAAATAACCACTAAAAAACATGGTTGACTATAAGTGTCCATCATTGAATGTAGCCCTAATATGTTATTGATTGATGCTACTAACCTAATAATCCACTAATCCCTAATTAAGAAACAATGGTTGACTATGGCTGAGTATAATTGTCCATTGTTGATGCTACCCCAATAATTGACCACTACCCCTAAATCACTAATACCTAACCTAATAACCATATATATGTAAGCATCCTTCAAACCTGACCATTATAGCCCCACTAACCCTTATATCCTAATTCATTAATCCCTAACCACTACATCACTAAACACTTACCCCTATCTTCCCTAAACCTTAACCCATTAATGAATAACCCACTAACTCTCACCCATATAACCTCACTAACCCCTAATCCATATCACCCTTACCCATAACCTAAAACCTAACTAGTTGCTAATAAAACTTAACCCCCTAACCCCTATAGCTACACTAACCACTAATCGACCTCAACCTCAAAACCATATAAACCCATAGACTCCAAACTAATATTAACCCCTAACAAATATAACCCCATTGACCCCTAAGGATAATACCTAACAATTGTAACCTCATAGACACCTAACCAAACTTAACCTTAGCCATTATTACCCGATATAACCTTAGTCAACTTAAAAACCAACCCCTTATAAACCATAGACCCCTAACTAATCTTAACCCCTAACCACTATAACCACACTGGGACCTAACCCTAAACCCATATAACCCCTTAACTCACATGTGGCCCCTAACCACTATAATCACACTAGCCCCTAACCCATAACCCATATAACCCCTCAAAATCTATAAACTAACTATACCTAATCGACCTTAACCTCTCACCTATATGATCTTATTGACCCCTAATCCACCTTAATCCCTAACCCTTATAACTCTAAACCACAATTATCCCTAACCCTTATAACTCCAATAATTTCAAATGGACCTTAAACCTTAATCGTGTGGACCCCTAACCAACCTTAACCCCTAACCACTATACCTCCATTGATGTTAAACCCCTTATCCACACCATTGAACCCTAGACCTTAACTAGCCATAATCAAACTTATTATCATAATCCTAATAACCCAACCCAACCTCAATTTTCCTTAACCAAATTGACCTCTAACCCTTAATCCAATAATCCCTAACCACCAAACCCCTAACCCTTAACCTCTAACTCATATACCACTAATACCTAACCTCTATCACCCCCTAAATTTATAACCCCACTAACCCTAACTCACCATAGCCCATTTAACCCCATTGACCCTTAGCATATATAATCTCATTGAACCCTAACCCATAAATCCCATTGACATTATCCCATAACCCTTATAACCCCATTGACCTTATACCCCTTAACCCTTATAATCCCCTTATAACCCCATTGACCTTATACCCCTTAACCATATAACATCGTATCTTATGTTCATCCTTTTAAAATTCACCTTATACCCCTTAACCCTTATAATCCCCTTATAACCCCATTGACCTTATACCCCTTAACCATATAACATCGTATCTTATGTTCATCCTTTTAAAATTCTAAGGCACTTTCCTTATCCTTGTAATTTTTTTTTTTATATATAAATGAAATATATGGCGTTCACATCAACACTATTGTTAACTTGAGAGTGAAGGTTTTCAAAATTAATCATATTTTGTTGAGCTTTTTGGATTAAAATAACAATCGTCACATCATAACTAATATTTTTAAAAAAACAAGAAAAAAAAAGTCACTTCAACAAAAGTATGTTTAGTCTCTATTAAAATTCCACTGAGAATAGTGTCACAATTATAGGAGGGAGCCAATGAGAACCATTAATATAACCCGAGCCAAAATTTCATGACTGATTTTGAGAGTTTTTGCTTTGAAATTTTTTGCTACAAAACCCTACAAGTGTACGACGGTAAGATAATGTCATTTTTTAAAATAGGGTTATTGATTATGTTTTTTTTAAGATTTGTTTATGTTTTATTATAATTTGGTTCCCATTGATCATCCATACTTTGTTTCATGGAGTTTTTCTTTCTCAATAATTCCTAGTTCTAGATTTACAATTTAGATTTACAAAGGGAAGTTTAAGAAGTTCCTTTTTTGGATTTCCAATTTTAGATTTATTCTCAATTTTCCTCCCTATTGTTATTTTAATTTTAATTAGGATTTTGATTTCAAGAAGTTCTAAATCTTGATTTCCCAAAGGGAAATTTTCTCAATTCAAAATATAATATTTAGTTAAAGATATTTTTAGTTTTTCCACCTCTAAATGTTTTCCATACTTAATTTCTCCTCTTTTGTATTTTTTCAATTTGGATTTCCTTCTCAAGGATTTGAGAATCTATATTTTTCATAATTTATAAATAAAGTTTTTATTTAGATATTTAGATATAATGTTAATTTCTTTTAATCCTATCTCATACCTTATATCTTTTCTTTTTCATTTTATTCTAAAATTTTCAATTTTTTATTATCACCTTATTTTCAACTTATACTAAATGGAATTTTAAATTTTTGATGTGTGTTGCTTCCCATTTTGTCACCTTTTTCAATGATTCAGTTGGCCTTTTACCACTTACATCCTACCTTCATACTTGGATATTGCTCATTTTATCATACATTTTTACATTTTTTATTTATTTATATTTCTATGTATTTAATAGATTAAATGGATTTTAAGTTGATTTTACTGATGAAAAATTGTTTAGTTTGGTTCATGTATCGCTAGTGCACTTTCAGTACCTAAGTTCATTGATTGACACACATATACCTCCTCAAATGAGAAACATCCACATGGGTTTTGTAGGTAACCAATCTAAGATGGTGTGGTTTTCATCAGATCGTACCCAAGTCCAACGTGGAAGGCTCCAGCCGTGGTCAAATGTTCTCACTTAAATACGTGCCAAGTTAGAAACAACAATCTTTATGCACGATTTCTGGGTTGGTGAGGACGAATTCGAGAATTCTGAAACATGGGTTTTGTGTAGAACATCCTAACTTGAGTAACAAGAGAGAAATTTTCTCAAAAAGTGCATGATTGGGGAGATACAGTCGTTTTTCCAAATATGGAATGCCGAGATTTACTATTGTGACTGTCGTCTCCAACATTCCAGCCAAATATATGCACCCAATCAACAAGGAGGTTGAATCAAGATATTCTGAATTATTTTATGTTATGAAAATAATTTGTAATTAGTTCATGAGCTATCTCTTTAACTAAAATCCACCAAAAATCAAATGAATGTTATCTATATGCTACTCTTACATTGTACAATTATGAAATTGGGGAAGTTGCTCTGATCCACCCCATTGCTCTGTTCTATATAGAAAAGAATTGGAATTAGAGAAGGGGAGGTGGGATTAGAGAAGAGATAAAGATAGAAGAATATTTCTATAGCATAGTGTTGTTAATTCCTCTTTGTAGACGTTGAACCTTTTAATGAGAATATAAAAATTATGTTGCTAGCCAATTGTGTGTTTAGTGCTGTAGCTTCTTAGGCAGCGTGGCATCGGTTGGGAGGGCCCACCAACTTGGCTCACATTTCTCTATTTTCCTTGTTCTGTAGCATAGCTTAGTAATTCTTGTTAGACTATATTTTTCTTTCCTTTGATTTCATAATCAATGTGTTCATTGCTCAGTTCATTAATTGTTTCCATTGCTTATGCTTTGTTGCTTGTTTGTAGAAGTGAGATCCCTCGTTGAAGGGTTGAGAGACACAATGTAACTCTTTGTTTGTTGCATGAACCCTCTGGTTCAAGTACAATGAAAGATTGCAACCTGTATATGTGAAAGAGGCTCTGTGTTGATACCCCAATGATCAAACATCTCATAGATTTAATTTTTTCTTTACATTTACACGCATTTTAGCTTAGTCATTCCTATGGATTTAAATGCAATTTCTCAGAACCAAAGATCTATGACAAATTTCATTCATTAAAAGTATGAGAAAATTTGTATTCATTACCAATGAAAGATAACACTATAGGTTGGTTGAGTGTAGTTGATGTACATAATGTATGGCTGGCATAAACATATTTGTTCATGTGGAGAGTTTACTTGTGTTTTGATTCCAGTTTGAATTTTGAAATAGTTTCCAACATTTCTTTGATAAGATAGGATAGGCTTTAATCTTGCATTTCCAATGCTTGCATCTCGAAGTTTAATCTCCCATATTGATAGATTTAATGTCAAGGATATATGCATATAAATAACTTGACAATGTGTGTGAAGCATATGAGGGAATTCAGAGAGGAAGTGTTAGGTGGAAGTGAAGAAAAATTGTAGCTTCATCATTAAAACAACAACAATAACATCATGTTTTATTTAGAGTCTCTTTTTACTTTGATACCTCATCATGATATATAATAAGGTATTTTATTTTTATTTTAACATTCTTCAAATAATGAAATCATAAGAAAAATAATTCTTAAGCATTTCAACTTGTTCAAATGCCTCAAAGTCATTGTAACTAATGATTTCTATAACCGATCTTATACATACAAAAAATACATCACCAAGAGTAAAAAGTAATATACACATTCCCTCCATCAAAAGTATTCAACAAAAGGAAAATATGGCTAAGGAGAAGGTGAAAAAATAATCATTACCTCCCCCTATTGATCCATATGGGTTTGGATGTAGAGGTTGCATAAACAATTTCAAAGATTAGACACCGTCTAAATTATACAACTATTTATGACTAAATATCAATTGGGGATATGGGACAACCAATAATAATAGATGAAATAGGGAAGGTACAAAAAGATGATGTTGAAAAGAAACTTCTTTAAAGACTAAGACATTAACAACAATTTTGGTAAGGGACTATATACATTATGACTAGAAGCAAATTCCAAAGGAACCAACTAAAAAGTCAATGGTGTAGAGGTTGAGCAATGAATATGGTTGGAGTTTTTGTAGAAACTTGTTGAATTTAAAATTAGAGATTATCTCAAGAATTTGTAATACAAACTTATAAAATGTGGATACATATCCATGATGTCTATGTTTGACAACAACTATCAACATCCCCGATTCATAAACTCCTACATTAACCAAATTGATTTACCAAATATGAACCAAACTAGGTTCTAAGAAAAACACCATAAATTTGATATACAATTAAAATGCAGAAATACATTGCATACCCAAAAATCTTAAGACACATCCAATAAGAATTCATTATTTTATATAATAAACAAAGGTTTCCATCAAATCAAATGATGCAAATGTAACATAAAAACAAACGACATTGTAACATAAATGAATAATCATATTTTCTCATAAATTTTTCTACCGAATTCGTTGCAAATGATTAATTCACCCCCTAAGGATAGGGATCTATTGTATATTACAGCCCCAAGTTGGGTTGTGAGACCCCAATGAGAAATAAAATCTCGTTGACTCCATTTCACACTCAATCTAACCCTAATGCTTATGACTTAAACAATCACTACATGTTATCTTAAGCAACTTAGGAAGCTATAAATACCATGGACCATTTCCTTTCATCCATTCAAAACATAAGATCGGGAATTTCCCTTAAACATTGCAAAATAACCTGAGAAATTCGTACTAGGAAGTGCTCTAGTGTAAGAAAAAAGAGTCCAATTATTGATTAACCTCTAGGAAAGCTTGGTATGATAGTTTCTCGCATAAAAACGATTGTTCATCAATGCATACATGTGGGTAATATTTTTTTATCTTTCCCTGACCTCTCAAGGAACTCTATAGCCATGGATTCCCCACTAAGATGAATCAATCCATATGTTCTACCTACCAACAAACTTTTCATCTTGCTACAATATTAGAGGGGATCTGAAACTAATAGTTTGGAGGTGTAGGTCACAATTATGGATATGATTTTTAGACATGGGAGAGAATATGATTCTCTTACAAGATGATAGAAAAATGTTCTAAGAGGAAAAATATGACTCTTTTTACCTTGGGTTGCATAAGGCATACATGTTCTCCAAAGCACATGTTGGATTTTAATTTAGATAAACGTATGGTTAGGGTGTTGAGTTTCTCATTTGAAAAATGGTAAAAAGGTATTGAGTTTCTCAGTAACACATGGTAAAATATGTGAAGTTTATGAGGTGACACATTGCAACATTATTTTAATGGATTTTTTTGAAAAAAATGCTTCCTCTAACAATATACAATAGCATTTTATACCAAAAAAAATGTAGGTAGTACATAATAACGACCATCAAAAAAACACCTAGCATCTAACAAATCCCCTTAGAGGATACATCAAAATAGATAAGATTCCATTTTCTAAAGGCTTAAACATCCAAAAATGACAATCATATAGCCTTAAGGTGAAGTATAAGAACAAAAAAAACACAAATATAGTGACTAATTGGCTACAATAAAGATAAACATCAATATCAAGAAGCAATAAAAATTACCATCTTTGGCAAATGGTCATAATGATTAAGGTTTTGGCCCCACCCATTAAATGATTGATCATTAATAGGTGGGGTAGGGTCCCTACTTTAATATTGCTAATTTATTAACCTTGTTGTTTCCTCTTTTATGGACTCATAAAACCTTTCTAATACTTAATAATAAACTTGGACATTATGTAATATTTAATAATATATTTAAGTAAAACAAAGTGCACCATGACATCGCATCTACATGGTGGTACCATAGGAACATAAACACAACAACAAAATCTAAGCATAAACCTCTACTCCTAACTAATCACCAATTAATGCTTTGCTTTAGGCTATATACTATGAATAGTTATGATGCATATATCCTTAAGCTATATGCTATGAATAATTATGATACATATATACAATATAGATTAATTACAACCAAATTCTCATATCTTCACACAAATGAAAAAAAACCACATCATTACAATTTAATTAGACACAATCAAAGGTGAAAAATAGAGTATCCCACAAGAATGAACAAGTGAAGAATCCATGCAAAGAGGATTAAGTGCATCCAACAAAATTAATTTATAGAAAAACCATGAGAATTATTTATAACCTCTTGGGAGAAAAGATTCGAGGAAAAAAAAAGAAAACAATCCTATAAGATATTTACACAAAAGATTAAAAAAACCCCCTCAAAACCGTTTAAGGGTCAAACAAGCTAGGCTGAAAGGATACTATCATATTTGTAAACACGTGCTACCTTAATTTATTATAGCATTGAATCTATATGACTATATTTTTCATAAATTTGTTAATGTTTTAATATCATTTGTATTAATTTAAAAAATATTGTTGTTATACTTACCTTGGAAAAAAAAAGTTCAACGAAAGAACAAATGATTACAATCATAGATTTAGGATGGAAATATTTATGCTCATAGGTAACAAGTGCCATAATATATATGAGTCCATGATGACAATAGATATGAGCCCATGATGACAATCATAGATTTCTGATGGAAAGGTTTCTTAGAGACTATACATGTGTAAGAGAAGGTCACATTTACCAAAAACATCTCCATATTAAATTTAAGAAAAGGTAACATTTGCCATTTAACATCTTCATATTAAATTTTCTTTACATATTATCGTATATCTTCATATTAAATTTTCTTTACATATTATCTATAAGTTGGATTTATAGAAATATTATTCATATTAATTTATTTACATATTATTTTATTTTAGGTTGGACTTGTAGAACTATTATCATAGGTCATTCCTTATTTAGGTTACTTATATAGGTCATTCCTGATTTATGTTACTTTCTAATAAAAAAAAATGCATGGACTTTTGGTATCATGACACTCTGCGTAAAAGTGCGTATTTTAATTTGGCCCAAACTTTAAAACTTTATTTATTTGATATTAACTTTATTTATTTGTAATTAGGATTAATTAAATTTATTTTTATTTATTTGTAATGAAGATTAATTAGATTGATTTATTTTTAAATACTCAAGACATTGGTTTAGTGAAAAAGTTTGATGTCTTCTTTTTTTCTTTTTATTTGTAATTATCTTTATTTATTTATTTGTAACTAGGATTAATTATATTTATTTTTATTTATTTGTAATTAAGATTTGTTAGATTGATTTATTTTCAAATAGTCAAGACATTGGTTTAGTGAAAAAGTTTGATGTTTACATTTTTGTAATTATCTTTACTTATTTGTAACTAGGATTAGTTAAATTTATTTTTAGATTATGAAAACACATCTTTGTAATTATCTTTATTTATTTGTAACTAGGATTAATTATATTTATTTTTATTTGTTTGTAATTAAGATTTGTTAGATTGATTTATTTTCAAATACTCAAGACATTGGTTTAGTGAAAAAGTTTGATGTTTACATCTTTGTAATTATCTTTACTTATTTGTAACTAGGATTAGTTAAATTTATTTTTAGATTATGAAAACATTGGCTTAGTGAAAAAAATTTAATGTTTAGCTTAAAAGAATTATTTATTTTAAAAATATCTTCATTTACAAAACTTATTTCATACATATTAACATTTGGTATTTTTCATGATTTATTTATGTTTATGTAAAATACTTTTGATTCACTAAAAGGAGGGCATCTATTGGGTGCATGGATCATGATCATCAAGGTTGGTGATCATAATGATGAACACAAATAAAATGATGAGCATGAAGAATATGCTATGGAGATGTTTTTAACCAATTATATTAATAATTTGATTAATAATATGTTTGTAATTAATATTATAAATTCATCTTATTTTATTATAAACATATGAATTTATGAGGTGTAGGTAAAACAACTTCAAATCTCTTAATATATATTAATTATAATTCATTTTTAAAGACTATGAAGAAGATGAGATGTTTTAACAAGTTTGAAAAATATATGATAAACATATTAATAATTGGATTAATAATAAGTTTGTAATTAATATTATAAATTGATTTCATTCTATTATTAATATATGAATTTATAAGGTGTAGGTAAAGTAACTTCAAATCCCCTATGTACTAATTATAATCTACATTTTTAAAGATAGCCCAAATTAAGTTATTTTCCATTTTTAAATTATATTATAAATTTATTGTTTAAATGCTTTAACATATACAGAATAGTTTATGAGATGCATGATAACAACTAAGTTAATGCTATATTTATAATAAAAAATATGGCTTGATCCAATGTCATGGTCTTATGAATTTCAAATTAAAGGTGGAACACATACTCCAAATATGTGGGGTTTACTTGCTATTCAACCACTTATTTCTATTTCACTTTTGAAAGACATCAAATGAATTGATTGTTTAATTTTAGATCATATTGTAAACTCAAATTATTTAGATGTTCCAAACATGTATGAAAGAACACAATATGTGTTGGTTCTCCAATTTGACACCTTTATTAGTATAGGTTTCCAGATTCACTATATTTTGAAACATATTTTCTATGTTTTGGATTTGCGATACAAAATCCATCATCAAGACTCAAAAATTTGTGGAATTAAATCAGTAAGAAATGAGGTGTAGATGCGTAACTCACTAAGAGAACCCTAAATTAATACTGTAAACAAAAACCTAGAGACAAAAAAAACTATAAAATACAAGTTAGATAGATAAAAATAAGACAAAAAGAGAAGAGTAAACATATAAAACTATAAAAAGGAAGCAAACAAAGGAAAAAAAGAACGCAAGCAAATTAAAAAACAAGATAAACAAAGGAAAAACCAAAGAAAAATTAATGGCAGAAGTGTCCTCAGACACACACTTTTATTAAATAGGAAAAGAAATTACATAAGAGACTTTGCAAGAGTTTATACCCGAACAACACAATACTCTTGCAATGAGCTATATATAAGC
>SNQJ01S0003743.1:270967-293700 GCA_010110895.2 Picea sitchensis | reverse complement strand
TTTCTTGGATTCAGGCTGAGTATCAAATAAATCTTTAAAAACTTTCAAAGCAGACCACGCATCAGTCGTATTTTCAATATGAACATAGATCTCATCATTAACTGAAGATTTAATAAGTGTTAATGCTTTTGCATTTTTAACTTCCCATTTTGCTAATGGCACTGCATCTGTCGGCTTAGTGGGCTTAGTATCTTCATTACAGATATCACGCCAAAGTTCATTGTAAATGAGAGTGCTTTCAATGAGTCGTTTCCATGTCTTGTATGATTTTGTGCCTTGAAGTTTATCTGAGTCGGAGAATAAATTAATTAATTTCGATGTTGTAGTTTGTTGAATTTACGCACCAAAAATAATCACGCAAAGAAATATGAAGATGAACAACACACCAGATGCATCACACCAAAGACGATCTATCGGGGCTTGGACTTGACCCTCGTATAGTCGTTGAAACAAATAAAAAATGACTGATCTTTGTACTTGGCTCTAGTCAAATTCCAAGGAACTTTTAAAATTTTACACTTTTACAAAATTCTGGCAATTTTGCCCCCCCTCAAAGTAAAAAAACTTTGAGTTACAAAAAAAAATATTATCCAAAAAAATAAAATAATCACTTGATATGGCTGTATCTTTTGATATATCTTCAACAGTCCACGCTCACATCTGTCATGCACTAGGGTTCCAGGAATTTAAGAAAATGTTGCAAATTGCTCCAATTTCCCTGAATGGGATTTCAATACCATTTCAGAACAACAACAAACATATCACTGAAGTAATTAAAGAAAACATATCACCATCGTCTTGAGACTCATTTTCACTAGAGGTGAATTAATTGTGGTTGTTCATATCCATTCGTTCTGCAGCATTTCGCGAGGCAAAGGGGCCACTGATTTGGCTCATCTGTTGTTGTACAACAAGACGGAAATTTGGTAGCGTATAAGAGAATTTTGTTTTGAGACACTTGAAGAATATGGGCATTGAGATTTTGTGATGTTTTAGAAATTCTACAACAGTGGGATCGCACGCACACAGAATCCTCCAGCGACGTCTCACTGTAACACTATATATAAAGACGTGTCTCCTCCTTGCAGACTCAAGCCAAATTGTTGTTCAGTTATGAAGTTGGTCGCTACACATATTAGAGAATCACGCACATGGATGGTCGCGTTTATTTCTTCCCCACGTCAGTTGAGGATTGATCGACGTGCACATAGAAGGGATCGCTCGCATGGATGATTCTCGACAGACTCGAACTTGGCACTTTAATCAATACACACTTTCATGACGCCAACACAGGTGCAAAAGCAATCACGGAGGAGGAACAACTTGTAGTGATCAAGAGGATCTCCCACCACAAATAAATACGTCCAACAAATTATGAAACCTCAACCAATGTTCAATTTACCTCTTCTAACACCAGATTCGACCAAAACAGAATCGTGCAAGTTCTTTGTTACCTGTTGATGCTTTAAACAGTTGCATTTGTATGCTTATGACATTTTTAAGAATATATCAATGCTAATTTAATATAACAATAGATTGGAGAAGCCGTGATCGTTTAAAACAAGAAATTACTTTGCCATAAACTTATTCGCCAGAAATTATTCAGAAATTACACAGCGTTTTGCTCAGACATTACTTTGCTAGAAACTAATTTGTTAATTTTCCAGATTTACAATTTATAAAATCAGTTTGTGAGTCCACTGACTAAAATCTGAAAGTAAAAAAAAATTCTTTTCCCTTTTAAAAAAAAATAAAATTGAACAATAACTGATCGATTTACTGACAGAGTATGCGTCGACTTTCCTTGGTCTGTAACGCTGGGATCTCTTCCTCGGATCAACTAATCTCTTCTTCAGTTCAGCAGCATTACTGGATCTCTGATACCATAATAATGGCCGAAGTGTCCTCAGACACACACTTTTATTAAATAAGAAAAGAAATTACATAAGAGACTTTGCAAGAGTTTATACCCGAACAACACAATACTCTTGCAATGAGCTATATATAAGCTAAATGTCCTAACAAACTCTAGATATGGATCACTTATTAAATAAACAAGTGTCCATTTACAATAAATGCTATCTTAACAATCTTAAAACAATACTCCTAATTTAGAGCCTAAGATACGACACCTCTCTATAGTCATAACTTTTACAACAATAATGTATTTCTAAAAATCTACATTTATTTATCAAATATTCTAGATTATTAATTTAATAATTCTAAATTAATAATCATTTTATTCTAACTTTATAAACTATGATAATTGTATTTTGGATTATCTAACATGTTTTATTTTTATTTCTTTGTGATCCTATTTTTTCTAACATACATGACTATCTATTTGTCATAGTTCACAAGTTTAGAAAGATGTGCATTCTCATTCCTTATAAAATGACCATCAAGGGACAATATGCATCAAACATGTTCTTTGAAAATTTCTATGTGCATTTTGGGGTACCAAGGANTAACATACATGACTATCTATTTGTCATAGTTCACAAGTTTAGAAAGATGTGCATTCTCATTCCTTATAAAATGACCATCAAGGGACAATATGCATCAAACATGTTCTTTGAAAATTTCTATGTGCATTTTGGGGTACCAAGGAGTGTCATATCAAACAAAGATACAAGATTTCTTAGTTCCTTTTGGACTACACTTTGGGTGAAGATGGACACTAATTTGAAGAGATACACAACTTTCCACCCACATACTGATGGGAAAATAGAAGTAGTGAACATTACATTGGCTCGACTTTTGAGAGGTTAGAATTATAAGCATCCAATTATCTAGGATGAAAATTTGATTTATATTCAACACTCTTATAATAGAGTAGTCCACACTTCTAACAACAATTTCAATTTTGAAACTTCTTTTGGGTATTTGTCGCCTTCACCCTTAGATGTTATATATGGACAACAAGGAGGAGTGAGGGAAGACACCACATGAGAAGAAATAAGGGAAATTTGTTTTTGGATAAGATTAGGTTGATCCATTTGCAAGTACAAGAGACAATGAAGAAGTCACATGACAAGTACAAGGCCTCACATGATCATCATAGAATTGAGAAAAAATTCAAGGTGGAATATAGAGTTTTTTTACATCTAAACAAAGAAAGGTTACAAGGTCCTGGTAAGAAGATCAAGGCTCTAGGGAGTGGTCCTTTTGGAGTTTTGGAGAAGGCATGTGATAATGTCTACAAACTCAGTCTACCCCCATATATGTGCATTTACTTAATAGTGAATGTGGAAAATCTGAAACTCTATGACCCTTCCATGTTTGACCAAGAAACTAATGAGCAAGTATTACCTACCATAGAGGACTTAGCACCATAATATTAGACAAAGTTAACATGAGAATTAGTTTTGTAGAAGAATTCTAGATCAACTAGATAGAGGAAACATGAATTTTGGAAAGTTGGGTTGAAAGGACAACTTCCAGGCAAGGCCAAGTGGTACTCCAGGAAGAAGGTAAATAAAACAATTCCTCACCTCCTCCAGTAAAATATTTTGGGAACCAAAATCTTCCCTAAATGGGGAGGTATGACCCAAATCACTATATATTTTTTCATCTATTTTGTTACTTTGTGGATGGAAAAAATTGGAGCTATTGGCTTCTAGGGCCAAGATCCACTTTGGTGATTTGGGGTCCAAAACCTTCCAAATCCCATTTGAGGCCTTAAACGACCATTTTTGGGGCCAAAATTTTGCAAATGAAGTTTCCATCCTCTCAATATCGTCCTACATATTGAAATCTTTCCAATGGTGTGAAGATCACCTTATTTGGAGTTTGTATGTAGAAGTAATGCCTCCCACAAGTTGATCTATCATTTTGACCACCATGATATCGAGTGAATGCCATGTCAACTCACATTACTAACACATGTGAAGCTAGTCACTTGTGTACTTTCAAAAATATTATAGAGGGTCTAAAACCATAACCCTAATCAAGAGTTGAGGCATGCAAAATCCCTAACCCTAACACTAGATGACTATAAGGACAGGTTAAATATTGGGTTTTTAAGAAAGGAATTGGTTCCATTCTTATTGTATTTTTATTGTTCCATAGTTGAACAAAGCATCCAGGAGTAGTATATTGAAGAATAATAGAGGAAGTAGAAGATCTTATAGAAGCCATACTAGTTAGAGTGTCCATGGAAACTCCACAATGAGTGTTCCTTTCTCTATATTTGCATTTTACAACTGAGAAGAAAAAGAAGAGCATAAGCCTCACCTTCTAGTTGGATTTTTCCTTTCTTGGGTTTTCTCAAGGTACATCTTGTGTTCATTGTGTGTATGGCATGTTATTTTCCTACCTTGTTTCATTTCAGTTTCAATTATTTTAGTATTTTTATGCAATAGGCTAGTGACATTAAATCATAATCTTAAGTAAATCAATGCATAATAATATATTGAAAAAACTTGTAAGATTTGTTGCGATGTAATCCAATGGAATATCCATGATAGTTTAAAGATCAACCTCATGCAAGTTTTCAATCTTTACAAGTCTTCCCAAGCTTACTATTATAGCTAGTCTATGTTTTTCATGAGGTTTTCACATGCTTGTTGGTGTTGCTATTAAAAGTGTTGTTCAAGTTGATATATCATGCTTGAAGGATTTCCCATACTTCTTCAACTTATATCTTAAACTTTCAAGTAACTTTGATTCATATGGGTAATGTTGATTCATGGGGTTCAACCATCAGTGAAAAAACCAATTCTTTCCAAATCATATAGAAACAATGAAATTATCCTTATATGAGGATCCCTCACTGATATATGGCAACAATAATGAATAATATCCTTTTGTAGACATATTGATTCGACACACTTCCTCTTAGAAAGAAAGGATTCTTATTTAGTTGTTGTCTTCAAGTCAACCAATGCATCTTCCACTTTTCTTGTCTTCATTCTAGGCCCCCTTCTTATGGGTCTATGCTTCTTGTTCTTGGGATAAAGGTAAGGATGAAGTACCCAACACTTATTTTTATGTTGAACATTCCACTTATTGTGAATACAAAATGTCTTCCCACTACATTCTTAAACAATAGTGGGCTTTTCCATGGGATTCCTCATTTTCTCTTTTGTTGGTTGAAAGAATGGGTCTTGCACCCTTGCTTCTTCTTAAAATACCTGGGGTATTCAGTGATAAAAACTTCAGCCAAAAAATAATGTCACAATGGTTTTTCATCCACAAAAGGATCAAGGTATTGAATTCCAACGTTGAAATGCCTTATGTCCCTTCTTCTTACAATAGAAGAAAAAAACTAAAGGCTTCTTCTTCACAAACTTTTCTTGTTTGCACTTATGCTTTTTGGATCCTTTTCCTAATATTCCATATACTAGTGTATGCATAGGTTCTTGGTTTACATTTTTTCTTTTTCTAACAAATTTCATAGTACTATTGATAATTCTCCATGGTTTGTGCTTCGCTTGGTGTCATTGAGCTTCCTCCATCTTGAGCATTTACAAAAATTATCTTCTAGGTTTATACATTGCTTGGGATTGTCTTAGAAAATTCACCCTTGGTGATATTACCATCATTATATCCTAAAACAACGTAATATGGTTTGGAATTTAGCATAATGGGGCTCTTCATGCCTTTTCCATGTTTTCGAAGCCCTTGGCCATCACAACCCATCTTTTACAATAACTTTGAACCTTAAATGATGATTTAGTTGGAGTAAGGGGAAAAGATGAAGCACTTACCATGATTTCTTCCATATTGGTTGATGCATCCAAATTTAAAGTTAACCTCCTCTCTTTCTTCATCTCTTATGACTCCCTTTGAATATTGGCCACAATGCCATATTTGACCACCAATTCTTGTCATATTGTATCAACAACTTGGTCATGCTACTCCTATAAAACATTCGTGTGACTTTCAAGATCATATGCAATGTTTATTATCCTTCTCTAATTGTTGCGTTGCCTTCCTTAGTTCTTCATTATCCTCTTGGATTTGTTGATTTATATCCTATTTTTCCTGATGTTGTTCTCTCCTAAGAGAATTTCCCATGGCTTCCACTTGATCTAAAATTATGCACTTAAAATTCAATGTAACACTAACTTCAATTTTCTTAATTTAATTTAGTCTCCATAATCATAATTTGATGCAATTTAGAAATATTAATTTATGGAAATTAATGTGGGCTACGTCTCCAGGTCCACGCCAACAACGAACCATTTTGTTATTTATTCTCCCAAATAGGGGTTGATTCTCCTTTATAAAAGGGCTACAATATTCTCTCAATGTGGGGCTGAAATGCTCTCCCAATGAGGGGTTGAAATGCTCTCCCAATCTGGGGTTGATTCTCTCATTTATAGAGGCTAAATACTTCTCCCAAGTGGGGCTCAATTCTCCCAATGAATGGGTTCACAATATATTTCAATTAAGGGGCTCAACTCTCCCAATTAAGGGGCTTACAAACTCTCCCACTCAAGGGGCTCATCTCTCCCAATAAAGAGGCTTACAAACTACAAGCATGACTACTTGCTTACTCTTTTTCAAAGATTTTAATACTCTAAAAGATCTTTACCAATCTCCCACAATGAAGGGGAAATGGTATTTATATAGCTTTACATGGTTGAAAACTACTTCAACATATCAAGGAGAAAATATCTCTCAAGATCCCATAAATTAGGATCTGGGCACTAATCAAGGGATTGGTTTGAGAAAATATCTCAACCATGCCCATGAAGATCTCAACCTTCCATGAGACTCTCATATTTCCCTTGAGACTAGGAAACTAGAAGCCTATGTAGATTTCACACTCATTAGTTTCCTTTTTCAATGAAAAATACAATAATATATGAGCACCTAAGCTCAAGAAGTATTAATCATTACATTTTATGTTTTTTCTCCATTTTACCTAAAACATCAATGAGCCATATCCTTCGCATATGAAGTCCTCCTGACCTCATTCAAATTGTGTCGAAAATCTCTCTGTGAGCTCTTCATTATGTGGGAAAATTTGGTAGAAATGAATACCTTCTAAATTTTTCAAGTGTGGAGATCCTCCTGGATCACCACTACAAGGAAAACACCAATGCGGGAAAGTTTTTGAAAAACACTTATACCTTGTATTTTTTTAATGGAGGTTTCTAGCGAATGTGGGTGGCTGGAGGTTTTAACAAATGTTTTTTTTGGGGGGTTCTCTTATACCATATAGATGCATTGGTGATTTTTTTATATAAAACACCACGATGAGCACATGTTCCATAAGCACCAATGTAGGTCAAATATTTTCTAAAAAATCTTCATCATTTTTTCAAAAAAAACTTTGCAATGCATTTGTTTTATTTAAACACATTGGTGTGTACCATACCAAATGTATTGAATCATGTCAAAATATTTTATAAAAATCATCCATAATTTAAAATATTTTTAAAAAAAATATCACTTTTTAAAAAATTGCTCAGTGCATATTATATAAATGAATGCACTGATGTGTAACACTTCTATACATACCAAGGTAGTTTAAAATACTTCTTAAAATATCGACCATTAAAAAAAAAAAAAGTCATGTCCTTGTGACAAATAATTCAACTGCACTAATGCATAATAATAACGAGAAAACCAATGTAAGTTAAAATATTTAAAACAATTGTTGCATCAAATACCTACAAATGCATTGATGCACCTATACATGGGGTGCACCAAATCAAGGTAAATTAAAAAAAAATACAACAACAAAAATTTGTTTTCATATTCACTTAGTCCTTCACACCCATACAATCACCAATGCTCATTATCCCCTACAACTACCTTGTTTTCCAGAGCTATTGGATTACTTAATGTTGGAATTACTAAGACAACTTAGAGGGAGGGGGGGGTGTGAATCAGTTGTTACTGTTCTTAAACAATTTTATGCCTATTAAATATTATTAACCTTCTCCAAGTGATCATCAAGATTATGCAAGACATGAGTAGTAGAAATAACAAACATCAATCACACATATTATATACATAGAGACATATATTCACGAGGAAACCCATAAATGGAGAAAATCTCTTCTTCTTCGAATGATAGGCAATCTTTTAAGTTCTGTACATCATCTTTCTTTGAGCACCAACTCAAAATGAGGCTACAACCTCTTCTTTAACAAGATGCAACTTTCTGAGAGCACCAACTCTTTGATTTCTCTAGCACCCACTAGAAGGAAGCACCAACTCCTTGAGTGTTCCAACACCAACTGGATGGAAGCACCAACTTCCAATCACATAGGCACCAACCTGCATAACAAAGAACAATGGTTCTCCCTTGCACCACCCCACCACCCTGGTTTTTCTGGCTGCAACCAGATGGAAGCTACAACTCCCTATGTTCAAGCACCCACTTGAAACTCTGAGGACAACAGTCCTCCCTAGCACCACCCTACCTCCCTGAGATATAAATCTTTGCTTGTTGAAATTTATTACAGTGATACAGTATTTATCAATGGCTTACCAGTCTCATCACTGTTCTTCTACACTGGTTTGCTCTGCCTGCATCAGTGTCTTCCTACTATATTCTTGCGCTTAAGTTCTCGTATAGTCTGTTGTTTTCACCATTTATGCTCTGTCCAGCTTATGTTCTTCATCTCTGCATTTTCTCCCTTAGTTCATGCTGTAATATTCATTACTTACAGTTCTACTACTTTTTACAAAGAAACAACAACATCTCTCTGTCATGACATTTTTCTTTTATCCTTGCTCTCATCATGCGTTACACTCCGCATCTCCAACACTCAAGTAGAGAATCTCAAAGAAACGCTCAGGAATCACGATTCCAATGCTTAGGAACAATGATTCAACCGATCAGGAACAATGATTCAATTAGTGTAACTGAATCGTAACTGATCAAGAAATCACGATATGAAACAACAACCCTTCTATCAAATTCGATTTGATCAACACTGTTGGATTATACACGCAGATGATTTTTGAATTTTCAATGCGTAACCTCCGATGTGGAGCCTAGCAGTGATATCCCCTTCTTCAATCTTTCGCTGATGTGACCTTGGGTGATGCTCTCATGTGACCATGTGATTGTGGGCGTGACCAAAGGTGGTTTGAGGGAAATCCAATTTTCGCCCTGTAATTCACTACAGAGCTCCACGTATGCCTTTGGTGATATTGTGGTTTTTCTTGCAGCCCGCTCACGAAAAATTAAGACTCGAGCATGTTCTGACCTCACAATGCGATGGGACCGTCGATCTCATGATCTTGACGGTGCTCCTGAACTGACGGTTCAGATCTAACCTTCCTAAATCAACAACTGTGATTTACTTCATGATCCGGGTTCCGGGAGTTTCAAATATCAAACCATGCTTTTCTCCACACGCCAATATTTCGGAGTTGATGATTTGAGAACACCTGTCCTTCTCAATCGACGACTATGCCTCCACTTTAGGAAATTGACCTATCAACTAGATCAACAGTTTTGCGACCCATTTCTCGATCATCGGTCGAGACTTCCTTCGGGTCTCTAGACTTCTGAAATCTCAAATATCGAACCGACGCTCTGGATCAGATGACCCAGATTCACTTCGGACGATATGACGCTTGATATCTTCTTCGGATGATCGGACGATCGAGATTTACTTCGGGTCTCCGACTCTCTGGGCTTCAGGAATTTCAATTCTCAAATGGAAATTCTTGAAGTCAGATTTCTCTAGAGCTCACGATCCATCGCCATGTATCCCTATGGATCTGACGGTTGAAATTTACTTTGGCTCTCTGACTCTCCAAGACTTCGAGACTTCACGTTTCAGGACTTTGGAAATCAACTTGCCCCTTTCTTCCAGAACCTGAGCCCTGAATCCACGCTTTCCAGATCAATAGTCCAGATCTCTCTATGATCCAACGATCGAGATCAATTTTTCGAAGTTGAACTTCGTGAGTTCCTGTCTCGTGCATTCACTCCTACTGTGCACTCTAAAGGAATTAAGGCTCGTGCACTTACCTCTGGATCCAACGACGGGTGGTCCACGCACTTAGATCTAATGCCTGAGATCTGTTCTCGTCCTCTGTGTTCTCATTCCTCATGTCTAGATTCTGATCCAATGATCTGGATTCTTCATAGTGCTCGATCTGATAGCCATTGTCTCTCCTCCTCCTGAGCTTATGATCTCTTCCGACTTAGAATATTTTCTAATTATTCAAAGGTTTATGTCTTCAAACCTTTCATGTTTTCCATCATCATTGTTTTTCTATTTGCCATCATTCCTAATGTCCTTGCCATCAATGACAAGCACACTCTTCCTGTAAAAAACATGCCAATAATCTCCCCCTTTGGCATTGATGGCAACCTTGAAAGGTTTCACTATTATTCTTAGACCTCCAACTGTAGCATCCAGACCACACCTTTTCTCCCCCTTTGACATCAATGTCAAAGAAAACATGCTCCCCCTGAGCTGTTGCAGTACTTTTTCGGAGGTATCAGATATTCAACCAACACCTACTCCCCCTGACAGGATGGACTCTCTTAGGTGAGAGAAGGGATGACACCCAACTTATGACGGAGATATTCAAATGGTGTCTTGGCTAGGGGTTTGGTAAAGATGTCTGCAATTTATTCTGTGGAAGGAATATAATTCAGCTGAACAACTCTGTTTGTAACCTGCTCTTTGAGAAAATGATACTTTATTGGTATATGCTTCATCTTTGAATGGATAACAGGATTCTTTGAGACACTAATGGAATTGGTGTTATCACAGTGAAGTGGAATGGGATCAGTATAAGTTACCTTCAAATCTGCAAGAGTTTGTATCATCCATAAGATATGAGTGCAGCAAGTAGAAACAACAATGTACTTTGCCTCTGTAGTTGATCATGAAATAGATCCATGCTTCTTACTAATCCATGCTACTAACGAATCACCTAAGAATAATGCACATCCATTGTTGCTCTTTCTCTCCTCCAAACAATTTGCCCAATCAACATCTGAATATGCAGTTAATTAAAAATTCTGATTTATAGGATACCAAAGACCATAAGTCATTGTACCCTTCAAATATTTGAATATCCTCTTGACAGCTGCTAAATGAATTTTTTTAGGAGCAGACTAATAACGACCTATCATTCCAACAACTTGTATTATATCAGGACGGGATGTTGTGATATACAGAAGATTGCCTATCATTGATCGATATGTTCTTTGATCAACATCAGGTGTAATATCATCTTTACTGAGCTTGCAACCAACTACCATAGGTGTACTAACAGGAGAGGAATATTCCATCTGAAACCTCTTTAACATCTCTTTCAAATACTTTTCTTGAGAGATAAATAGCCCTGCATAACTCTGATTGATTCGTAAACCAAGAAAATATGACAGTTCTCCTCTCATGGACATCTCAAACTCAGTTTGCATTGAATTAGAAAACCACTGAACTGAAGGGTCATTAGTGCATCCAAAAATAATGTCATCTACATAAACCAACGCAACTAATAAATCATCACCTTTCGACTTAATGTATAGATTATTGTCAACAATACCTTTCTTGAACTCTTTGTCCTGCAGAAATTTGTCCAGTCTATAATATCAAGCTCGTGGTGCCTGTTTTAGTCCATATAATGCCTTTTTCAACTTACAGACATAGTCATGATTATTTGTCAGTGAAAATCCTTCAGGTTGTTCCACATATACATCTTATTCTAGATCTCCATTAAGAAATGTTGACTTAACATCCATTTGATATACTTTAAAGTTCTTATGACATGCATAGGCAAGAAATATTATGATGGCTTCCAATCTTGCCACTGGAGCAAAGGTTTCATCAAAATCTCGTCCTTCAACTTGTGCATACCCCTTACAGACCAATCTAGATTTATTCCTAACAGTTTGTACTTGTTCATTCATTTTATTCTTAAATGCCCATTTGGTGCCAATTACATTCTTATCTGCAGGTCTAGGAACAAGCTCCCAAGTATTGTTCTTCTCAATCTGATCCAGTTCCTTATTCATTGATTTTAACCAATTTACATCTTTACTGGCTTCATTAAAGTTCTTGGGTTCCACCATGGATATGAAGGCTATATGTGATTGCTCGATGTATTTGATTATCCTTCTCCTAGTTTGTACACCTTTGTCTTTCTCACCAATTATTTGACTTGCAGGATGATTCTTTTGAGTAATTCTGGAGGGAGGATTTGATGTTGTATGTTGATTTGATTCTTCTTGAGTATTTGTATCCTCATCTGACTTGGAGTCTTCTCTTTCTGATTCTTGGACCTGTTCATCTTCAACTTCAACTATATCCTTTGTTGTTGATTCAACATTGCTTACATCTCGTACCGGGTTTCTTCATCAACTTTTATGTCAATACAATAAACCAATTTACGCAGCCTCTTATTATAGCATATGTATCTTTTACTGTTTGTAGCATACCCTAAGAAGATACCTTCATCAGCCCTGTCATCATATTTGCCAAGATTTTCATCATTATTCTTGATATAACACTTACTTCCAAAGAATTTAAAATGATTGATTGAAGCAAGTCTTCCAAACCATAGTTCATAAGGATTCTTGTCACTTTGTGGCCTAAGATGAGCTTTGTTAAGAATATGTATAGCTGTATGAATTGATTCTACCCAATATGTCTGAGCAATATTCTTTTCATTCATCATTGATCTTTCCATCTGCTGAACTAATTTATTCTGCCTCTCAACTACTCCATTTTGATGTGGAGTCCTTGGAATAGTATACTCTTTTTTGATCCCATGTTTATCACAAAAATATTTGAAGTCTCCTGAACTAAACTCTCCTCCTCTACCAGACCTTACTTCCTTCAATCTTTTTCCTGTTTGATTCTCAATCAGAGCCTTAAACACTTTGAATTTTTCAAATGCTTCAGATTTTTCTTTCAGAAAGGCAACCCATGTAAGTTTAGAATAATAATCAATAATCAACATGCAATAATTTTATTTTCATGTACCTTCCTTCCTTGATGGTCCACATAAATCCATATGTACTAATTGAAGAGGTTTCTTTGTTGATGCAAAGTTCTTAGATTTAAATTGTCTGAGTGAGCTTTACTATTTGGCAAGGTTTGCATACAAAATCATATGGCTATGAAATTTTTGGAAGATCTTTTACTGCCCCATTGTTTCTAAGTTTGATTAGATGATCAAAATTTAGGTGTCCAAGTCTCCTATGCCATAACCATCTTTCATCATACTTTCTTAAGTGACATTCTTCTTCTTCTTCTTTCAAAACATAGACATTGTTTTCTGTTCTTATGCCTTTTGCAATCAACTGTCTTGAATTCACATATTGTATTTTACAATATTTAGAAGTGAAGTCAACTTTACATCCTTTGTCACAAACTTGACTGACACTAAGCAGATTATGTTTCAGACCATCTACAAACAACACATTTTGAGCTTTCCCTTTTCCATTACTTAGACTTACCATTCCTTTACCTTTGATTTTTTTTGGTGCATCATTTCCAAAGGTTACATTTCCTGATTTGCTTTCACTTAGAGACATAAACTTACTTTTGTCTCCAGTCATATGTTTGGAACATCCACTGCCAATATACCAGGGGTTCTTTTGTCTTTGGGTTAAAAGTACTAGACCACATTTTTCACTATCTTTCTTTTTCAATGTGTTGGCATTTCTAGCTAAGAGTTTTATCCTTGGATCTACTTTGTAATTCTTCAGATGGCAGTTTGCATCTTTGTGGCCTAAGTTATGAAAGTTATATCATTCGAGTTCATTATTTAATAGGTCAAAGTGATTGGTGCAACTTTGTCTACTCATTGATTGTTTAGTTCTATGTTGCAAAGATTGTTTATTTCTTGATCTCCTCAGTTGCATGTCTCTAAACTTAATTTGACAATTTGCAATCTTATGACCAAAATTAGAGCAGTAAAAACAATAACCATGGAAGAAATTTTGGTACCTGAAGGATGGCCTTCTTCTTTCCATTTGTTTCTCCATCTTTTGATATCTTTGTTTTTTTATCAGGGATCATCTTGTCTTTATTAGCTTTTGGTGGCAAAGTACTCACATGGTTTGATTGTCCACTGACTTGGAACTTGATCATCTTTACTGGCTCTTTTCTTTCTGTTTGTTTGCTACTTGAACCACGTACATAGCCTAAACCAATCTTCAACAAAGGAGATATCTATTTTCTTAGAATGTCATTTAGTTCTGTTGAGGCTTTAATGCTTGGAAGATTTTGGAGATACAATGCTTTAAACTTCTCCATCTCTTTTCTGTTTTTTACTACCTCTTCTTCCAAGGCTTCACATCTTGCCTTCTTCTTTGATAAATGATGTTTCAGAGTGTCCTCTATTTTCTTTGCCTCTTCTAATTCCACTTTTAGCAGGGAAAAGTCTTCATTAGGTTTTTTACCATTCTTTTCAAACTGCATCAACAACTATTTTTGTTTTCTCTTCTTAAGTCTGAGCCTGTCAATCTCTTCTAAAGCAATGATTAGTTTACCTTCCATATAAACCACAACTTCTTCATCATTAACATCACTTCCTTTGATTTTATTATCATAATCCTCTTTGGCCATAAGCATAAAGTCATTAACCTTATCTTCATAGGAAGAGACACTATATGTGTCTTCTGAAGAGCCATCATTGTTTACACATAAACTTTTATTTTTATCAAATCTCTTGGATTTGTACTTCTCTTCACCTTCAGAGTTTTGGTCCTTCTTCTTGTGTGGACACTTAGATGAAAAGTGACCTATCTTTCCACAGTTAAAACATTTGAAGGGAAGCTTGCCTTCGTATTTTCCTGATCCTTTCTTTAACCTTCTCACAAAAATTTTCTCAATATCATCTAATTTCGAATCAGTATTCTTATCTGCTTTAAAATATGTTTCTCTAGTGGTGGATTTGTCATTGCTAATCCTCATTTCATAAGCAGTTAGAGTTCCTAGGATTTGATCAATAGACAAAGTTTTAAGATCATTCAATTCTTCTATTGCAAAAACTTTTGGATTAAATCTATTAGGCAGAGATCTTAAAATCTTCTGAACTAAAAATGCGTCTTCAATCTTCTCACCAAGACCCTTCATGGCATTCACAATCTCCTCAACTCTTAAAAAATATTTACTAACTATTTCATCCTCATTCATCTTTAGTTGTTCAAATTTCAATCTATGTATTTGAAGTTTGGCATCTTTTACTTTCTCATCTCCTTCATAAAAACTAATAAGTTTATCCCACATTTATTTGGCAGATTCAAGTTGCATGACCTTTACAAATTCAGCTTCAGCAATCCCACTCAAGATAGCATTCATTACCTTTGCATTAAAAGCTAAATTCTAACTTATCATCTTTGGAAAATAACACAACAGGTTTTGTATATCCAGTCTCTACAACATCCCAAACATCATCATCTAAGGCCATGATGTATGTTCTCATTCTAACCTTCCAGAAGGAAAAATTTGTTCCATCGAACATAGGAGGCTTATTGGTTGAAGTTGCTTCATGGCTTGTCATGTTTAATCTTACTGATCTACCNGAGGAGGCTTATTGCTTGAAGTTCCTTCATGACTTGTCATGTTTAAGCTTACTGATCTACCTTTAGCTAAAAGGAACCCGCTTTGATACCAATTGTTGGAATTACTAAGACAACTGAGAGGAGGGGGGTGAATCAGTTGTTACTATGCTTAAACAATTTTATGCCTATTAAAATATTATTAACCTTCTCCAAGTGATCATCAAGATTATGCAAGACATGAGAAACATAAATAACAAACATCAATCACACATATGATATACATAGAGACAAATATTCACGAGGAAACCCATAAAGGGAGAAAACCTCTTCTTCCTCGAATGATAGGCAGTCTTTTAAGTTATGTACATCATATTTCTTTGAGCACCAACTCAAAATGAGGCTACAACCTCTTATTTAACAAGATGCAACTTGTTGAGAGCACCAACTCTCTGGTTTATCTAGTACCCACTAGAAGCAAGCATCAACTCCCTTAGTGTTCCAACACCAATTTCTAGTCACACAGGAACCAACCTGCATAATAGAGAACAATGGTTCTCCCTTGCACCACCTTACCACCCTGGTTTTTCTTACTGCAAGTAGATGGAAGCTACAACTCCCTGTGTTCAAGCACCCACTTGAAACTCTGAGGACAACAGTCCTCCCTAACACCATCCTACCTCCCTGAGATATAAATCTTTGTTTGCTGAAATTTATTACAGTGATATAGTATTTATCAATGGATTAACAATCTCATCACTATTTTTCTACACTGGTCTTCTCTTCCTGCATCAGTGTCTTCCTGCTCGCATATTCTTGCACTTAAGTTCTCGTACAGTCTGTTGTTTTCACCATTTCTTCTCTGTCCAGCTTATGTTCTTCATCTCTGCATTTTCTCCCTTAGTTCATGCTATAATCTTCATTGCTTACAGTTCGACTACTTTTTATAGAGAAACAACAACATCTCTCTGTCATGGCATTTTTCTTTTATCCCTACTCTCATCATGCCTTATACTCTGCATCTCCAATGCTCAAGTCGGGAATCTCAAAGAAATTCTCAGGAATCACAATTCCAATGCTCAAGAAAAATGATTCAACTGCTCAGGAACAATGATTCAGTTAGTGTAACTGAATCGTAACTGATCAAGAAATCACAAGATGAAACATCAACCCTTCGATCAGATTCGATTTGATCAGCGCCATTACATTATACATGCAGATGCTTTTTGACTTTTCAATGTGTAACCTCCGATGTGGAGCCTAGCAGAGCTAGCTCCTTCCTTAATCTTCTGCTGATGTGACCTTGGGCGATGCTCTCATGTGACCATGTGATTACGAGTGCAGCCAAAGGTGGTTTGATGACAATCTGCTTTTCGCCCCGCAATTCACTACAAAGTTCCACATATGCCTTTGGCGATACTATGTTTTTTATTGTGGCCCACTCACGAAAAATTAAGACCTGAGCATGTTCTGACCCTGCAATGTGACGGAATTGTCGATCTCACAATCTTGACGGTGCTCCTGAACTAACGGTTCAAATCTGTCCTTTCAAGTTCTGTGGATCAGATCTAACCTTCCTAAATCAGCAACTATGATTTACTTCGTGATCCGGGCTCTGGGAGTTTCAAATCTCAAACCATGCTTTTCTTCGTATGCCAATCTTCCAGAGTCGATGATTTGTGAACACCTATCCTTCTCAATCGACGGCTCTGCCTCCACTTCAGTAAATTGACCTGTCAACCAGATCAACGGTTATGCGGCCCCTTTCTCAATCAATGGTTGAGACTTCCTTCGGGTCTCCAGACTTTTGAAATCTCAAATCTCAAACTGATGCTCTAGATCAGATAGCCCATATTCACTTCGAATGATCAGATGCTTGAGATCTTCTTCAGATGATCGAATGATCGAGATTTACTTCGTGTCTCCGGCTCTCCGGGCTTCGGGAATTTCAATTCTCAACTGGAAATTCTTGAAGTGAGATTTCTTCGGAGCTCATGATCCGTCACCACGTATCCCTCTGGATATGACAGTTGAAATCTACTCCAGCTCTCCAGCTCTTCGGCTCTCTGGGACTTTGAGACTTCGCGTTTTGGGACTTTGGAAATCAACTCCCCCCTTTCTTCCAGAACCCGAACCCCGAATCTACGCTTTCCAAATCAACGGTCCAGATCTCTCCATGATCCAACGATCGAGATCAATTTCGAGAACTCAAACTTCACAAGTTCCTATCTCTTGCATTCACTCCTATTGTGCACTCTAAAGGAATTAAGGCTCGTGCACTTACATATGGATCCAACGACCGGTGGTCGACGCGCTCAGATTTAACGCCAGAGATATGTTCTCCTCCTCTGCACGCTCATTCCTCCTGTCTGGATTCTGATCCAACGATCCTGAATCTTCACAGTGCTCGATCTGACGGCCACTGTCACTCCTCCTTCTGAGCTTACGATCTCTTCCAACTTAGAATATTTTCTAAGTATTCAAAGGTTTCTATCTCCGAACCTTTCCTTTTTTCCATCATCGTTCTTGTTTTATTTTCCATCGTCGTTGTTGTTCTTTCCATCAATGAAAAGCACACACTTCATGTAAAAAACATTCCAACACTTTATTCCTCAATTCCTTCACTTCCACAATGGACTTGTGTTCATTTTGCAATTTTCCAAATGGTACTGAAATTTTCACTTTTTCTCTATGCAACAACTATGCCTCCTCGACAAAGTAGAGACCAATTAAAATATTTGTAATCCCTTAATTTACATTTTTAGTTGTGGTTTTAATTTTATTATTTTTTATTTTTTTTAGAAATTTCCACTAGTGTTTCCATGGTGCTAGGCTCGCATTGTCAGTCAGTGCTCTTACAAGCCACACCATCTAGTCATGCTCTAATGCATTAAAATCACATTGACTAGTTACATATTTAATGAATCCTAATTGCTTGTGATATCTAATGCACTAACAAATGTGAGATGCAACATCAATGGTGCCCTAAATAATTTTAGGTGGACTACACATCTTTTGGAACAATTAAGGATGATTATGGTGAGCACATAGATACATAAGTGCACCATAATTTATGGCACCAACAAACGATGCCTAAATTTTATGCATCAATTAGTCTTGGTGCTCTTATAGGTATCACCAATAGCAATGCTCTTACAAGTAACACTAGTAATAGTGCTCCAATGCAATATAGGCACACCTTAGAGTTAAATTTAACAAGATTTTTTTTTATGTGCTCTATGATGCTCCAATAAATATACAAATTCACCACACAGGATGTGCCACCTAACTTTACAAGCACATAACACTTATATCATTACATATATGATTTTTTTGTGCTACCTAATCCACACAAAAATAATGGTGCACCACTAACCCTCAATAACAACACCAAGGGACGGAAATGCTCTCTATAATTTGTAAAAACTTATACTATATAGAGCACCAATTTTGAATTACGTATTTAATGAATCATATCATTGTTATTTTATGAACACTTTGATCTTAGATTTATATATTTTTCTAGTAAAAAATGTATTTGAACCAAGCACTGCAAGTGAATTATTTTATTTTGTGGCCTTGGGAGGCACACAAGAGGGATTCATTGGTACACACTTGTCTTTTAATTGAAACTTACTATGCGTAGTAGAAGTTCATTATGTTTGCAGATAAGTTTTTGGTATATGTAAGTCAATGATTCATAGACTTCTTTTGGCTCCAATTCATTGTGTATTGGAATTGGTTTTCTATGTTGGAGTTGGAGTTGCACATAATCATGCAACATTTTATAGTAAAACTATACACATCACCTAAACAAAGTATACACATCAATTGAATGTACTGAAGTTAATTTTTTATTCTAGAATCTATGGGTTATGGGTGCACTGTGCTTATGTTGTGCCACTTGAATTTTGCTAGGGCATATCAAATTTTAATAAGTGAACAAATATTTATATATTGCATCATACTACACATGAATTTCTCAACATGTATGAAAATATTATTTATTATTTCAACTGATTTGTGTTTGTATTGTACTGTGACTAGCATAAATCACACTAGAAACTCAACTAGTTATTTAAATTTATCATACTTGCATTGTAAAAACAAAATGAGGGCTTCATGTATCATCCAACCTAGAGAACAACATGATTCAAAACATTTGTTCGAAAAAAATGTTAGATACCAATTAGTATAATTCAACCATAGTTCCATGCCCAACAATGGAAAACAATCTTCTCTTGATATCGTATTATAGTTAATAGTCGGTTTCCTTTATCCATAAATCACTGCCATGAGCACTTTAAATGAAACAATGAAACATTTCCTTCAATATATTTTATTTCTCTTATGCTCAATTGTCTCTATATTTTAAAAATATTTAGGTGGTACAACACCATTAAACCCCTATGTCAAAATCACTTTGTTTTCATAAATGAAAAGATTCATTACATCTTGTAAATCCTTTTGTACATCCTGTTGGCACTCAAAATTTTGGGTTAATCTCACACGTGCACACAAAAAAAGTTGTGTGTGCCCAATTTAATGCACGGAGAATGAAAATAAGTGTGTGTTGGAACACGTTTTGATATTGTGCGCCAAGTCCAAGGTCTATCAAATGCGTGACAATCCAAGTTTTGGTGCGCACCGGAAATCAAGAAGACACACACCAAAATCAAGAAAGGAATCATCAAGAAATATTCTCGAATGATTATTGCCAGTAGCACAAGGGAACGTGGAGCTGGCAAGGTAGTTAATATTTCCCTGATTCTAGAAAGGATACGTGGAATGGAGACAAGAAACAAAATCATGCGAGATTTTTAGTCAGTGAAGAAGAATTGAAAGAGACAAAACTCTTGAGAAGAAAAAACTATAAAAGGAAGCAATGACATCATAAATAGAGTTAGACACTCGCTTAGAGAATTCACTAAGTTGTTGTTTATTGTTTTGTTGAGCTCTCTTTGAGCCTCCGTAGTATTGTAATGTTGTAATGCTTCTGACTATAAGATTGGGTCTTCTATATGTCTAAAGTCTTAAAGGATGCGTAGAGCACAATGTATTGTAACCTTGGGTAGTTATCTTAAGAGGAAATGAGACTTTGTTGTTGTCAAGTATGGTTTACTTAATGTATGCATGTGTTTAATGGAATTAAAGGAGTAATAAAGCCACAACAAGTTTGATCTATCATGTGTCACTCATGTGTGAATTGGATATATGTTTGTATTGTTTTGCATATTGATAATAGTAATTTTTTGTTAATGGAGTGTATGGATGTCAACTTGGATGGATCCCTGTGTATTTAGTCCTTAATCCTCGTCACAAGACTAGATGGTCTCTGTGATCCTAATTTTGTCTCGGGTGAGACCTTCTTCAGCCTTGGCTGAAGATTGATATGTTGATGCTTTGGGGGTTTTGATGGTCAACTTTGGAAAAACCTAGGTCTAAACTCCCCAGTGTTAAGAAGGACATGTAAAACTATGAAATGACCCAATAAATGGTTCTATTGTCAGGACTTGAAAGCCTTGTACTGAAGGATGAAGGAAAGAGATGAGGTGATATCCATCTCGGGAGGAAATTGAAGACCGGATAATTGCAATGAAGCATGAGTTTTCCCTGTGAGAAATTCATGGCCTGAGAGTGGAGGTGAAGAGATGGCTTTACACTAATATGCATTAGATGTTCTTTATTTAATTTCCCTATTTGTTGTATGAATGGTTGAAGAGACAAAATTTTACCAACTCTCTTTTGTGGCCTCTAGAAACAGTGGTTTGGGATCAAACCACACTTGATAGGTTGAAGGCATTGGACAATAAGTGGAATCAAGCCATTAATTTTTGGTTCGCTCAAGTAAAGGATGGATATATCATTGAATTTGTTATGTAGTACATTGATTCCTTTAGTGAGGCTGAAAGAAAATTCACAGAAAATTTGAGAAAATTAATGTTGGAAGAAATCCCACTCTGGATCAAGATGTTGTTTGTGGAGAAATGGTTGATGTGCATGGAGCTCAATAGGATGGTTGAGTAGAGTCCCCTAGTGTTGAGGGTGGGGGATGAAAATATTGGGGGGGAATGAGAGAGGAGATGGATTTGTCGAGGAGGATCCATAAATTGCTAAGAAAGAGGTGAGGAATGGGATGGACCCAAAAGAGCAGAAGAGAGAGAGAATTAGGAGATATGCAAGAAGAGTTGAGCTAAGAAGGAAAGAAGAGAAAATAGGTGGAAACAAGTTATCCATGGGCAAGCGACGAGGGGTCAAACCCAAGATGAAGAGAAAAGAGACCACACCCAGAGGAAGTGTGAAAGAGTGTGTTGTGCTAAGAGGAGCACATGTGAAGATAGGTCTGCAAAGAGGCGTAACATGGAGGATAGGGTGTCTAGTGGGGATACCAGTAATAGTAGTAGGAGTAGAAGTGGTCCTAGGGGCCCAGGTGACGAAGTCCAATCACCTTGGTTGTTGCAGAGTGTCACAACCTCGGAGGAAGATGAGGCACCGAGTAGAGACATGGGAGAAAGGAAGTGTTGATGTTGAAACAAGAATGTTTCAATACCAACATCTCAATCTCATGTGAGGCTAGGTAGGAAGAGGCGTGAATGTCACCCTAAATTTAAAGCCTCGAAAAGAAATCATATTAGACCCTATAGCTAAGAGTCTAAGCATGAATCTGTATTTATGATTTTGTAAATATTTGTTTTTTATTGTATTTTACAACTTATAATATTTTGTATGATTTTTTTTTAAAAAGAGAGTTAATGATGAATTAGTGTGAATTAAAAATACAAGTGCAAAACTTAAAAAAAGAAAATTAAACAAACTGAAACTAAATTAGTTAATGATTTTAAAAGAAATACTTGATTTAAATTTAAAAAAAGAGAGTTAATGATGAGTTAGTGTGAATTAAAAATACAAGTGCAAAACTTAAAAAAAATAAATTAAACAAACAACTAAATTAGTTAATGATTCTAAAAGAAATACTTTATTTTCTTTTAAATATTGTAGATAATCAAACAAACGTTGAACTAAATAAAATGTTGAAATCTTTATTTTATAATTTTTTTTAAATTAGTAAAATAAAATGTCAAAGTAAAATCAATGTAAAAAAAAATAAAAAAAATTAATTTAATTTCTTTTTAATTGTGCAATTAGTAAACCAAAATTTTAACAAAATTGAAAGAAATAAAAGAAATCGTTTACATTGAAAACTATTTAAAGAATGGAAATGAATTTGCATTGTTTAGGTATTTTGTGTTTTCAAAATTTAAACTATTAAAAATAAACAAAATAA
>SNQJ01S0003743.1:259695-270907 GCA_010110895.2 Picea sitchensis | reverse complement strand
AACTAATGTTTTTGTATTTTAAATATTGTAGAAAATAAAAGGAATAACCGAAAAAAACATCGATTCCATTATATTCATTACGACCAACCTCGAGAGCTTTCCAAGAAATTTTCATCAAAAAGGCTTTATCGTTTAAGAAAATAATTTTCAGAAATCTTTGGTTGGCAGAGAAATTTTTAACCAGTTAGATACAAGCTCCACTGTTAGATCAACATTTTCAAGGAAATCACGTTGGATAAGACATAAAAGCTTTGTAGGTCGAAAAGCAATGTCGCTTCCCTTCACTCTGCCATAAAAGCTTTGGACTATCTCAGGCAAATTGTAGATGAGAACAAAGCTCATGATTGTTTCCAGAGCAAAAGATTATGTCATCATAGACAACACTTTTAAAATCCTTTGTATCAAGAAATAAAACAGATGTCCTCACTCCTCGAGTATCCATTTCTATTGGTTTACCCCAAACCCAAATAAACTAGAAAAGGACTTAGCTTGTTTGTTGGAAAGAGTTTGAGAGCATTGTAGGGTATGTATACCTCCGTAGACTTTACCAGTCAAATCGTTGGGCGGAGGAGGTCCCTTGTCCCACAAACAAAGGGGTCTCATACACCAATTTGGTGTCTCGCTTGGCCGTGACCTTAAAAATAGATTATTATTATTGTAGTAGTATACAATGATAGCATAACCTATTATTATTGGTTTTTGATGCAAGTAAAGGGACAATATCGTACTATTGTAATGATTGAATTTAGTGCATATTTTATTTGTAAAATATGGTGGTAGGCTTCACACCATTAGGTTCTACATAAGGCACACTATATTGTAAAACACTAGTAGATTTATGGACATGTAGGGGAGTCTGGAAACGCTTTGCCAACTAAGTATTGTTGACATAAATGGTAGTCAACATGAAGGAAGATGAAGAATCCCCCAGTGGTGGGGGAGAAGAATTGGCGATTGTAGATGGTCTTGCGCGGTTGCAGGTAGAAAACTCTTTGGGTCCCCTCACAAGAAATGTCAAAAGGAGATGGACTTACCCCTCCTTTGAACCACCCTCCTTACACGTTTGTAATCAGGAGGAAAGAACAATATATAGTGAGGCGATTGGAGTAGGAGAACGAGTAGAAGGAGATAGAAGAGAAGAGACAAGTGAAGAAGAAGGCAAAGTCGATACTAATTCACCAAGAAGAGTATCTATAGTAAGGAGTTTGACAACCAACAGTAAGATTGGAGGAGTTGGATCAAGGTTGAAGATGGTGAATCAGGATAACACCCTAAGGCTACCCGTGTTCCATTCAATGGGTAAAGATGATGTGGAACAACATTGGTTCACGTGCGAAACAATATGGTCTGTAAAGTGAATCACAGATAAAGCAACAAAGATTGTGCAACTGGAAACCATGTTCAAGGATAGAGCCCTGACGTGGTACATGAAGTGTGAGGCCACTGCACCCATGGAACAGGAAAGGTCCCTGACATAGATCAAGAGGGATTTACTGAAGGAATTTCAAAATCCCAAGGTTGAATCTGAGTGTATTACCAAGATCAAGGAGATTAAGAAACAACAAGGAGAAACAATGTGGCATTATGACCAACGATTTAATATTTTTTTGGATAAGCTAACATTCCATATTTAGGATGTACAACATAGAGAGTGGCTTATTGTGGGTTTTCTTCCCCATATCCAAGTCTTTCTCACCCAATAGAAGGTGATGAGTCAAGCAAAGGCAGTAGAAATTGCAATGTAGTTGGAAGCTACCCCCGGACGGGAAGAGACATCGACATGATTGGCGTAAGTGAAGTCGCAATTGGCCAATCTGACAATGCAATTGCAAGATATGGCAAAGACAAAAATCATGTGCGAGCACGTATGGTGTACCACATGTCTCTCTAAGGGGAATCGTAGGGACGAGTTCCCTACACTTCCAAATTATGTGGCAATGGGTATGTTGAGTCCATTCCCAATTGAGTCCTAGATGGAATGGTGTGAGATATGTCAACAATGGGTCCATGTACCACCCCGCTTCCCAACTTTGTAGAAGTATCAAAATATGCATCATACTCCGTTCTGTGAATTCCGTAAATCTGTGGGATATGATGTCAATAATTGTCGATCACTCAAGTTGATGCAAGAAAATACCCGTGATTCATTCTAGGTACAAGAAGAACAAAAGGGTGGTGATCATGGCGGTGCGAAGAGAGACGGATACCAAGGGGGTCCCAGAGGCAAATATGGGCATGGTCACAGCTAAGGATATGGGGGAGGGGGAGGAAAACCCCCCACTTGTTTCAATTGCATAGAAATTGGCCATGTATCAAGGTTTTGAACAAAGTTGTGTGTATTCTATGCATACTACTATAGTCTCGAACATGTCATGGAAGATTGTCCTAACTTAGTAAAGAAATGGAAAGAAAATAAGACGCATTGCAATATGGTGCATGCAGTGCCGCACAAAAATAAGAAGAAAGATGAGGAAGTCGATGTCCGGGTGGTAACCCAAGGAGAGACGAAGATAGGTAGGGACTTTGAGTAGGCTGAGAGATCGGGTAAGAAGCCAGAGGGGAATATCAAAAAGGCAGTGCCACCCCCTCCCAAGTTCATTGCTTCCCAACAAAAACAGTTTTTGCACGATGCACAGAGAGCCATGGAAGAATAAAGAGCGCGCGAAGAGTTGCAACGCATGACACAAAGATCACTTGAGGAGGCTCAGATCTGTGAAGAAGTAAAACAAGCAACACAAAGGTTGCTCAAGGAGGCATGAATCTGCGAAGAAGTACAATGGGAAACACAGAGGTTGTTGGAAGAGGCTCGCGCCTGAGAAAAGTTGTAGTGCGCGATGCAACGATTGTTGGAGGAAGCTTGCATGCACGAGGAGATGCAGCGTGCAACACAGAGGTCAATGGAATATCTGCGTAGCCAAGAAGAGTTGTGATGCATCGAGCAAAGGGTGATTAAGGAACAATGCCTTAAGGATTTGATGTAGATGCTAGCCACTTGTATGGGGAAGGAGTTGAAGGACCATACTATATCATCTCCCCTACCAGAAAGGGAAGTGTGTCAGGTTAGAAAGTAGAAACGCATTGGCAGAGAGTTCAAGATGACCACTGCGCTTGGTGTTTATGACATGGATGGAGTCATGTTGGATTTGGGATTTTATGTGAATATATTGTTGAAGAAGTCATGGGAGTTGATGGGGAAACCAACTTTGGTTCGGTTTCCCATCCATCTACGATTGGAAAACTAGTAACGGATATATCCTATAGGCCGACTAGAACAAGTTGAGGTGACTATAGAAGGGTTGAAGACAAAGGATGAATTTTAGGTTATAGAGATTATGGATTACTCTAATCCATACCCCGCATTGCTTGGCATTGACTGGGTCTTTGACAACAATGCAGTGTTGAATTTGAAAAATGGGCAGATTTCATTTGAGACAGACACTTTGTGTGTGATTGCATCTCTGGATCTGAATGAAGGAGAAATATACAATGAGCCATTGGATGAGGATGCATGAAGATCTATTATCGAAACAATCTATAAGATCACTGGGTGTAGGGAGGATTACATCAATCCCATCACATATGGATAACTAAGTTGGCAAAGCATCAAGTCTTATGACATTAAATATGAAGATGCTATGGAAAGGTGGCATAAAAACTATATGAAGTTTCAACAAGGAGGTGCATGCATATCTCCACAAAAGTGCACAAGGAAGAATTTGGATTCTATTGGTATGATGGTTCAAACTCGGTGGACACGTTTATTGCATGGATACAACACATTTCCAAACACCACTAGGATCATGCCCTCGATACTATGCTAATTGGAATTCTTGCACGATGGTGGGCCATGCATCGAGAACCTTATCACGAATGGGAAGCTGTCAAAGCATCCATGCGGGAAAGATTCAAACCATATGTAGACATTTATTGATATATTTTCCCTTGTGAAAGGCGATAGATAGATAAACAGAGACACAATGTGCGTAGTCAGTATATGAATGTCTTGTGTGTGCTTCCAAAGAAATGCCCTATATCCCCAGTTCCCCGATAATTCATTGGGAAGGTCAAACGACCGCATGTGCAGGGAATGGACATGGATACTCCATCAATACCCCATGAAGAGATGTTCTCTGCACTACTCTTCCCAACCCCATTGAGAAAACAAATGACTTGGGCATCACTACAAGGGAATTGGTTAATTAGTGGATCTTACTAGAATCAACCAAGCCTAGTCCCATACCTCGTTGGTGGAAGCTGACCGGTTTTTCCCGAATGAGAAAATGTTTCAACCCACCAGGGTTTGCTACATCCAACTAAGCCACAATTGAAATAACGTCGAGGTGCATAGGAAAATGTGTGGCACCCCTAGAAGAATAAAACTCATGCATGTGTGGTGCCATCTAAGTCATCATTAAATTAGAATATTTATCACTGATATGGTCCATGAGCTGGGGGAACTCCACCCAGCTATCGCCCACAAGCAAGTCCAACTACACCTTTAATTTGAACAAGAATTCTCCAGTCACACTGCCACAATATCTCAATTACAACATGAATCTCACACGCGTCAGGAAGTTGAAGAGGCCCGGGAAAATTTACAGGGCTTACACATTGTTGAAGTGACTGTGCATATAGAAACTCAGGGCCAATATGCGATCGTCCTAGTCAGTCACACTGATATGGTCACTACTCTTAATGATGCATATTCCTAGGTTTATTAACATGAGCAGGTTCAACCAGATCTTTTGGTGCCACAAAAATGAAAGTAGTCATCGAGTGCTTTTGGTCCTACAATCTCATAATATCGAACTTCATGCATTGATTCAACATGTCACACTAGAGGAGACAGAACTACAGAGCATATTTTCCTTGCCGAAGTAGCCTTCTAGGATGGTCGAAACCATGCCTAGGATTTTTTTAGCGTTGGTCAATAAAAGATTTAATTTGTGGGACCATTTACAAGGTCCTCTAAAACTAACTACAATCCATGATATAGTTCGAGCAACTAAGGAAGAAATCGCACAACAAAAGCATGACTTGGATTATTTGCCTCTCAGGGAGCACATCGTTGCAATGCTATCAATTACAACAAAACCAAAGGAGATCATTGCAACTCGAGCTAAGCAACATAATATAACAAAGATGATCATTTATGTGGCCGATAAGGCCTTGATCTTGTTTACGCAACTCTCGGATGCATAGGTTTCTACCAACCTTCTAATTGAGAAAATCAACACAACGGACCTAACAGCTCCTCAGGTAACAACAATCGAAGTTGATGTGGCCATTCAACTTACGCAAGATCTCTAGAGCTACCTTAATGAGCCCAGTTATCGCACAACTTGTACTTTCCCAAATCCTACGACAAGTGAGGGAGATTGGTGTAACAAACATGATGTCCTATCACTGTCACCTCAATAGGAAATCCCCATTTTTTAGGGATGGATAGAATTCTAACCTAAGGGAGGCATCCCCAGTGACCTAAAGGGCTAGGTGAGCTAAAGATAAGGATAAAAGTACCTCCCCTCTCACTGGTCACTCAAGTTAAATATGTCACAAGGTTTATGTCCAAGAAAGATGAAGCAATTGAAAGTGATGAAGTGTACCTACCCAAAACAAGACAACAAAGCATATATATGGCAGTTTCAAGTACAAAAATGATAGTAAAGCTTCAAGAGACAGTAAACCAAGTGAAAATATGCTAGCTAATATACAAATGCGGCAATGAACAAGTTTACAACAACAATTAATAAATTGTAACAATTACAATAAAAACTCTTTAGAATTGCTTGAAAAGACACTGAAAAGATAACATTTACTAATAAGAATGATAATCAAATGTCATAAGCAACTTCTGAAGTGTTTAGCTAGCATTCAAAGTCAATTATGCAGAAAATTTGCTACAGTTAGATGGTTGTAGCAAACATTTATAACAACAAGGAGAAAGTTAGAGATCTAGGCTAAATTAATGTTAGATTTAATTAGTAATAGCTTAAGAGAATAGTGTTTGAGTGTTTGATCAACCTTCCAACAAAATAAAGACAAGAGACTAGTGCCTTTAGGGTTTATGGAGTCAATTATATCAGCACATTAACTTGGAGAGACAACAATGATTATACTTGTCTAAAATATAACATGGTGGAAGCTTGAGAAGTAGTACCTTAAGTTCTCAAGCACCAAGCCTCAAAGAGAAGGTTCAACTAGGGTGTAGGCACTTCTAGGCCCTAGCGATTTCTCCTATCCTTAAACAAGATCTAGGCCCTAGAAGTTTGTTTAGACAAGATCTTCTTAAGCAAAACTAGCAAAATAAGAGCAAGAAAGACGCACCTTATGTTTCTTACTCCTAGGGTTTCAAGCAAGCAATTTCACAATCTTACATATGAACAAGTAAACATACCATAGGCATTTATCATGAAATGAAAATTGTAGATTTACTTACTTCACCAAGAATAATCAAGCACAAAACCCTAGATTTGCCAAAATTTCACCAAGAAATGATCCAAAATAGCCTCCAAGCAAGTGTGTCTTGGTAATTTTAGACTATAACACCGTTAGGGAGAAAATTTCACTCCTCCCTCTGGTGAGAGGTGAGTTGTGATGTAAAAATGAGAGTACTTTATGTTTATTTATACAAAATTTTGACCTTTAATTAATTTTCAGGTCAAAATAAGGCTGACCTGGCCAATTTACAATAAAATTCAATTTTGACATAAAGAAAATTAATTAGAATCTAAAAACACCTCCAAGGATGACATCATTCCCTTCTAGAGTGACGTTGAGGCCTAAAGGTGGAGCATTGAGCCTAAAATGTAGAGTGTTTGGCCTATAGAGGCCCTAGATGATGCCCACACGTGCCACCAGGCTCATAAATTCCCCAAAAATGAAAACCCTATCTCTGGATGACGTCTAGGATCATGATGGTGACGTCCAGGGCCCTCAAGGGCCAACGTCCATGTGGAAGAGAAAGGTCCCCCTAGGTCTAGGTCTGCCAGGGTGCCTCCAAAGGAAACATCCTTCTTTTTCCCAATGCAAATCTTCAATTTCTTCTTACCCCTGGCTGGGGTTGCAACATCCATCTGTGGGATTTAAGCCCCCATGAAGGTCCAAGCTAATCATTCCCTCATGTGTACCTTTCCATCGGGCAAGGTCCTGCAGCAACAACAAGTACGCCCTCCAGGGGTTCATAAGTCACATGGATCATAGCATGTAAATCACATCCAATAATTAAATTACCCAAACATGTGCATCAAACCCCCCTTAACCCAAAAAAATTCTCAAAGACGTTATGCAACTTGACAAGTTAGGTTTGGAGAAGGTCTCAAGGTGTCCTATTGGGATAACCTCTCTTAAGTTTCGAGTCTTTCCCAGGTGGGATCTAATCCAAGTCATGTAAGTGTATGAGGTGGCATAGGGTAAGTATTTGGGCATGGGGTGCATGTAATAACAAGGAAATGTAAAGTCTTACCTATGGGTGCCTTTGTAGAGGGCAAGTTGGACCTTGTCATAAATGCAATTGTTTCCTAGCCCATTCATTGCATTTTATTCTTAGCTTTATTTCTTTTAATCCTTTACTTTGTGCTTCAAGGAAAGAGTTGAGGGCCATTGTCTTGGCTTGATGACCAGAGGTGACAGCGTTATCTAAAAACAAATCACAGAAATGAGAAGGTTGGCTCGTGATGAGACCCCCTTTCTCTTAGTTATGCCACCAAGAGCCACTACCCTGGTTTGGTGACCAGATAGGTGGTAGTGTCATATCGCTACATGCCCATGGTCATAATAGGTCGACTCGTGATGAGACCTCCTATCCATCAACTAGTACCTTAAGTGTTTATGTATCTTATGGGTCCCTTTTCTTAATGAGAAGATTTTAATTGCTTTCTCGGGGATCCCTGAGTGAAGCATATCAAAGGTTTCAACATTGGCTTTTAAAACTTTCCAGCTACTTTGACACTCTGGGCCTTTAGCCCCTTCTTCCCACAAGGTAAGGTACAACCCTTCCTAGCGTAGCCAATCCCAATGCCCAAAAAAGGATAGGATAGATGGAAGGAATAAATATGGAAAATGGTAAGTATGGAGGGAATAGATGACGATGTTTCACAGACCCACCCAGTAGCAACCCATCCTAAATGGAAACTAACTTACTAGGGCATTGTGTTACCCTTACATGTATAAACTAGGCAAAGAGCATAATTTCCAAGCAAACATCATGAAATGAAGAAGGATTTAATATAACATATTCAAATGCTTCAAAAATCAGAGTGATACATACAATGATACCTAAACTCATTACCTCGTGGAGCAAGACCTACCGCTACTTCAAGACCAGGCTGGTGGGATGGATATTGTTGGTGGTGATAAATGGACTGCGTTGAAGAAAAGAGGGGCCCTCCAGGGCCATGCTCAAGTCATCTGACTCTAGGTACTCCATGTCTAGGACCTGTGGGCCTCAAGACATGATCTCCTTAGTTATCCCTAGGCTAGTGGATAACATTTGGCTCCAACTTGGGGACATATGCTCACCGTAGAGTGCATGAGAACCTCAACATATTTGGTATGACCTGTGCCTGCTAAATGTCAACAAAGGATATTAGTAATCCCTAGGGTGGTGATATTACCCCTTGTTCATATATGATATAATAAAGAAATAAAGAGCATATCTAATATAGCATATGATCATGAGTATACATATATACATAATGAAACAAGACAATATGAAACTACAACTATACTAACATGATATGAAATGGTATGTACAATGGATGAAAATTCCTACCTATCCTAACTTACCTATACTTACCTGTGAAATGCTAGGTATAAGCATACCACCAATACAACTACGCTAGAAATATATCATAACACCTGCCTCTATGCTTCATCATAAACGAAAACAATGACAAGTTAAACACAAAATAAACATGAGTTGGAGCATGCATTATATCATAGGAAATTGTAAACTCTAGCTCATGGAGGCAGGAGGGAGGGATAAAATAATACCAAGTCACCCTTCCAGAAAAGTGATCAATCCATCTTAGAAAATTATCGTGAGAGATCAAGGACTCAAAGGGATGGCTCAAAGAATATGAGGGTTGACTACCTTGGACGTCATCACTCCCTGAAGTATGAGAAGGGATTAACAAGAACTTAAAGGGAAAATGACAACTTCTCAGGGGAAATATGAAAGATTGAGATAGTAAACTTCTTAAGGAAATCAACCTCCTCTTGAATTCTAACGAAAAAAAATTTCCTAAAGAAAACCTGAAACAAGAGACATGATCCCCAACTGCATCCTTAGTGACATAACGAGGTAAAGAAATCATAGGGAGCTGGACAAACTTGTCACAAGTATCCTACTTCAGGAAAGCAACATCCTCTTTATCAAAATTTGAGCACAACGACAGTTGATAATCTTCTTCATAGAATAAATCCAAGTGCTCAAAGGAATACTCATCAAAATCCTCAAGGTATGACCGAAAATCATCAAGAGAACATGGCACTGGGTCATCCTTGGGTGCTTGGAAAACTTTTGTAATTATATCATCATCTTTTTGCCAAACTTCAAAATTATTAGGAACATCATATGATTGTTGTAAAGTAAACATTTGAATATATCCTTCCATATAATAGATGAGATCCTCATCAGAACCAATCACATCCCACTTACGTCTTCCGACATGTATGAACTCATCAATATTATCAACCATGTTACTACCTTTATCATAACATGAAGTATTTAATGCATTCAAGGGCTCCTCTAATACTTATTCACTTTCCAGATCATAAAAATCTTGGAAAGGGAAATAACTAACCGTGTTCACTTCTTGTTGTGCAGGAGTGTCAAAGGCTTGGATGACTTCATCAAATGGAAGAGCATCCAATACATCATCCCCAAGACTCGTCTCTTTAATCATATTTTCGCCTTCATCAGAAAATGAAGGACCTAGCTCTTCCAAGGGTTCCTTTACTTCTTGACCTTATGAATCATAGAACAAAGTGTCATCAAAAACCTGGAAAGGAAAATGATGCACCTCATTCTCTTCGTCTTGTGTAGGAGAGATAGGATCTTGGAGAGTTTCATCGGACGAAGGAGAGGATACTAGTGCTTCATCCTCATAATTCACTTCTTTAGTCAAGTATTTACTATATTCTATTGAATCATGGAAAAAATATTGGTCCTCCTCAAGGGGTTGACAACCTTCTTCATAAATCTCTCCTTCTATATCAGAGGGTTCTTGGTATTGAGTATAGTACACATCCTTGAGATCTTCCACAATCTCAGTGGTGAATTATTTGTCCTCTAGGTCTATTGCGAGATTTTGAAGGGCATCTTCATATGTCTAGCATTGTGGTTTCACAAACTAAATAAACCTACTGATGAGATCTATGAAATATGATATACCCTTATCCTCGCAACAACCCTTAATCCAATCTTGCAAAAAATACTGCGTGGAAAGTATGAACAATTTTACCAGAACATCCTCCCCTTCAAATTCTATCTCATTTATATGCTTAAAGAATTCTACAATGTGAGTAATTGGGAGGCCTCCTATTCTTGGAGAGTTGTTTAACCATTTTATATCAATATAATGAGGGTATCCTTGAAAACTTCAAAATCAATAGTCAAATACACTTGTTCCCATGGCGTCATTATCCCATATCTTGGAAATATCACAAAGTTGAGATTAAGGTGGCACCTTGGAAAAGGTTAGTGGAGTCTCCACATATCCTCTTAAGGATTATCAAAGGGAGTCAGGGAATCACCCTCAGTGGAGTCGCTAGGTAAGCTTCGTAAGATGAAGGCTTTGAGGGAAAGGCTTACCAAAAAAGTGTGGTTGAGGAATGTTCACTCGGTGTTCCTCGACAACGACGCCAAAAATGTTATCGCACAATCTGTACTTTCCCAAATCCCACGACAAATGAGGGAGATTTGGGTAACAAACATGATGTCCTATCATTGTCACCTCAATAGGAAATCCCCACTTTTTAGCGATGGATAGAAGTCTAACCCAAGGGAGGCATCTGTTAGAAAAACAGGACCACGGAGCAATAAAATAATACAAATGCATAAACAAAACACAGAAGACACACAATACAAGAGAGACACAGATTTACGTGGTTCACCCAGTGTGGGCTACGTCCACCAGAGAAATTGCCAGGTCCTTCCTTTATTATTATCCAACAAATGAAGGGATACAGCCTATAGCAAAACCCGTTG
>SNQJ01S0003743.1:247645-259685 GCA_010110895.2 Picea sitchensis | reverse complement strand
GGGGTGCAAATACTTCATGGGGTATAAACACAGCTGAAAGCAAGGACCTCTGAATCAGGAAGATAATCGGGCTCCACAACCAACAACATCCCCAATGACCTAAAGGGATGGGTGACCTAAAGATAAGGATAAAAGTACCCCCCTCCCCTCTCACTGGTCACTCAAGTTAAATATGTCACAAGGTTTATGTCTAAGAAAGATGAAGCAATTGAAAGTGATGAAGTGTACCTACCCAAAACAAGACAACAGAGCATATATATGGCAGTTTCAAGTACAAAAATGATAGTAAAGATTCAAGAGACAGTAAACCAAGTGAAAATATGCCAGCTGATATAAAAATGCAACAATGAACAAGTTTACAACAACAATTAATAAATTGTAACAATTGCAATAAAAGCTCTTTAGAATTGCTTGAAAAGACAATGAAAAGATAACATTTACTAAGCAGAATGATAATCAAATGTCATAAGCAACTTCTGAAGTGTTTAGCTAGCATTCAAAGTCAATTATGCAGAAACTTTGTTGCAGTTATATGGTTGTAGAAAACATTTATAACAACAACAAGAAAGTTAGTGATCTAGTCTAAATTAGTGTTAGATTTAATTAGTAATAGCTTAAGAGAATAGTGTTTGAGTGCTTGATAAACCTTCCAACAAAAGAGAGACAATAGACTGGTGCCTTTAGGGTTTATGGAGTCAATTATATTAGAACATTAACTTGGAGAGACAACAATGGTTATACTTGTCTAAAATATAACATGGTGGAAACTTGAGAAGTAGTACCTTAAGTTCTCAAGCGCCAAGCCTCAAAGAGAAGGTTCAACTAGGTTGTAGGCACTTCTAGGCCCTAGTGATTTCTCCTATCTTTAGACTCTAGAAAAATATTTAATGCAATAAGAACTAGACAAATATTCTAAAGTGATATCACTTTAGGGCTCTATAAGTTTGTCTAGACAAGATCTTCTTAAGAAAAACTAGCAAAGCAAGAAAGAAGCACCTTATGTTTCTTGCTCCTAGGGTTTCAAGAAAGAAATTTCACAATCTTACATATGAACAAGTAAACATACCATAGACATTTATTATGAAATGAAAATTTCAAATTTACTTACTTCACCAAGAATAATCAAGCACAAAAACCTTAGATTTGCCAAAATTTCACCAAGAAATGATCCAAAATAACATCCAAGCAAGTGTGCCTTGGTAATTTCAGCCAATCAGACCTTTAGGGATAAAATTTCAGTCCTCCCTATTGTGAGAGGTGAGTTGTGATGAAAAATGAGAGTACTTTATGTTTATTTATACAAAATTTTGACTTTTAATTAATTTTCAGGTCAAAATAAGACTGACTTGGCCAATTTACAGTAAAATTCAATTTTGACATAATAAAAATTAATTAGCATCTAAAGACACCTCCAAGGGTGATTTCATTCCCTTCTAGGGTGGCGTTGAGGCCTAAAGGTGGAACATTGAGTTTAAAATGTAGTGTGATTGGCCTCTAGAGGCCCCAAATGATGCCCACACATGCCACCAGGCTCATAAATTCCTCCAAAATAAAAACCCTAGCTCTGGATGACGTCTAGGGTCATGATGGTGACGTCTAGGGCTCTCAAGGGCTAGCATCCATGTGGAAGAGAAAGGTCCCCCTAGGTCTAGGTCTTTCAAGGTGCCTCCAAAGGCAACGTCCTTCTTTTTCCCAGTGCAAATCTTCAATTTCTTCTTACCCCTGGATGGGGATGCAACATCCATATGTGGGATTTAATCCCCCATGAAGGTCCAGGATAATCATTCCCTCATGTGTACCTGTCCACCAGGTAAGGTCCTGCAACAACAAAAATTACGCCCTATAGGGGTTCATAAGTCACATGGATCATAGCATGTAAATCACATCCAATAATTAAATTACCCAAACTTGTTCATCAAACCCCCCTTAACCCATACAAATTATCAAAGATGTTATGCAACTTGACAAGTTAGGTTTGAAAAATGTCTTAGGGTTTCCTATTGGGATAACCTCTCTTAAGTTTCGGGTGTTTCCTGGGTGGGATATAATCCAAGTCATGTAAGTGTATGAGGTGGCATAGGGTAAGTATTTGGGCATGGGGTGCATGTAATAACAGGGAAATGTAAAGTCTTACCTGTGGGTTCCTTTGTAGAGGGTGAGATACACCTTGTCAGAAATGCAATTGTTTCCTAGCCCATTCATTGCCTTTTATTCTTAGCTTTATTTATTTTGATCATTTTCTTTTGTGCTTCAAGGAAAGAGTTGAGGGCCATTGTCCTAGTTTGATGATCAGAGGTGACAACATTATCCACAAACATTTCATGGAAATGAGAAGGTTGGCTCGTGATGAGACCCCCTTTCTCTTAGATATGCCACCAAGAGCCACTACCCTAGTTTGGTGACCAGATAGGTGGTAGTGTCATACCGCCACATGCCCATGGTCATAATAGGTCGGCTCGTGATGAGACCTCTTATCCATCAACTAGTACCTTGAGTTTTTATGTATCTTATGGGTCTATTTTCTTACTGAGAATATTTTCACTACTTTCTCAGGGATCCCCTGGAGAAACATATCAAAGGTTTCAACATTGGCTTTTAATTCTTGCCAGCTACTTTTACTCTCTGGGCCTTTAGCGCCTTCTTCCCACAAGGTAAGGTACAACCCTTCCTAGTGTAGACAATCCCAATGCCCAAACAAGGATAGGGGAGATGGAAGGAATAAATCTGGAAAATGGTAAGTATGGAGGGAATGGACGATGACTTTTCACAGACCCAACTAGTAGCAACCCATCCTAAAGGGAAACCAACTTACTATGGCATCGTGTTACCCTTCCATGTATAAACGAGGCAAGTAGCATAATTTACAAGCAAACATCATGAAATGAAGAAGTATTCAATACAACATGTTCAAGTGCTTCAAAAATCAAAGTGATACATACCATGATACCCGGACTCATTACCTCATCGAGAAAGACCCACTGCTACTTCAGGACCATTCTAGTGGGATGGATACTAATGTTGGTGATAAATGGACTACACTAAAGAAAAGAGGGGCCCTCTGGGGCCATGCTCAAGTCGTCTCACTCTCGGTACTCCATGTCTAGGACATGTGGGCCTCAAGACGTGATCTCCTTAGTTATCCCTAGGCTAGGGGATAACAAGCCCGAGCGCTAGTTTAAGGAGTGTGTGCATGAACTCAAAAGTATTTTCCTATCCGTTGTGGTAGTTATTCCATGAGGCAGTTGGCTCGAGGAAGAGACAAGTAATAGTGGTGGGGGCTTATTGGCACCCAAATTTTTTGGTTAATCTTGCATGCACACACAAATGAAGTTGTGCGCGCCCATTCTATTTTTTTGTGTGCCCAAGATAATGCACGGAGAATGATAAGTGTGCGTCGGACCAAGTTTTTATATTGTGTGTCGAGCCGAAGGTCTATCAAATGTGCATTGGTCCAAGTTTTGATGTGCGCCAAAAATCAAGAAGATGCACGATGGAATCAAGAAATGAATCATCAAGAAATTTTCTCGAATGATTATTGCCATCAACATAAGGGAATGTGGATCTAACAAAAGATGAGTTGGAAAGGATGTTAATATTTTCTTGATTCCAAAAAGGATACATGGAATGCAGGAAAGAAACAAAAGCATGTGTTATTGTTAGTCAGTAGAGCAAGTGGAGCATAACTGAAAGAGACAAATATCCCAAGAAAAGAAAACTATAAATGGAATTAGTGGCATCAGAAATAGAGTTAAACACTCGCTTCGAGAATTCATTGAGTTGGTGTTTGTTGTTTTTTTGAGCTCACTCTGAGCCTCTGTAGTATTGTAATGTTGTAATTCTTTTGAATATAAGTTTGAGCCTTCTATATGTCTAAAGTCTGAAAGGATGTGTAGAGCACAATGTATTGTAACTCTAGGGAATTATCTTAAGAGAACATGAGACCTCGTTGTTGTCAAGTATGGTTTTCTTAATGTATGCATGTTTTTAAGGGAATGGAAGCAGTAATAAAGTTGCAACAATTTTGATCTATCATGTGTCACGCATGTGTCAATTGGTATGTGTGTATTGTTTTGCATATTGATAATAGTAACTTGTCATTAATGGAGTGTATGGATGTCACCTTGGATAAATCCCTATGTATTTAGTCCTTCATCCCCATCACAAGACCAGATTGTCTTTGTGATCCTCATTGTGTCTTAGGTGAGACCTTCTTATGCCTCGGATACAGATGGATTTGTCGATGTGTTGAGCATTCAACAAACCCTCAAAATTTCAGAAAATTTTGGGGTACCACTTTATTTAATCCGGTCCATATGTGTGATTTTGCATGACCATGATCAGTTTTGGGGTTTGTTATTTTGGTTTGGTTGTCCTAAATGATTCTCAATCCTAGTATGAATTATCAATGGAACAGGGGGAGGGATAAATAGTATAAACACTTGAAAAATAAGGGGTTTTGACACTTAACATTTTTCAAACCATAAATTTTCTAGTTGAAATCGATTTTTCCCGATATTCAACAACCACCTCTTAATATTGTCAATGTAAATGAGTGTCGAGTGTCGGCCACGTTGGCATACAAGTGCGCCATATGAAACAATATTCCCTTTGGAATTCCTACGCCAATAGACGTCAAGCTTCGGCTATGTCAATGAACGAATGTGCGACGATAGACAATGAGTAAAGGCAACCACCATTGTTGATGCTACATGGGTCATCGGCGCCCAACGATGCACTTGGAAAAATCCACTAAGAACGAATCTATCACTGACGTTGATGCATGAACTCCCCTCAAGATCCTAACATTCTAATCGACTTAAGAAACCATCTCAACCGTCGATTTTTAAGATAAATTTTTACCAAGTGATAATGCGACATAGGGCCATTAGGTACAGGAGCATGTCACCTTGTTTCAATTTTCACCACATGGGTACGTATATCACCACTATGTCAGCCAAATAGGCATTAACATGTCATCACCACCAAATCCAACACTTTGACACGTCACCAGAGTAAGCCACTTCACCAGGCCCAGTTGCCAAGTTCCATGTCACCTTGAACATTTCATAGAAGTCATCAGGAAAACAAGGGAGATGACGTCAGCTGAGAGGAAGAAAGGGGAATCACCAATGTCGATGTCACTTTGGTCTTCAATGAGTTTGCTAGCACAATTACGCTAGGGCCCATGAATTTCAAATAACTGGTCCTTAGTATCCCGCTAACATCGGCAATCCAAGTTCATGATCTGTGCTTTAACACATACACTCGCAACTCACTGATTGTCGATGGTTTGTTGGTGTCGAGAAACCTTAACCCTAGACTCATTGCTTATACACACTAACACGCTTACCGATGAATAGTTAATGACGTGCTTTGCTACAACATGGTTTTTCCACATAACACACCTTTTGCAATTTTTGACCTATCCCAATTTTCCACGTCAGCTAGAAGGAACCCTAGAACTTCAAGCAACATAGCAAGTGTCCCCACGTCTTACCTTGAAAATTCATTGAGAAATTTATGCAAACATGTGACTCCTCCACACCAGGATCAACAATTAAACACATAATGACCGCCTTTTTTATCATAGCACAGGAGCTTTCCCCGATCATGGTTTGAATTCAATCATGCATGCCAACCCATCATGGTTTGAAATCATTTATGAGCCAGTCTAACTTCCATTCACACCGTCGATTTGTGTATTTCATTAACTCCAAGTTATGCCACCGACGACGTAATTAAACCCTAAAGATCCTTGAATATTTTTGTTGTGCTCGATCATGGTAAATATAGATGGGACCTATGAAAAATACACTATTTTAATTCGATATGGTCTGAGTAGCTTGTCATTTTTTTCATAGAGAAGTCGAGACCTTCTGCTGTGAAAACATTTCGAGTAACTAGGAGTTCCACTCAAAGAAAATTGTTGTCGTGTTTTCTGTAAATCTCAGTGATGGTAAGTGTTGAACCAGGAAACTTCATCTTTCATAGGTATTTGGTTCTAATGAGAAATATTTTCATTTGGCATTGCATAACAGACAAAACTAAGTTTAGTGTTTTATTTTTGCAGTAAACATGCTTCCTCGAAAACCAGTGACTCGACAGTCACCTAAGACGCTAAAGGGGAAGAAGACCATGGTTGGAGAAGCTTCGAGTCCCGCGATTTCTAGAGAATTGGAGCTCACACCCAAAGTAGAGACTATAATCAAGATGTTGCAGAAGAAGCTACCAAATCCACCACCCATCTACAAAGATACGGATATGAAAACAACAACTAAGGTATCTATTCCCACTTGGCTTGAACTTTACAATAAAATTCATCATGATGACTTTCTTGAATTCACCCCTGACATCGACCTGAAAGTAATATTCTTAGATGACCAAGTTTTCCAGAATATCAATTTATCATCTCTATACATGGTATCTTCCAGAACCCCAGTTCTTCCATGCATAGAAACCTTAGAATTGATAATTAATCAAACCCAGGTTAACAAGTGCGTAATTAATGATGTGAATGACCAATGTGTTGGTGTTTTCTTTCCCATGGATGTTAGTAAGTATTATAAACTTGGGGAAACCAAAGTTCAGATCAACACTGACTTCATGGTTAAGTTTTATGAACAACATAACACTAGTCAAGTTTTGGCATCCTGGTGGAAGGAAGGCAAAAAAATTGTGAACAACATCTGGATGGTATAACACTATAAATCTGAGAGAACCATATATCTTCCTCATGGCCCTGATATGTTGACTGTACAGGGAGAATTATTTTACCAAGTTCTTGGAAGCCTGGATACCCCTAGCCTACACAATGGTTATATCTGGAATCGTCTTCAATTGGAGCACAATAATCTCTAAAAAATTGAGTATTAGGGTTGAGTAAGAACAGAAACCAAAAACAAGATAAATCTCTTGCTTCTTTATGGATTCATACTTATTAGATGCAATTTGTGTCACAAATATATTTCCAAGGCCGCAATTAAGTTAGCATGTCTCAGAATTAGCTGTCAATGTTTATTTCAGAGTCTTATGGGAAAATCAGTATAAAAAAACTTATGTTGCAATCTGTGATGAATTTTTCACTAGGGTCTATTTCATAATATGTAAACGGATTTGTCCAAGGCTCTTTGAATCCATGAGAAAATTTGTATCCGGGATAGGGCATTATTATTTAGAAGAAAAGAGTACCTATCTCAAAAATTTTGGAGCCACCGGATCCCCACACCTATTACCGACACATGTACCAGACATGTTGGTTTTGGATGAAATTTATTACCAAACCATTCTACAAGGTTTCAATGCTTCCATAGTGAAAGGAAAGAAAATAGCATTCATCCCATATGGATTCTATGTGGGTTACCACTTGGTGAAATATACTAGTCGGGCCAGACAAGAAGCCCAAAATCAGGTGGAGTATAGGTTCTACACCGGCAAGTACATGAAACATGACCTAAAAGGCCTAGTTTCTCTACACACTAGTCAAGTGTTGTCTCACTAGTCGTATGCACATGACACCTTTGAAGATTATATCTTCAATGAGAACGTCTTAGATTGGGAAGAAGTTTTACAAAGAAAATAAAATCTAGACCTCACCCATTTCAAAGCTGCGTCAGGAGATGAACAATTAGATTGGTTGGAATAGACAACGAGAGTTGTTGTACAAGCACTAAATGAGAATGTAGGGAAATAAGAAAGGGGGGTTGAAGCACAAAGGCTCCTAGAGGAGGCCTAGAGAATGTTTCGAGAGCATGGGTAAATTCCCACTCTTCGGGCATTAGGACCACCTGTAGTGACTCCTGTGGACATGATCATGATAGGAGAAGAGAAAACACCTGCAAGAGAAACTTCACCTGCAGGGGGAAATGAACAACCTAATGAAAGACAAGAACATGTAGAATAATCAAGTCCTAGACCATAAATTGAGACTGTGACAGTTACACCAAACCTGGGAATACTTGCACCTGTAATCACTAACCTCATCACAATCTATGATGGTGACAATGAGGATTTGGATAGCACAACAGTCCCCATTATCGATGAAGCTTGCATAGAGATATTAGACATCATGATATTCCAAAGACTGCAACCCTTGAATATGGGGAAAAATATGAATACAATGGAAATCAATATGACCCCCTTCGGGCATCAATCACAACCTTGGGTTGAAGGAAGAGGTGATCAAGCGAATGAAATAGAAGAGCTGGACCCAGAAAATGCCACCTCAATGGGGTGGGGTGAGAGATGGGATATAGACCAGAGGGAAGCTCTAGAAAATAATGATGAAAGTAATGAGAAGGGATCCATCCCAGAGGAAGAGACCCTAGATAAAAGAGAAAGTGAAGAAATTTCAGGTTTGGAAGGGAATAATGCAGGTGACATGCCCAAGAACCAAGGACATGAGGGGAAGAATGATGACGAATAATCTAAAGGAGCCACAACAAGGGAATCGAACCCATCTTCACTCAAATAATTGATATCACCCATGGTAGAAACAACAAAGAATGTGATAGAGGACATCTCTAACCCCATGAAGGTAGGGGAGGTCCTCCAAGATTGAGATACTGGATTCACAAATAGTCCCAGACAACCTTATGGAGTTACAGGTCAAAAGCATACATCAAGCAAAGATGGAGAAAGCATTAGCAATCAGGTACCATCGGCTGACAAAGGTAAGGAAATGACCTTTGAACACTTTTATACTCCTGGTAGTATGAGCAATGTTATATTTTTGGGGGATCAACCAATTATGGAACCTATAGACAAAGTGGCCAATGTCCAGGAAATTTCTTATGACAGAAAAAGGTAAGTGGTGATAATAAGGACTGACAAGAAGAGGAGGCTTACTCTGGAAAGTATTATGATGATTACCATGGAGGAAACCCTATTGGATGTTAAGCAATCCAGGGTAAGAGAGTTATTAGGAGAAGGAATGGCTATATCCAATGCTACCATTAACAGGGAAAGATAATATGAGTGGGAAGTTGATTCTATGAGAGTAGAACTTATGCATCTTAGACATCAAGTTGAATACTATCAAGACACCACTCATGCGGTCAAGTTCATAAGGATTGATCTTAATGAGATTTGCAATCAATTCGAATCGGAAAGGGAGGTTTTCATGATCCATATTGTTAACTATCAGGAGGAAAATTTGGTTGGTCTCATGGAACTTAAGGACATCATGAAATGGTATAAGAAAACACACAAGGTTATGGCACAAATTGAATACATCCGAGAGATACAGAAAGGTCGAGAAGATGAGAATCATGACATCATGACACTCACGGATGAAAGCTTGGCCAGTTTTCAAATGGGAGTAGAGTATTGGACGCAACTAGTGGTAGAACCTTAGTGTAAAATGGAAGATAGATGGGAGGAGTGTCTTAAGAACTAGAGCAAGATAAACCAAAGAATGTGTGACATTCATCTCCTGGAGTTCGACATGAGATAGTCGGACAGTTCATAGAACTTGATAAAAGATTTGAAGCTGGCGTACTCGAATTCAAAATACTGAAAAAGGAACAATTTAAAAGACTCGTCGTCATGTTGATCGGATAATCATGGGTTCTACGATGTTTAAGTTCCAAGTTAGACCGGTTCAGAAATCGAGTGATGGAAATGAAGGACAAACTCAACGTACCAATGGAGCAACACCGGTTTCCATACTTGCATACTTGCAAAGATATTTTTTGTCAATGGTTTGAGCATGAAAGATCAAATCCTATGAGATAACTGGAGATTACCAGTGGTTCACACATGGATGATTCTACTCTATATTTGTTTTACTTTACTTTAAATAGTTGTTGAAACTTTTGCATGAAACTATTTTTTATATAAATAAAGACATCGACCTCGTTTTGAAGGGTCGATGGTGGATGTAAGAATGTACGGATTGGACAGAGAATTATTTTGGAGTTTAATATCGAAGCTCCTACAAAGCCAAAGACAAATTTCTTCCAAGCTTGAGGATTAACTAGATCTGTGGATTGCTCTGCGAAAAGTTTTCTACTACAGGCCCTTTAGTAAGATTGTGATTATGTTAAGTTATATTGAATGATTATAGTTGCTAAATGGATGTTGGTTTAAATTTGATGGTGCCATTTTTGTATTGCATGAATATTAAATACAAAACTAATTCTTGTATTCATTTTACATGTTAATTGTGTTCAACTATTTCTCTCTTTTCTCTCTTCAAGTAATATTTGTCAGTTGATTGACGATAGTATTATCTACTAATATTGATTAGATGCATATATTGTTTGACATATCGATTGGAAAAAAGGTTATCCTATGTCTGGTTTTCTTTTATTTTAGTTATTTAAGTTATTGCATGTTTACATGATAAAGAATAGTTTTCTCAAAAAGAGATATATCGTTAGCTAGTGAACTTTATGAAACAATGTTTAAAGCCCATCGAAACTTATCGAATTATCAATCCGGAGAATCACACTGCTTTAAATGGAGAAGAGTCTAATTGGGCCTCATCTCTGAACATGATTCTTACTATTGAGTTAAAGGGAATTTGGACCCCTCAACATGATGCTTTGGGGGTTTTGTTGGTAAACTCTGGATAAACCCTGGGTCTAAACTCCCCAACGTTAAGAAGGAAGCACGCAAGTGTGAAACAACTCAACACATCCAAATATATCATCACTTCATATTCACTATGCATCATACTAATTGCACCATTGTTTTTTGATAAACCTCTTGCAAAGTGAACATGATTCCTTTTAATGTGGATGAGACCAGTATTCTTAATTGACTTCAATATTTTCAAATAAGTTCCATGTATGCACGGTATAACTTCTTCAATGGAAAATATAGGTTTCAGAAACCATTCCGAGTCTATCAATTGTATTCCATGTCCTTGGTTCTCTCTTATGAGGAGTTGTTGATCCCTCAACAAACCCCCCAATTTTTGTGTAAAACTTGGGGGGCCTCCTTCTTCAGTTCACTTGTCTGAGTATGATTTCTTCTTTTGGATATATATTGACCTTGATTTATCATTGCTTTGATGCATTGTTATTCATTTTTAGATGGTCAAGTTAGATGGACCTTCATGTTCCACTTTCTTGGTTTTGACTTAATTACTTTTGTTCCTTGAAATTTGTTCCTCAATTGACCTTATTTATTTCCTTGGCATGGTGGGAGAGTGATGAAGTAGGGAGGGCACTGGAAAATGAGCCACCAATGATTGATTGGGAGGTGTTCAAGGATATGATCAAATCCTAGTTCTACCCAATCGGATATGAGGAGCACCAACAAATTGTATGGAATTACTTTAGGAAGAGGCAAGGTAAATTAGTGTAGGAGTTCACCATAGATTTCAAGAAGATATCCATTCAACTATATGTCTCTCTCAAAAGCCAAGATATGTTGATCAAGTACTTGGGAGCATTGTTACCTTAGATTCGACAACAATTGAATCTATTCAAACTAAAGACGATTGATGAGGCCATTGCTCAAGTATAATACCTCGAGGGACACAAGTGGAAGTAGCAGTTAGGCATGCACAAGAAAATAGAACCATAAGAGAAACATATAAAAAAAAGGAAAAACAAGAAGAAATGGAATGCAAAAAATATTGTGGCAGTGACACAAGAAGAAACACTTTTGTTAAGCAATGCAAGGGTTGCAATCAAAAGGGACACAATGAGGAGGATTGTTGGAAATTGCACCTGTTGATTAATTGGGTTGGTTTTCATTGATGCCAACCCTTGAAGAAAGTCCGATAGCGAATTCTGGTAGCACAATGGTTTGGGTAATGGACCCAATTTTGTTTTATGGATAATGGTATGAGTTTTGATATATTTTTAGGTAATACTATTCTAGATGGATAGTATATGTCATGCCATTTCCGGTGGTATGTGGAACGTCACATAATTCCTCATGGTTAGAGATTTATGGCCATGTGAAGTTGGAGAACCCTCATGAGTCATCTAGAAGCCCCAAAAGGTCAAAGTAGTCAAAGTGGTTGCAAAGAAGAAATTATTTAAATAATAGAGTGAAGTGATAAGTGTACTATAAGTAAAATTGGATA
>SNQJ01S0003743.1:209254-241438 GCA_010110895.2 Picea sitchensis | reverse complement strand
CACATTCCAATCAAGTATCACTTTCTACGGGAACAGGTTGCAGAGAAGAACATCAGAGTTGAGTATGTGGGAACAAAAGAACAAGTGGAGGACATCTTTATAAAACCACTTCCACGGGAATCCTTTGAGTATCTTCACTAGAGACTCGGAGTAATTTCTACTCCAAAAGGAATGTTTTTTAATTCTTATCTTATATGTCTTAGATTTACATGAGGAAGCACCATAAAGAGGAAAGTTCATGTTGGGAGATCAGTTTCAGGAAGAGTTCAGTCAGGGGGAGTATCCCCAAGGATGGTTCAGTTAGGGAGAGAAGCCCCGGATGGAAAGATACCTTTTCCATTGATGACAAAGGGGGAGAGATTTATCAAATGCAGAGCATAGAGGCATGGTTCCAAGGGGAGTGATGGTCACAGGGGGATCATGAGTGACATGACTTCAGTATTGCATCAGAGTGTTGAAATCAATGCCAAAGGGGGAGATTGTTGATTAATTGGGTTGGTTTTCATTGATGTCAACCCTTGAAGAAAGTCTGGTAGCAAATTCTAGTAGCACAATGGTTTAGGTAATGGAACCAAGTTTGTTTGATGGATAATGGTATGAATTTTGATATATTTTTAGGTAAGACTATTTTAGATGGATATTGCATGTCATGCCATTTCCAGTGGTATGTGGAACATCAAATAACTCCTCACTGTTAGAGAGTTATGGCCATGTAAAGTTGGAGAACCCTCACAAGTCATCTAGAAGCCCCAAAAGGTCAAAGTAGTCAAAGTGGTTGCAAAGAAAAAATTATTTAAATAATAAAGTGAAGTGATGAGTGTACTATAATTCAAAATGGATACAAAAGAAATTATTTAAATAATAAAGTTAATGGAGAAATTACCAAGTGGACAAGTGGTTAGAAGTGGGTTGGCCCTAAAATAAGGAAAGTGGGTTAAGATGGTTAGAAGGTAATTTAAATAATAAAGTGAAGTGATGAGTGTGATATAAGTCAAAGTGGATACAAAATAAATTATTTAAATAATAAATTTAATGGAGAAATTACTAAGTGGGCAAGTGGTTAGAAGTGGGTTAGCCCTAAAATAAGGAAAGTGGGTTAAGAAGGTAACCCCTTGAGGAAGCTACATGAAAGTATAAATAAGAGGCAAGGGTCTCTCATTTCTAATCACACTTGAGCATATTGAATATCCACAAGTGACTGAGATAACCAAAGGATATCTAAGCCGAATTTCAGAGGGAAGGTGAAGTAAAGAAGGCCAAAATTCAAGGGAGGATAAATTATTTTGATGGTGCTTTCTAAGTATGTTATTTACAGGTCATCTCACCATTTTTGCAATAAATTTTTTTCTAAAATGATTCAGACCGTGAAATTGGGAGGCTATTGAGGAAACATATCCAAGTAGTTGTGATAATAAATTTAGCTTGTGGGTCATTGTATTTTTAGAGTTACACTCCATGGAAAATAGGGTTTGTGGCTAGTCCTGAAACTATTCTAAAACACGTGTTTCGGGTAAAAACGTCAGAACATCTTCATAACATATCCAAATTAAGTAAGACCAAATTTATTGGTTATAGTACAGTCTGTAGTATTCCATGTACAATTTTCAGATCCATACAACAAATATTTCGTGCAGGGCAGGCATTACAAGTTCGCTCTCTAGAATAAGCCAGAATTCAGTAAAGTGTGTCATTTTTGCTATAACTCCTTTTCTGAGAGGATCCAAGTAGTGAAACCTAGAGGACTTGTATAAAAGACATTGAAGAAAATTGTGTACTATTTTCAGATCTTTATTCATTAGAGGTACATAGTTATGATTATTGCAAGTTAGGGTTGTTGACTAATCCAAAATTAGTCATGTGAGACTAAAGCAAAGTTTGATGAAAATGCTAGTCTTGTGTTGTTAAGGTTAATGAAGGTTTGCAGGTATGTGATCATATACACCAGGTCTATTACAGAGTTACAAATCAGATTTGTATGATGAAATTGATTAGGTCTTTTGGTTGAGGTACATATTGGGTACATGGTTGAAACAAGTAGTTGATGAGTTGGCACATACATGAGGTGTATAGTTGATGATGTTGGTACATCTTGATGAGTCATAGTTTATATGTATTTGATGCATTATTGATACATATTTGCTGCATGGTTGATGGTACAGGATGAGGTACAGGTTTGTGCATGGTTGATGCACTTGTTTATTGTACATGTTGATTACAGGTTGTTTGGTACAGGTTGTTACAGGTTGGTTGGCTGCAGTTTAGTGATACAGGTTGTTACAGTGGTATATCTCACAGTGAGAGTGTGACAGTGGTTCCATCATTCTACTTATACAACAGGGCGTTTGGGCGGGGCAAGGATAGGTGGTTGTAGCCACCTTTCGGTTATAGCCAGAGAACATAGGGGGTTGTAGCCTCCTTCAAGTTGTAGCCAGAGAATTGGGGAGTTGGAGATTCCCTCAGGTTGTAGCCTGAGAAACTAGGGGGTTGGATCCTCCTTCTAATTGCAGTTGGAAAACAAAGGAAGTTGGTGCTTCCAATGAATGTAATTCTTAAATACATATAAGAAAAAACATTATGCGGTTTTCTCCCGCTTTGGGTTTCCACGTAAAAACACTAGTGTACTGTGTATGTGTATGATTGCTCATTTTTCATTGTTTATTTACTCTACAATTATTGGATGATAATGCTACATTGATATAACACTTGCATTTTGTGGTAGAAAATGATTATATTGATCTATTACTGATTCACTCCCCTCTCAGTAATCCAACAACACCCTGAGAAGTTCCCCAAACATTTCCAAAGGAAGAAGAAGAAAGAATTGATAATAGTGGATATTGAGGAATGGGTGGATGACACCTCATACCTAGAAGGGAAGATTAGTTGCACTAATCTTCAAAAAGAGTTAGCATTAATTGGTTGTAGTTGTTATCACAAAGTTTGTAGTTTGGGAAAATTCCAACCGAAGAAACAAATATGTGACACAACTAGGGACACCTATCACTATCACCTCAATAGATATCCCCCTTGTTTTAGTGAAGGACAAGTTCAACACAAGGGAGGCTTCTCGGATGACCCTAGGGGGAGTACAAGGATAAAATCATGGAGCTAGAAGAACATTCCTATAGATCAAGTTCTAATATGAACTCAAGGCTTGAGAAGAGAGCCTTTGGAGTTGACCTATAAGGGAGTTTTTCTATCTCCTTGCTTCTCCCCTTGCAATCCCCCTAGGGTCACCCAGAAATACTCCCTTGTGTTGGAATCGTACTTCACTAAAATGAGGGGGATATCTATTGAGGTGACAATAATAGGTGTCCCAAGTTGTGTCACACACTTTTTTCTCGGGTTGGGCTTTTCCCAAACTACAAACTATGTGATAAAAAAATTGGCGTTGTTGTTGGGGAGGATTTTGAATCCTTTTTGATCCCATAATTACACGTGACAAGCTTATCCCAAAGCATTTTAGCCCCAAGATTGCCTGATGACTCCATTAGATGGAATTTCCCTTTAATTTTTGATGGGATTTCCATAAAGTTCATCTGACGACTCCACAACCTAAGAACCTGTATTTCCTAAAGACACTTATCCAAGGAAGGTTTAAGCCTTCCAAGGTTTACTGAAGAAGACCTCCTCATAATTCACCCGTTATCAAAACCTTATTTCAAGGTAACTTTCCACTTGCTCCAGTGGCTTGTCCTTGGGGTGGAAGCCTTTACAATCCATTGGATATGGCCACCATCCATGGGTATCCCAATAACATGCCCAAAGAGTCTCACAAACAGTTTCCCAAGTTCACTGGAAACAATGTTGTTATACATGAAGAGAAACTTGATGCTATTGGTGTGGCCATGGAAGACAATGGTATAGAACATGGAGATATTGCAATGAAGCTACTAGTTATATCTCTTCATGTAGATGCTAAAAATTGGTTTAAAGGCTTTCCCTACAATTACTTGTCATGTTATGAATATTTCACTAAGTTGTTCAAGGGTAGATGGACAACAAAGAAAGACAGTGAAATGATATTGATTCAATTCAATCAAATAAAATAAAATAAAAAATGAAACAGTGAAGGAGTTTGATGCTAGATTTGACAACTTGCATAGTCATATCCTGAAGGACTTGTGCCTGCAAGAAGAAATCGTTCTTCTTCTTTACTTGAATTCTTTTGAAGGATATTTTGGTTTTATCATGAAGGAAAAGATTCTTGAAAATTTGGTAAAGGCCAAATAGTATAGTGTGTTGATTGAAGAACATTTTATCCGTTGAAATATTGAGCTTTTTTAGTTCCCTCATACCAGAATAGAACCAAATACGAAGACTTCAACCAACATTGTGCAGATCCAATCACGCTCTTGGATAAGAAGTTTGATCAAATAAATGCCCAGTTCATTCATAGTCAAAATCAGATCATGAACATGTTGACAACTTTGGAGAGGCATCATCCTGACCCAAGACCTCAGTTTGTCATACAACAGAGGGAAAACACAGGTTGGAAACCAAGGCCACAACAATAGGAAAAGGCACCTTACACCTTGAATCCTATTGGGATGGTCAACATGGATGGATCACCATGGTGTTTTCCTTGTGAAGAACCTCATTTGGAACATGAATTTCCGAGACAGAGGGAAGAAGAAGAATATCCAAGCACTATGGATAGGTTAAACTTCATTGATACAATTTTCACTCTCCAGGATGATGAATTCATTGACATCATTGAAGAAAAAATTGAAGAGATCAGGAAACTAGACGAGCTCATTTGGAAATATTAAACCAAATGGATGAAGGTTTGAAGGAGAAGTTGAGGAAAAAGGAAATATTAACGTGCTCAAGAAGAAACAATGTGCCAATCCCACTACCTCCAGTAATGAAGGAAGTTCCTCCACCTCCTCCACCTTTGGTTCATGACCTGCTTCCACATCTTGCACCAACAGATGAGGATCTTCACCGAAATATAGATGTACCAAGCATGATTGGAAAGATGAACATGTTGATACTTGTGGTGGATATGTGAAAGGTTCCTTTCGTAAGAAGAGAAGTTTTGAATACATTAAAGGTAAAATATGAGGTAGGAGATCCTCCGATGATCCTAAATACTATGCATCATGGGAAATAGGGAGAGGACAATCCTCCTTTTTATCTTTCTTTGGGTATAAATGGTTTTTGTTTGAATAATTTTATGTTTGATTCTGGAGCCTCGACAAACATAATCTCTAAAGGTCATGAAACAACTTGGTTTGCGGACAACCCTCCCTTATGGGAAAATTTGTGGTATTGATTCAAAAAAGGTGAAAGTGTATGGTCTCATAGAATATGTGGAGGTATATTTGCAGGATTTCCTCTGCATCAACCTCATCATGAATATAATTGTGATTGATGTACCAGATGCTTGGGGTATGCTCTTGTCAAGCAGTTGGTTTTCTACCCTTGGAGGTTTTCTCAGTATGGACCTCACTCATGCACATATCCCTATGGGGGATGGGACATTTGAGATTCTGTATAGTCAACATGTTGCAAAGAATCATGTAGTTGATCCAAATAGCCTTGACTATTGGAGTGAATGTGAATATGATGTGGCACCTTCGATCATTGAGTATGATCCTTGGGATTTTCCTTTTGCACAAGAATCTCGTATTGATACATTGCTTCCGAAGATAGAAAAATATAAGGAGAAGCTTGCAGAATACCAAGGAAATGATCTCGGGTCCATCAAGATACTCAAGAAGGATGAAGATAAGAAATATAAATAATGAGAAAAGGATATCAAGGACATCATCAAGGTAGGTCCACCTACACATCCTTACAATGAAGACATAACTTATGTTGAGTTTGACGAAGGAAATCTTTCACTCATGTGGGATAAAAGGAATGGAAATACAAAGGTCTATGTCTTGGCCCTTACAATGTCAAGACGAAGTCTAATAAGGGAACTTACTATTTATCTACCATGGATGGGAGGAATATGTCATTATCAGTTGATGGGTATATCCTTCGACCCTATGTTGATGGGACTTGATCTCCACAGGCCTCGGGCCCCAGGTAAGTAGGTAGGTCATTTTCTTTCTTGCATTGCATTTGTGTGTTCATCGTAGTGTAGTTGCATTTGCTTTCACATTTGCTTTGCATATTGTTTTGTTTCATTTATGCATAGTTGTTGTGATTTGATTGAATCATATTACATGTTAGTTAGAAGATTTTGAAAAATGCAAAATTTTATTTTTAAGTAATAGTTGAAATTTTTTAAGATTTGATTATATGAATAAAGGGTGAGAAATCCACCCCTCAATGCTCTAATATTTTTGCTTGAGTATGTGTAGGCACATGTCTTACCAAGATATGTGGAGGTTCTCATGTAATATACGATGAGAACATGTCCCCATGTAGGATCCAAATGTTACCTCCCCATCCTAGGGGTAATTAAGGAGATGATGTCTCGAGGCCCGCAAGTAGAAGACATGGAGTGTCAAGAGCCAAATTACCAGCTAAGCCCACATTGAGAAAACATAGGCCCTCCTCTCTACCACACATCACCATGCATCATAAGCATCATAGAAACATCTACCACACCAGCTTGGTAAGTGTTACTTTAATAATTGAATCATTTGAGCATGTTGCAAAGGATCATTTCTTGATTATGGAACGTTTGCTTGGAAATTATGCATTTTGCCTTATTTCACCTTGGTGGTTGACATGGTTTCCTAGTAAGTGGGTCACCCTCGGGGAAATGTTTACCATTGGGGGGTCTCCTTGAAGGGTCATTGTACCATTCCCACTCATTTATTACCACTTTACACACCTCTTCCCTTTTATTTCCTCATTTTTTGGGTTTTTGGGCTCATTGACCCCAAGAAGGGATTGTACCTCATTTCATGTGAAGAAGGGGCTAAGGGCCCAAAGGTGTTGTATCTGGAAAAAGTTAAGAGCCATAAATCATCCTTCTAGATTCTCACCCTAAGGTCCTAAGAGCAATGAAACACTTCTCCATAAAAATGAAGGACCTTTAAAAAGGAAACCAAATAATTAATAAATGTCTCGCTTGATGGGTAATGCAAATTTGTAGTGTCTTTTAATTTCTAGTGCATATGGAACTCAATGTGTTCCTAACTTCAAGTGGCATAGTGATTCTCTTTATTTTCCATTGCACATAGCACTCAATGTTCATACCATAATAAATGAAAGGAAATAAAGGGCTTGTAAAAATGTTGCATTACAAACGAAGGATGCAACACACCCTCCACAAAGGCACCCATAGATGAAACAATATGAGCCCTTGATATGTCAAGAACCCCATGCCCAAAAGTCTTACCCAAATCCACCTCATACTCATTACATAACTTAGAGAGGGTATTATTGGGAAACAATCCTTGACTTGGGGATTGGTCTACCCAATAGGGCACCATGATAACCCTCCCATACCTAAATTTGGCAAATTTTATAAGGTCTTTGAGCATTTGTTTAGTTTAAAAATGGGGTGATTTAATGCACATGTTTGGGTGGTTCTTTTATTAAATGTGGCATACTTGGAATGATACATGTGACTTGTAGACCCTTGGAGGGAGTTCTTGTTTGTCTTTCTAGGACCTTTCCTAGTGAAAGCTATCCATGGAGGAATTATTCCATTTTAACCTTCATTGGGGTTTGAAAACCCCTATTATGGATGCCATACCCCACATGATGGGTAGAGCACCCCAGAACCTTTGTGTGCAAAGGATAGAGGAATTTCCTTTGGAGGCACTTTGAAAACATTCGAGGATGAAATCATATCCCTTTGCACCTAGATGTTGGCCTTTGGAGGCCTAGGACATCACTTTCTAATCCCCTAATGTCATTTGGAGGCTAGGGTTTTTTGTGGGCTTGATGGTTCCAGAGGTGATGTGATGTGTCTTGAAGGAAGGAGAGGCGTGGAATAACACTCTAGCACATGAGATCTTGACACATGGGCTTTTGAGGCCCAACAATATGCATTTTGAGGCTGAACATCTCACTTTAGAGCATGACATCACCCTTTTTAGGGTTTTACTTTATGTAATTTTCACATTTGCAAGTTGTAAAAGAAAATAAAGGGGTTTGACCCTCTTTTAATTTGTTTTTGACATTTTTATGTGGGAAAATTGGTTTATATGGCCTCATATAAATAAAGAACCATCCCCTTTTCATTTGGCATAACTCATCACTTGAGAATTGCATACTCTTGGACTAAAATTTTGGCCCTCTTGGGAAATTTGCTATCTCTTGTTTTCTTGGTCATTCTGGATGGTATACTTGTCTATTAGTGGAATAAATGGTAGCGAATTATCTTGGTGGTGTTTCTTTGGCATTTTGTGGATGATATATTGGTAGTAAGGTTATGTTGCATGCTATCTCTTGGATTGGTGATTAATTTTTTGCAATTTATTGTCATTTTACTTGTTCAAATTCAAAAAATATATCTAAAACTCTAGGAGGAGTAAAAAGGATCACACCATCCACCAAGGTTTAATTTTATTTTTCACTGAAAGGCTACAAGGATTGCATCAATCAGTAAGAAAGTTTACACCATTGTTGCAAGCCTTGGCTAGGGTTTGTTTTCTCTAGGAAGTAAGAGGGTTTACACCCCTAGAGAAATCATTAAAACCCTAGTTCATCTTGGATTTCAAGGTAGACAATTTGGGAGGATTATTGTTGGGTTTTATAAGGGTTTAACTCTCAACAAATATCTCTTCTTCCTCTTATTTTAACTTTTCTTCCAAGGAAGAGACTCCATCACCCAATAGATAAAGCACTAATTGCATTGGATATTGAATATTGTTGCATTCATAAACATGAAATTTGAGATATTGAATTGTTCAAGCTTGGATCTAAATTTTACGCATTTTAAGTTATCTTTTTCCTTAGGGGCATCTTGATTTTCTAATTTATTGAGTTTTGTAACAAACATTAAGCTACAACCAATAGGGTTGTAGCAAACTCACTTTCTCTTACTCTGTATTCAATTTTCTACCGTTGAAATTTTCTTGCAAGTTGTGATAATTGATCTATTGTTTGAGAGTTATTGTTTGGGTGGCTTACTTGCTGATTTTAGTGGATAGAACTTGCTGCTGTAGAAAAAAAATTCTACAGCCATAGGGCTGTTACAAAACTCTGTTGATAATTCTCTCTTACAACCCCTTTATTGCTATCAAAATTCAGGTTTAAACATTGGAATATTTTCTACTCATTGCAAGCATTATTATCCAATATTTTATGTTGAATTTGATGGTCTGATTTGCAGTTGTTATAAGTTTAATATTTATGATATATAATAGTTTACTACTGAAATTTTGGGACAACAAGGTTTCTTGTTGATCCCCCATTGGTTTTGAGGCTTATATCATAATATATTGTCTTGTTTTGGTTTGTCTAACACTATTTTGCAAATACACAACCTTGGAAACCATTTACCCACTCCAAAGAATCTTTCTTTAGGCCTCAAGTATCACCTTGACCTTGACCTATAGGGGTGTTCTTATAGCTCCTTTCTTCTCCCCTTTTAACCCCCCTAGGGTCACCTGGGAATCCTCCCTTGTGTTGGACTTGTCCTTCACTAAAATGAGGGGGATATCTATTGAGGTGATAGTGATAGGTGTCCCCAATTGTGTCTCACATTTGCTTCTTGGGTTGGGCTTTTCCCAATATACAAATTGTGCGATAACAATAGTCACAAGGAGAATAAGGAGACAACTGGGTTATTTTGCATCAAAATCCACATGAAACAGAGCAAGGTAGATTGTTAGTTTGATCTCATTCCACAATCCAACTTGATCTCTACACAGTTGGTTGAGAAACTTGGTCTAGATACACAAGACCATTCATATCCATACCCCCTTGGCCGGGTAAGGAAATATGTGGAATTGAAAGTGAACAAGTAGTGCAAATTCAAGTTTTCAATCAACCATAAATTTGTGGATGAATTGGTTGCAGATGTGGTTCCATTGGAAAAATGTGGAGTCATCTTGGGAAGCCCATACTTGTACATGAGAGATGCAATCTTCAATAGGAGAGAAAATTGGTATAGGCTAGTCAAGGATAGAAAGGCATATACCATAAATGCACATAAGGACAAAGACAAACTCTCTTTTATCAACACTCCTCACGCTAAAAAAATCATGGGTAGTACAAAGAAGTTTGTCTTAGTATTTTTTAGAGAAGGAAAGAAGCAAGGAGAAGGAAACAAGTTGGATATAGATGCATCCTTGGAAGGATGTAGTGGCAAGTAGCACTGACAACTACAACAAATGATTGAAGCCTACAAGGAAGTGTTTCAAAATCCTTAGGGACTACCACCCAAGAAAGAGGTTGAGCACAAGATTTAGTTGTTGCTAGAGTCACCACTGACTAGCATTCAGAAATATAGGCACTCCATCACTAAAGTGGATGAAGTGAAGAAGAAACTACTATAGTTGTTGGAGCAGGGAGCCATCAAACCTAGTAAATCACCATGTGGCTCACCCATAATTATGGTGCCAAAGAAGGATGAAAGATGGAGAATGTGCATTAACTACTATGCCTTGAAAAAAACCATCACCAAGAATAGATATTCCTTCCCAAGGATCGACGACTTGTTGGATCGACTAAAAAAATCCAAATTGTTTACCAAGATGGACCCCAAATCAGGTTACCATCAAGTGAGAATCAAAGTATAATACATGTGGAAGACAACGTTCAAAATAAAAAAAAGGTTTGTACGAGTGGTTGGTGATTCCTTTCAGTTTATGTAATGCATCTGCAACTTTGATGAGATTGATGAATGATGTGTTATTTCATTGAATCATTGACTTATTTGTAATAGTATATTTGGATGCAATATTAATCTTTAGTAATACATGGAAAGATCACTTCTCACATGTGACATAGGTACTGGAGACCTTAAGGAAGAATAAGTTGATTGCAATTTTTCATAAGTGTGAGTTTGGAAACGCATTCTTGATATATCTTGGACACATGATCAGTGGAGGAGAGCTAAGGGTGGATCTAGAAATATTGCAGCTATCACCCATTGGAATGTTCCCACTAGTGTGACAAAGGTTAGGAGTTTCATGGGAGAAACAAAATACTAAAGAAAGTTCATTATAAAATTTTAAATAGTAGCAATGTTATTGCATGCCTTGAATGCCAAAGGAAAGATATTTCATTGGGGTGAGCCACATCGATGAGCATTTGAATACTTGAAGAAGAAGATCAATAATGCTTTGATCTTAGCCATGATACATCTGCAACAACCTTTTGAGTTAGAGATAGATGCCAAGGGGTATGCATTAGGAGAAGCGCTCGTGTAAGGAGGAAGACCCACGTGTTACCATTCAAATATGTTTCATGGAGCAATACTTGACTACCCCAAGTATGATAAGGATATATTTACAATTATGCAAGTGATGAAGGAGTGGAAATACTATCTCATGGGAAAAGAGACCATCATGCAGAAAAATCATCAGCCTCTTCAGTACCTACAAAGCTAGAGAAAGATGCAAAAGGTGAGACATTACAAATGGTTGGGATTCTTGCAACAATTTCATCGATTGATCAAGTACAAGAAAGGAGCCACAAATAATATATTCGACATGCTCTCTTGACCACCACTAAAGAATATTGCAGTAGTTGGGATGATAATGAAACTTGAGCCTTTCACTCATGATCTTCTAAGTGAAGACTATGAGGGAGATGGAGATTTTAGAGGAGTATACAAGTAGTTGAAGGACAGATCAGTCACCTCCATGGAAGGGAATGAATATCACCTCCAATATGGTTTGTTATACAATCTGGAAAAGTTGTGCATACCATAAGATAGAAGAATTCAATTGATGAGAGAATCACACACTTCCAGAGATGCTGGACATTTTCGTATGACAAAGACTATAGAAAATTTGCAGTGGTATGTGTATTGGACAAAGATGTGGGAGCAGGTCGAAAAAATTGTTAGAGGTTGTGTTCCTTGTAGCACTAGCAAGCCAAGCAACCAAAAACTTGACTTACACATGCCATTTCTAGTACCAAGCAAGCCTTGGGAGAGCATCTCCATGGACTTTGTTGGAGGTTTGCCTATGACTCATAGAGGCTTGAATACTTTTTTTTATGGTGGTCAACAAGATGTGTGTTCTCATTTTGTGTAAGAAGACAATCTCTGAACAATAGGCAACTAAAATATTCATCATCCATGTTTGGGTACATTTGGATTGCCAAGATCCATCATATCTTATCGAGATAGCAGGTTCTTGGGGAAGATTTTAGACAATGCTTTGGGAGAGAATGTATGCCAAGTTGAGCTATTCCACTACATTTCATCCCCAAACTAATGGAAAACATTGAGGTTGTTAACTAGACATTGGTACAGTTGTTGAGAGGTTAGAATAGAAAACATCCAAAGACATGGGACAAGAAACTAGTTTGCATTCAACACTCCTACAATAGAGCACTCCATTCATCCACCAATAAATCTCCTTTTGAGACTTGTTTTGGTTACTTACCTCCTTCACCATTTGCTATTGTGTATGGATAGTAGAAGGGGGAAGTAGAGCTACAAGAAGATGAAAATAAGGTGAGTACATTCATGGACAAGATCAAACAATTACATCTAAGGGTTCAGGAACAACTTGAGAAGAGCCAGTAGCTATATAAATCTAGGCATGACCAACATAGGGAGGATCATAAATTCCATGTTGGAGACAAGGTATGACTTTACCTTCATAAGGATAAACCATAAGGAGTAATGTAGAAACTCAAGCCTCTTGGATACATGCCATTTGAGCTTATTGAGCAGGTGAAAGAGAATGTCTTCTAGTTGAAACTTCCTCCTTATATGTAGATTAGTTTGATGATGAATGTGGAGTACTTGAAACTGTTCATACCTTCCATGTTAGATGAAGAAGAGGACCATCAAGTCCCTTTTGTTGAAGACCTTGAACCACATTCTTTGTAAGAGTTGAACAAAGATACAATTATGTAGTGTAAGGAATGGGTAACTTGTAGAGGATGACAAGAGATATGACATGTTGGTCTCAAAGGAAAGACTCCAAGGAATGTGAAGTAGTGTGAGAGGAACCAAATTGTAAGAAAGTTCCCTCACCTATCCTTAGAATCTTTTGGGGGCCAAAAGCCTCCCAATGGGGAGGTGTGATCCAAATTGGATCTGCACAAGAACAATTGGCTACCGACATAGTATCCATGATGATCGACACCAACAAGGTTTGAATCTATGGACGATGAAGGAGACTAGGTTATTGGCATGAATGGATACATGCCATCATGATTGATGTCCACCCTTGCATTCAATTAAATCATAAGTAATAAAATGACATGTAAACTCAAGGAAGAATATTATTGTCAAAAAATTATTGTATTAAAAAATAAAACAACATGAGGCCTCTTCCCTAATGTACAATAAAAAAGGAAAGACAAGGGAGGATAAACAAGCTTGGGGGAAATTGAAGGGTTGTGGATGCTTGACCTTTCAACTATCCCCCTAGCTGAGTTATCCTCCTATACATTTTTTCCCCACAAGGGAAGAGGGGTTCTTTGGATACGAATGAAGAATAATGTTGCCTAGACTTCAATGAGGAGCATAAGGATGAACTAGAGAACATGTAACCTGCCTATTATTGCATAATAAAGAGCCTAACTGAAGCCAATTAAATGTTGTTTTTCTCATTCAGGTTTCCAAGGTAAAATCTAAGTTTTTATGTGCGAATCTATTTGTTTGCTATGTTGTTTTCTCTATATATGAGTTTGAAATGGATTTGATTTGTGTTTTAATGGTTTCGTAAGTTGTTTAACAATGAGGATTATTTTCCAACTACTGTTTTGGGGTTTATTTCCATAGATATAGTCCATGTGAGCAAGAAAACTAACCCAACAACTCTTTGTTCTCTTATGTTCGTCCATTATAGAGATGGGAGATCAATGGACCTCATCGTAGAGATATTGCAATAGTGTAAGGAGTTGCTAATTTGGTTTCTTTATGGATATTGATGAATTTCTCTCTCCTATAAGTTGCAATTTCATTCCTTGAGCTAAATTTCATTTCCTGACTAGTCTCTTCTCACTCCCCATAGGCTATACACTTTCCTAGTGTCGTAATGCATTTGTTGGCTAGTGTCTTCTCACTCCCCACAAGTTGTACACTCTCTCAAGGCCACAATTCATTTTTTGGTTGGTGTCTTCCCACTCCCATAGTCTCTACACTCTCTCAGGGTCACAATTCATTTTTTGGCTAGTGTTTTGTCACTCCCCATAGGTCATATGCTCTCTCAAGGCTATAATTTACTTGTTGGTTGTTGCCTTGCCGCTCCCCATAGGTTGTTTGTTGAATTTTTTTCTACTAGTTGGGTGATTACTCTCTCTTGTAGGTCGTATGCCCTTCTCATGTATCCTCTCTCTCTCATGTAAGTTGTCGATCCTCCCCACAGGCTACACAATCCATTTCACTTTGTTATGCAACTGGGTATTGGCTCAAAGGTTTTGTTTATGTGAGAATTTGTCCTTTTGTGGCTTGGAGTGAGTCTCATGTGAGTGGTGTTTTTCTTCAAAATAATCAAAAGTTTAGACATATGACATAGGAGTGTCTTATTAATGCTTTGGCATTGAAACCACATATGTGTTTAAATTGGAGTATGAGCATTTCATGTTTAAAAAGAAAGGGAGCATATGCATAGTATATTTCTCAAATGTATAAATTAGGGTGGTTGACGGAGTGTTGTATGTATACAATTGCATAGTAAGTGTGTTGTCCAATTTTCCTAACATAGTTATAAAATGCTAGAATTAAACCTTTTGATGTTGTTTTTTTAATAACAAAGTGTTGTTGTTCATATTGACATTTTACTTGAGTAAATATAGCATAAGGAGAATGTACCCATCTTGTTGAAGCACATAGACCTTAATAATTTAAACTCCATATACATCCATGTTGACAAAATGGATAGGCCATAGGCCAATTTTTTACGGATTAGTAATGCATGTATTGATTTTCTTTGTAAGTCATTGGGTTCCATAGGATATTAATGACCCAACATATTAATAAATGTTAATTTTGTATCATTTGGACCCGTTTTTTATTATGTAAGCCATGAATAATTGATTAGTAATATGATTATAGATAGCTTTGGGGAAAGCCATTATTAAGGGGGAGGGCATGCTATGTTCTATACATAAGATATTTTCTACATGGGATATTTTGTTTCTTAGCTCATTAATACCTCATCATTGATTTAATCTAGATTACTCACATTAATGAGTCAATTCTAAGTTAGTGGAGAGGTGTTAATTATATGGATTAATGGCTCACAACTATATTAGTGGGGAGGTGTGAGTATGAGAGTTGTATTAAAATGGGTTCCCCCCTCACTTGTAATTCAAATCATCCTATTATTAATACAACAAATATTGTTTACTCATTTGAGTACTAAGTACATGGAGATGCCTTCATCCATATTTTAGGAACTGCAAATGCATTCTAATCCTTAAGCATGCAGGTACTCCCAACCCTTTGTTTTATTCATTGTTGTTTGTCATTATAATAGTTCCATTTTGAGTATTGAAACACTTTTTAAAAATTTCACATACATATATAGAAACTTACATAATAGAATATATAAAACACATGAGGTCAAAATGGGTATAACAATTTATTTGGTTGAGGGGGGAAATGCATTGACAAATCTTGAACTTTGTCATTCAATTCACATGTGAGCCCAATGATTTCCATAAAAACATATGTATATTGTACGAAGGCTACATGCACAAAGTGTTTAGAGATGTTTCTACTTGGTCTATGATGCAATTAACCTTAGTTTGTCCCTTAATTTTTCTAAGATTCATCTTGTAGCCCCTTTTGGATCCTTTTTGGGCCCTTTGGATACCTTTCTAGGTCCTTCTATCCCCTCACATTTGCTTAGTTAGTTCTTTTGCACATTTTAGGTGCATTTTACCATGATCAAACCTCAAACAACATTGATCGCCAATTAGCCTTGACTTTTGTTTACATATGGAACCTTAGAGTGCACTTGTCTTAGATCATGCATCTGTATCCATGTTACATAGTGCAAAGGAGTGTTAGTAGCAAGGTTGAATGTTCCTCTACATGATTAAGCACTATGCTCTATCCAATTATAGATTGCAACTTTACGACTTGTGTTAGGAGAAAAAATAACAAGTTTAGGCCACAAATATGTGTATGAAAAGTTACCAAACCCATGTATGTTTTCTCTAGGATAGTATGGGTTGGACATTTGGTGCACAATCATTCATTTTTCTATTAAATGTTTAATAACATTGTTAAAAATGTGTGTGTCTTTGACAAGCACCCATACCTTATTATTATTTATTTATAGATGAATTATGCTATATAACATGTATAATTGAAAGACAAAGCTCTTGCTTCCACCCATTTGGTAAGGTACTAAATTGCCCCTATGTTGTAGCAACTAATGACATGTTGAAATGTCACCACAAAATCCAATCTCCTGGGTAATGTTGCAAAATGCATGCAGGATATAAAATCCTTTTTATTTGGCTTTCCTATTCATGGACATTGATTACATTACTTCGTCTATTTGGTAAGTTACTTAGTTCCCCTATTATGTAGTAACTACAACTATTTTTGCTAACATGTTTAATTGGCACCACAAAGCCTAATATTTTTTGTAATGTTACAATCCATTTTATTTGGATTTCGTAATCATATACATTGATTACATTGCTTCCACCCATTTAATAAGGTACTTAGTTTCCCTTATTCATGGACATTGATTACATTGCTTCCACCCATTTGATAAGGTACTCAGTTTCCCCTATTATGTAGTAACTACATCAATTTTCACTAACATGTTTAATGGGCACCACAAAATCTAATTCTTTAGATAATGTTGGAAGATGCATGCAAAGACATAAAAATCCTTTGCACTTGATTTTCCTATTCATGGACCTTGATTACATTAAGTTTCTCCTAATATCTCTCCCCATCTCCACTACTTCCACTTATTTGGTAAGGTACTCAATTACCCCTATGATATAGCAACTACACCTATTTTCACTAACATGTTTAAATGGTACCACAAAATCTATTCATGTAAACAATGTATAAGATGCATGCATGGACATAAAATATTTGCTCATGAACATTGAATACATGAATGGAGGCCATGATACATAAGGTTTAATTGCAAATGCATTTATACTCGTTGGTGGGTGGAATGTCATTTACTAAACCTTTTTTTTTTTTCGAAGAAAAAAGCGTAAATTTTATTTCATCCGTCGGAGAAAAGAAATTTACATTCTTCATATACATGTCTCCATGTATTTGAGTGCCAGTACCATAGACCTTACAAAAAGGGCACAATATCCTGTCCCAAAAAAAATTCCCCCTCCGATCCTAAGAGATAAGTAGGATTGTTGGAAGTGACCAACTTACATAGAAAAAATACCCAGATAATAGCCTGCCCTCTTCTCGAGTGGCATATACAACAACAAAAAAATTATATAAAAATATAATCCAGTAAGGGAAAATCGACCACAAGTGGCACCACGAAACTTGAGTTGAAAGAGATCCACATGACCAAAATGTACCATAGGAAAAGAAAACCGAAAGAACACAGCTAAATCAGAGGGGTCGGCCCCATGCCTGCTGCATATGGAACCAGACCAATTGAAGTCATCGAACCATTCTAAAACTATATACATTCCCACTACCCCAAAGCAATATGCAGGCCTTGCTTAGAGAGGGCATCTGCCTCCTTGTTTCTCTCCTTGTAGACATGTCGAATGGAATAGGCATCAAAAGCAAGAAGAATTATAAAGATTTCTTCAATCAGAAGAGCAAGAAGAATGATATGGCATCACTGGGTTTTCTGGATCCAATTGATAACTAGCAAAGAGTCTCCAAAAATATGTAAAGAGGAAATATTTTTATCCACAACAAAATGGAGAAGGATTTTTAGAGCCATTAGTTCTGCGCGATTATTTGTACCCAACCCAAGACCCATAGTGATTTTTTGCGAGGAAGAGGACAACTCCTCTTCCACAAATTTCTCTATTGTTATGAGAGGCCCCATCGAAAAAATCCCAAGGCTGACTCTGGTCAATAACTTCTTCAAATATTTTCCTATGTCTTCTCACCTCTTTCTCTTGGGGGAAATGTGTCAGAATGTTGATCCCTTGGGCTACTACAAGTTCAGGAAGGGATGTTTTCTCTTTGAAAATTGCAACATTTCTGGCAAGCCATATTCCCCAGATTAGAATCAATGGCATCTCTTTTATACCTTTAAGTGTGGGAATCGACAGCCAAGCTTTCCAGGCTTCCTAGACCGAATCCCCTTCCCATCGACAATCAAGCTCTAATATTTACTAAAACTTTTAGGTTGAGTTAACTCGCATATAATTTTTCATATAAGGACTCCCATAAGGACCTCCATAACCGAAGTTACCATATTTTCTTATATTTCTAATACATTGAATAAAAATGGAAAGAGGTCGAAGGTAAAATTTGTTTTCTACTTATGAATGTTAAAATATTAAAATAGTATAATTGTGTTAGATATTTTGGGGTTGAACTATTCGAGAATTTAGAAATGTCCAATTTTTTGAGTGTACACTCCACCCATTATCAGGAATCAACATAATGCATAATGCTATAGTAAAATAGAAAAGAGCAAGACTTTGAATAAATAGGATGCAACTGAATTAACTTTTAAAAAATAATATTAAATTAAAAGAGTGTTGGGGTTGGGGGGGGGGTGTTGGTCAAAATAGTTAATGGTGGAGGAGTCAATCACTCTTTTGGTATCCCTCCTATCTCTCATCTCAAGATGACTGAAGGTGTTATGTTTTTGTGTTGGGCTCTTCTTGGATGGAATGGTGGATGAGGAGGTTCTCTTGGCTTGTTAGACCTGCTACTTCTAGAATGTGGGACTAAGTCTTCTCTAGTGTAAGGTTGATGGTGCTTTCAGCCCTTAGTAAAGGTGCCTCAATATGTCCCTAGTTCTCTTGGGTGTCAATTTTCCGATAGTCCCTTTGGCTTGAAAGTGGTGAGGGACAAGATCATATACTATTGAGGTTTTGGTTTGGAGAAGCCCATGGACCATGTGCATGTTGGTTGTTTTCCATTGTGTGAGACCACATATATTCAATGCGTACATAGGCACCATGAGGTACACATTACTAGGAACAAATTTGCAATTTCATCTGTTGTTGATAAAGTGCAGACTCAAGAATCCAATGGGGGTGGTGAAGTTTCCTTGTTGATGGAAAATTTGCACCAATAAAGACAACAAATTGGAGAGCTATAGGATGAGTGTGTTTCTCTAAAGCAAACAATTGCTAGTTTGGTTAACATCAACACCATGGCTTATTCCTTGGCTAGGTTATCCATTGGGTCATCGAGAGCCAAAGAGGAAGAGACATTGCAACAACAACTTGAGGACGTGGAGATGGAGCTCATAGACTAGAAATTGACAAACATTGAACTGAAGCAAGATGAAGCACATGGATAGTTGGGCCATCTACAGTAAAGTTACATGTTTTCCAAAGTTTGTCTATTACTAGGTGTCTTTGTTAAGATATATAAGTTACTAGGATCCATGAGTATCTTTTTGAAAAAAGTCATTTAAACATAAACTCACACTCAATTTATGGACTCATTTAAGACAATTTTGTTGAACAATTTTTTTGCATGTATTTCCATGCTATACAATGTGGTTGGAACACTTTTATAATACAAATATAGCCATTTACGCTAATAATAATAATTAAATTAATGGAATATGATCTAATTAGATATTAAAGAAATAATACAAAAAATAATAAAATATTATCTTAGTCATAAAAATTAAAATTAAAATAATAATAAACTAAACTAATTAAACGTAATTAAAATAATATTAAATTATTTAAGAGAAAATTGGTTTTAAATAATTAAAGTATTATGGGTAATTAAAAAACATATCAATGAAATAAGGAAAACAATTTGAGAATTAATAATGATTAATAATTATATAAATTTTTTTTTTACAGAAACTGGGTAAAATATATATTAAAAATCCACGAAAAAACGCAAGTAGAGAATATAGTTTTGGTTACAAAATTTGCAGAAATCAAAATGCTCCTGCCTGAATTGCCCAAGAAGGAGATGGAGATAAAGGGTGGCACTAACTAAAACACTAAATTTTGTTTGTGTAGCGATGGTAAAAACCATGCAAAAATTGCCTAATAACAACATGAAAAAACATTGCATACATTTACATTTTGTTTTGGTCCTGTGCGGTGGAATCTGCCTCTGTTGGAGGCCACAGGTTGAGGTCCAGTTGAGTGCACGGTCCTGGAGAAGAGGCCTCATATGAGATGTAGGTGTTCATGGAGGGAGTAGGTAACGCTGGCCCGACCGCGAATTTGAGCGCCTCTATTTGTTGTCTGAGTGCTTCACACTCGTCCCTATTTTGTTGTTGCTCGCTCCTATGTTGGATGGTAATTTCTGTGATTGAGAGAACCTAGGTAGAGAGATCTCTAAGTTGTAATTGAAGAGTCTGGAGAGTGCTTACCAGCTCTTCATGCTCCTCCACTGGAACCGTTCTTGGTGGTTTCATGTTCATCTTGGTTGAATTCCCTGCTTTCCCCAATTGAAGAAACCAGATACCAGTGCGCTTACGAGGAGTAGTCTCAGCTCTGTTCTTCGCAGGAATGATATTTCCAAACAAGTGGACCTCTCCTGCTATGATATGCTCCCTCCTCTTCATTTGATTCACGAAACTTAACCATTTTCCCAGGATTTTCCACGAATTCGAGCCATGATCGCTTCTGATGTTGGGATCCTTCACCTCTCCTGGAATTAATGCCCTGTACATTCTAGACGTCATCCTGAGCATGTTCACCCCACTCTAGTTTTCTCTCCCATGCCCCGGAGTTGTCCAAGGTACACCAACGAGACTTCCTAAGCTTGGGGAGGGAAAGAAAGGAGGTTGCAGGTCACGGACTGGGGGTACACCAAAGAGACTTCCCAAGTTGGGGAGGGAAAGAAAGGAGGATGCAGGTTGTGGACTGGGGAGGGGTGTGTGGCAAGGAGTTTAGATGCAAGGTGGGGGGGGCGTGTGGGAAGGGACGGTGGAGGGGGTAGGTGGAGGTGGGGGGGGCGTGTGGAGGAGGCAGGTGGAGGTGGCATGTCAGGCCACGTGCTGAGGTGAGAGGGAGGGTGAGTGGGAGATGCACTAAGAATGGAAGGGCGATCGGTCCAAATCTTGACCGCCACCGTGGCCCAGCCGGTGTGCTGAGTGGGATGAGGATTTGTCTATCGGGTGCTTGGAGTCATGGGATTGGCGTGAAGAGAGAAATTTCGTTGACAACTAGAGAGCCTTGCTCGAGACCAATTACCAGATTCGCTTGAGTGTTCGCCAGGTGATTGTTTCGTCTGAGGATGTGAAAAAGAGGGATATTTTGGAAGAGCTTGATCATTACCGCAATTCTCCGAAGAATGAATTTTAAGTGTAAATTTGGGGGGTGGGACCCATTGCGAGCATACCCTATGATTATCTTGGAGTCCCCAATCACTAAAAGGGAGTGTATGTTCCTACTTTTGGAAAGATGAAGCCCTTTATATAGAACGTAGGATTCAGTTTGGTTATTTTTGGCGATGCCTAGATTCCAATGGAAAGATAACACTTGTTTTCCTCGTGGGCAGATGATCACCCCTCCCGCTCCTGCCACCCTAGGGTTTCCTTTTGAGGCTTCGTCAAAATAAAGGATGTGGTTCTATTGCTTGTTGTGCCGACAGAGGTAATCAATATCTTTATGAAGCTTCCAAGTGGATCTAGAAGGAGGAGGAAGAGGAGAAGTGGGGGAAGGGGGGAGAAAAAAGGAGCCGATCCAATCTGATTCGATAGTTGAGGTGGGGGTGGAAGGAAAAGATTTGGATTTGGAAAGAAAAATTTTGCAAGGAGACCTACAACTTTTTTGGCTACTAGACCAGGGGGGAGCGAAGGTTGGAGAAGATGATTCGGTTTCTGGTGAGCCATATTTTCAAGCAAATGAACTTGGGTAAGGCTTTGAACAGGACTTTGAAGAGAGGGTTTTTGAAGGTGCCCCGATATCAGGAGGCCCAATCTGAAAAGAATTCTCTGGGCTGGATCGACCATCTGATTCTCGGATGAAGGCTTTGAAGATTTGTTTTGCACACCATGATAGTGAATGGGCAAAGAAGGAAGACGTGTTGAGATGTTTCTGATGCCTTGCCACATAGTTCACATCTGAAGGGCCCATACATATTTGTTTTCAACAGATTTTCTCCTGTTAGCAGTTTACCGTGAGCTCGAATCCAGCAAAAGGAATTTACTTTGGGTGGACTATCGTTGGTTCAAAGAGAATTCCACATTTTATCTTTTGGAAGGAGGGTCGTCTGGGAGAGGAGTTGTGAGTACCCTTGCTTGACAGAGTAATTTCCATTTCCCCAACCTCGCTGGTCATTTAAGGTGATATGTATGGGGGCAGAACCTTTTAGCAGAGTTCATATTTGATGCGCTGCATCTTGAAGATTGCTTGGAATATTTGGCAAGTTCCATCCTATCCTGTCTCTCGTATCTATATTCTAGGTGGAAATGTCCAAGATATGTTTTTTTCCTTGCATATCAAGCCAATTGATGATCGGTCTTAGAAGCATATGGTGCCAGAGAGGTTGATTTCCCATGATACTATCTGCTCCTATGAGAATCTTTCGTCCATTTCCAGGTATCCACGTGAGTTGGCTTTGAATGAGAGGAATGGAGGCAGAGAGGAGCTTCCCTATTGGGGATCCTCTATTCATAGAGTGACGCTTCTCTAAACACTTGAGCCTGTCCCTAGCTAGATATTTTATTTTTAAAACTTGCTTCCACCAGTCGTTCCTTCCCGAAACAAGGTTCCATAGATTTTTTGCTCCCATTGCTATGTTGGTAAGCGTTGGATCCTTGATGCCCAAACCTCCATTTTCCTTGGGTTGTTTTACTATGTCCCAGTTTATTAGGTGGAATTGTTTCTTATCTGTTTTCCCCCCTTCCCAGAGAAAACGTCGAAGAAGGCTGAAAATTGAAGACTCGATAGTTTGTGGAGCAAGTAGAGAGGAGAATTGGAATATGGGGAGAGCAGAAAGGACAGATTTTATCAACACTATACGTCCTGCCAAGTTGAGCCAAAAGGCTCCCAAGTGGTCCAATTTTTTTTTGAGCTTTTCAAGAGTTTGAGTCCAGGCTGAGTTTGGAAGAGAATTGAGACAAATAGGGATGTCGAGATATCTGAAGGTTTTCCATTTTTCAATAAGAGGAAAGTGGAAGACATTTTCTATTAGGCAAACAGTTCTTAGAGGCGTGTTCCAAGCATAAACATTTGACTTGGCACTGTTTATGAGAGCTCCCGAGGCTTGAGTGAATTTTTCCAGGGCAGTTTTGAATCTCTTGGCCATGACAATGGAGGATCCTCCAACGAGGAGAGTGTCATCAACAAATTAAGACTGGTTTATTCTCTTCGTCCCTCAGGCTATTTTGATGCCTGGAATGTCTTTGGAGGTTCGGTCTTTTTCCAGTTGTCTGCCCATAGTTTCGGCCATGATTATATAAAGGAGGGGGGAAGGTGGACAACCTTGTCTTATCCCTCTGGAGCTTTTGAAGAAGCTTGTTGGGCGTCCATTGATCAGAGGGGATATCCACGGAGAGGAGATACAAGCTAAGACCCAAGCTGTGAAGCCATGGCTAAAACCAAATTTATTCAGAACTGCAAGCAAAAAGGGGTGGCTTACCCTGTCAAAGGCGTTGGCCATATCAATTTTAATAATCATTCCTTGGTCTCCTCTCTCCTTACTAGAGTGGATTGCTTCTTGCACCAGTATAATGTTGTCGATCATTTGTCTTTTTTCTACGAAGCCACTTTGGTTTGGTGAGATGAGTTTATGAAGAAGGGGTTTTATTCTATTGGCTATGATTTTAGTTATGAGCTTATAAGAAACATTGCAGAGGGAGATGGGTCTAAATCTGGAGAAGGAGGAAGGGTTCAAATTTTTTGGGATAAGGGCCAAAAAAGTGGAACTTGTATTACCCCCCAACTTTGCAGATTTCTGAACATATTGTATCATCCTCAGAAGGTCTCTTTTTATTATATGCCATCATTTTTGGTAAAAATGCGCACTGAAACCATCTGGTCCTGGAGCTTTGTCTGGATGAATATGGAACAAGGCCTCATGAAGCTCTTTTTTTGTAACTTCCTGACTGATCTTGCCGTTATCCTCCTGATTAACAATGCTCAGGATGTTGAGCAATAGACTCTCTTGGATGTTGATATCTATATTGCCGTCTTCAGTTAGAACTCTTTCAAAGTGGAGTTTGGATTCTACTTGAATTTGATGGAAATCGTCTATTTTTGTGCCATCTTCTTTTGTGATTTCCTTCACTTTGTTCCTCCAAAGCCTAGATTTAGTTTGTATTTGAAAGAATTGTGTATTTCTGTCTCCTGAAGTTAACCAAAGGCTTCTTGATTTAAGCCTCCAAGTTTCCTCTTCCTCATGGAGGATTTTTTGATATTCCATGAAGTTTTGCTACTCTTTGAGGAGAAGTGGATGGGTGATGGGTCCCTCTTCTAGCTCTATTTTGTTTTCTTCCATTTCCTTGGTTATCCTGTCCTTTGCTTCTTGTTATTTTTCTCTGTTCCTCTTCACCCAGTGTTTTAGGGCTGTCTTGACTCTTTTTAATTTATGCTCCCAAATGTAGTTTGGAGAACCTTGAATCCAAGAGTCCCAGGCATCTAAGACAATGTCAAAAAAACAGGGCGCTGAAATCCACAGGGGGTTGAAACGGAAGGGGATGGGTCCAGGGTTGTCAGGGGGGGAAAGGGTGAGGGTGATAGGTCTGTGATTAGAACTAGTCCAGGGTAGAATGCGAGAGAAAGGTAGAAAGGAATCTTCTAGGAAGGAACTGCTTAGGAGAAATCGATCTAGATGAGTAGTGATGTGCCCTGGTTTGAGTCTTTTATTTGACCAAGTGAAGCAACTGTTAGAGGGATTTACATCTAGAAGGTGAAAGGAGGAAATTAAATACTTGAGATGCTCACGAGAGGGGTCCCATACTAGAGAACCCCCCTTTTTTTCCTTATGATGGAGAGTAGTGTTGAGGTCTCCAACTATTATGAGATCTTTGGAGTCAAGAGTATCTTTTAAGCTTTGGAGGGAGGACCAGCATTCAATTTTTTCCTGATATAAAGTAGGCATATAAACATTGATGAAGTTTAGAGTCTTACTTGTTGGTAGATGTAGGAGTGAATTTTTAACCCAGAGTGGCGTGGACTGTCTAGATTGTAGGGAGAAGAAATTATGATTCCAAAGGGTGCAGATTCCCCCCAAGGATCCTCTTGCGTTGACTGTTGTGCCTTTGCATGTTCGCCAGATGTAACAATTGTCCTGAAGGATTTCAGTATCCTTCCTTTTTGTCTCCTGGAGCAGGAGGACTTGCGGATTTTATGTTTTAATAAGATCGTGTATTAGCAAGAGCTTGTGGCGACTCCCTAGTCCTCTGCAATTCCAGGAGATCACTTTTATCATTTAGTAGGTTTAGGGTTTCCCCCTTTATGGGGGTTGGGTCCGCTCTGATTCCTGGTCTGTCTTATTTCCTTCCTGGTATGCTGGTCCAAGGTTGATTGTTTCCCAAGTTCTATTTCCTTTCTGGCCAAAGCTTCTCTTTTATGCAGGTTTGTCTTTCTACCTACTTTTTTGATGGGGGAGGCGAGTGAATCAGACTCTGAGTTTTCTTCCGAGATTTGATCTAAATCGTCCTCCTCGGGATGAGAGGGAGAAGGTTGATCGACGGGTGGGGTCGGTGACTCAGGGGGATGGGTTAAATGGGGGGAAGGGTGCAGGAGGGGTGGTTCCTCTCTAGGAGGATCTTGGATCGAGATCTGTCCAAATGGAGAAGGATCAGGTGTGGTACTAGGCGGGGGGGAGGCGTGAGGATGGATTTAGTGTTCACGTCGTGCCTCTACTGCTTTTTCTTTTTGGGTTTCTGCCTCTGTTCATCTTCTTCAGTTGGGATTTCAGGAGGTGATTTAGGGCAATGCTTCGCAAAATGACCATAATCATGATAGATTTTGCATTTGAAGGGCAGTTGTTCGTAATCAACTTGTTGCAAGTAATTCCATTTATCCAGGGTGAGATTGATAGCTTCAGGTAGGCCTTTCTCTAGATCAACTTCTACACAGATACGTGCACAGGCTTGAAGGTTGTAGTGTCCCCAAGACCGAGCCCTTTGTAAATCTGGTTTATGAAATGAATTGTAAATATGTGTTGTAGGCTAGTGAGCCAAGTTTGTATAAAATTGTGGCTTATGTGATTGTTAGGCCAGAGAGCCTAAGGGTTGTAGGCCAAGGGCCTAATTTTGTATATGTATGTATGCAGCACATTAATAAAATATAAACACCACCGCGTACAAACCGACCATGATGAATGAGTGATGGGGGACTGGGCTTCCACAGAGTGGGAAAGGAATTAGGGGCTGGAAGGTGGGAAGAGGGGATAAGTGTTGAGCCTAGGGACTTAAGTCCTTGGGAATAATATTTTATTATAATTTCAAAAATCCACGTGAATTATGTTGAATATGATGTTTTATCCTAAGTTCTTGGGGAAGGACGAGGGACTGCCAAATGGGAAGGAATGCATGTTGATGGAATGCATGCAGTTCCATGGGTGACAAGTGTAAACCCTGGTGCATGCGAATAAAAAGGCTAAGATGACCCGTGAGAGGGGTTCCTCGCCCATTCCACCTGACTTCCGGAGCGTGTACGGAGCTCTGAGTAATACGACCGACTCGAGCTCTGCAGAGAACCCTTGTGCTTCCCTGTGAGCTGAAAAGCCTGTGTTTGGCTCTGAAAAACCGTGTATATCCTCTGTTCTGAAAGTCGAGAAGCCTGTGCTCGTTTCTGAAAAGGACGGGCTCACCCTCTCCGTTATGAGTCGTCGAACCTGTGTCATTCCCTGCGTGGATTGTTTGGCACACGTTCCCAATAACCAACACTGTGAGACCTTGTGCCATTGATAGGCCTATTTGGGAAGCCTGTGTTTGTTTTTTCGATTGGCTGTGGTGGCCACGCAGAGCTAGACTGCGCGTGGCTTGTTGGCTAGTGCAAGTTGTGATTGAGCCTGTGTATGAATTCTCTCCAAGTGAGAGAGTTTGTTGGGAAGTGGTTTCTTCCAGAGAGTGTCCAACACCAGCTTCAGGCTCTGATACTTCCTGATCCGGCATGTTGCCGAGACCCAGAGAGGGAAGTTAACACCGATGGGCTGTGCTTGTGAAGGTGTATACTCCCAGGTGGAACAAGCATGTGGGGAATGAGAGTCTGGTAGTAGTGGGCGTAAGATGGCATCTTGGGAAGAATCCTTCCATTTTTTTGTGTTGTTTTCCCTGTAACCTCAGCCTAGCCTAGGATTCCTTGCCTTGGGGTGGAGCTTAGTCCCAGCTCGGGGGTGACCCACTTATGAGCTGATGAGCAGTGCGGTCTAAGGCTAGGAGGTTCGTGGAAGGCCTGCATGTGGTTGGTGGAATCTACCACTGTTTCAAAGATAAGTATTAGATGATGTTTATTCATGTATTCCGCTGTGTATATCAATTTAATGTTAATGCTATTGATTGTTGATTATAGCAGTAAATCTTATGTTTACTCTGAGAATAACTGTATTTCTTGATTAAATGCATGTTATTACTATAATGTCGGTATGAGCATTGTACAAAGTGGTGTTATAGTTTTGTTTAAGAGCGATTAAGCCTTGGTAACATAAAAAGGTGCATTACAAATTGGTATCAGAGCCAAGGTTTCGATGTTGAGCCTAGATGGGTCAGTCGAGTGGTCTTTGGACCGAGGGTGAGAGGAGAAATTGTGTTTGGAGGACCAATTCCGAACCCTGGAATGATTCAGAGTGTCAAGGAGTTACTTTACCATGCCTAAAAGCTCAGGAGGTATAGCGGTGTTGTGGAACCGCAGCTGGTGTGGTCTATGGCCATAGGGAGAAAGGACTCCACACCAGGAGTGTTGGAGCCTTAGGATCTGTTCAGGAGGGAGGGCGAACCCTCGTGACCATCCGATCTGGAAAGTGTGCGCAGGATTTAAAAACCCTTTGGAGTTGCACAAGAGCATGGGGAATCGCGATACGCGAACTCCCGAAAACCCGAAAACCCGAGAAGATCTACGTCGTAGATCTGGGAGGAAGGTTCGACTGTTAGATCATGCAGAGTCGCGCTTGAACCAGTCGTGAAAACCTTTCGGATTTCGCAAGGTCGGGAGATAGGAAGTGAGGGAGGTGAACACCTCCGAAACCCGAAGACCGAAACGTCGAAACGATCTACACCGTAGATTGTAGGAAGGGAGTTGACCGTCGGATTGAGTTGACGAGTAAACCGTAATTTCAGGATTTCGGCAGATGGAAGTTCGAGATGTGGGAAGCACGAACTCCCGATGCCCGAAATCCCGAAACACCGAAAAGATATGCGTCGTAGATATGAGAGGGGACCTAACCGTTGGGTTTTTTGCTTGGAATGGACGTGAGTGCATGGATGTGTACCACGTGCCAGAGAATCAAAAAGATAGGCGAGAGTGGTGGGACCCGATGACGTCATCGATGGTGACGTGGACCCTCCGAAATGTACCATGCACCACTATGGTTAAGGGCAACAGCTGTGATGTGGGCCCGGAGAGTAAAGTGAACTGAAATTTCACATTTCAGGGATTGTAATGACAAGGAGTTAGAAGTCACTGCATAAGTGAATTTCTGGGTTCCAAGAACCCGAAGTCCTGAAGCCATCAGAGACTGAAGAACCGTAACATGTTTTAAGGGCGACAACTGTGTTGTGGGCTTGGAGAGAAAGGAAACCAAAATTTCAGATTTCGGGGATGGTAGCAACAAAAAGATAGGAGTCATTGCATAGTGAACTCCTGGGTACCGAAAACCCAAAGCCCCGAAGTCCCGAAAATTTGCAGAGTCGACAGAGCTCAGAAAATTTCGTGAAGTCAAAACGTTTACTCACTCACGTTGTTTTATGATTATTGTGATTTTATTAAAGGTTTAAGGCCTGACAAACTTCGGATTGATTGCACATTGCGTGTGCAGAGTTCAACAAGTGTCAGGACACCAGTTAATCGACGTCGAGTATGGAATTGGAAGAGGTGCGGATTGCCTCCGAAATAGAAGATGAATGGGAAGGAAAGGATGTCAACCTGGGAGTCGAAGGAACAAACTCTAATGGGCACGGAAAAGAGATAGATAAAGAAGGACGTATGATGAAACTCATTGAAAAATTGCAAAAATATGCTCAGGCTCGTCGAACTGATCGCTGAAAGCTCATGAAAATCAGGGATTGGCAGGGTGAATTCAACTTAAAAATGTTGAAGAGCCTGGAAAGAATAGAAAAGAAATTGGAAAAAGAGAGTGACACAAGAAGATCAAAAAGTGTCAGAACCCCTGAGAGGAGAAGAAGATCGAGGAGTGGTAGCAGACATTATCGTCTCTCCCCGAAGCATTCTGACAGGGAAACACACAGTAGTTCAAGCCCGTCCCCTACCAGAAAACACCGAAAATTTGGAAAGGATGAATTGAAAGGGGAGATGAACAAGATCAAGCCTCCAACATTTGATGGAGAACATAAGAAGGAAGAAGATGTCGAGACATGGTTTCTTGGTATGAAGAAATATTTCCAACTACAGAACTACTCCGCTCATGCAGAAGGAAGGATTGTGATGTATCAATTGAAAGGAAAAACATCCATGTGGTGGGATCAGTTTGTGCAGGTGCAACACATTAGTGAGAAATATATCACTTGGAAGGAGCTCAAGAGGTATTTCGAGAAGAAATACCTGACTCAAAGATACTATGATAGAAAGATGAAGGAGTTCTTCGAACTCAAGCTAGGCAGCATGACTATTGATGAGTATGAACGGAGTTTTCTGGAACTACTGAAGTATGTTCCATTCATCAAAGATAAGGCTATCAAGATTCAGAGATATCTGAGTGGACTACCACCTTCCATGGGTGACAAGATTTAGTATGATGATCCTAAGACTATGGAAGAAACCATAAGAAGGGCTAAATGCTTATTTGAATAGCAAAGAGAAAATCCTACCATTCAGAAGCTTTGGAATCATCAGAGGAAGTTTAAGAAGGAATAGATGCAGAAGGGAAACAAGCCTTCCTTTTTCAGAAACAGTCTTCAGGGACAGCCATCGTTTAAAGAGCCGATAATGACTGAAGAAGGAGCACAAAGGCAGAGACAGATGCCCATTTAGTGTTGGGGCTGTCAAGGGAACCACAAGTACAGGGATTGTCCCCACAAAAATGGCAAAGCCAGAGCTATCCATACTGTTCAACAAGATGAAACAATGGAGGACATGGGCAGCAAAATGTCGAGGATCTACGCAACCCTGGACAACAAGCAAGTAGAATTTCAATCGAACATGATTGAAGTGGAAGGTATGATTAACAACTGACCACTTATTATTTTAATTGATTCAAGGGCTAGCCATAGTTATGTAGATCCTAGGATGGTGGAAATTTTGCGTTTATCAAGAAGCAAACATGAAAAGTCTTGGCTAGTGTAGTTGGCCACATGAACCAAAAGGAAGGTCATTGAATTGGTTAAGTCCTGTTCAATGGACATGGGTGGATTGAGCACTAAGGATGAATTAAATATTTTGTCTTTAGGGTCTTATGACTGCTTAATTGGGATGGATTGGTTGGACCAGCACCATGCCCTTCTGGACTATCATAACAAGAAGTTCACATGCCTGGATGAAGAGGGAAATCAGGTAACAGTCCAAGGAATTCCCAGAGTCGTGGTTGTTAGAGAAATCTCAACCATACAACTGAAAAAGTGTTACAGGAAAGGTTGTCAGTTATTTGCAGCCCGTGTGGGAGAAGCATCCAGGGATGTAGTCTCGAATCTGGAAGACCATGAGGTACTCATAGATTTCAAGGACGTATTTCAAGAGGTACCTAGACTAACTCCGAAGAGGGACATCGATTTTTCTATAAATTTGATGCCTAGAGCAACTCCAGTTTCGAAAGCTCCTTATAGAATGAGTACGCCAAAGCTGAAAGAGTTGCAATTGTAGCTTGAAGAGATTTTGAAGAAGGGGTACATTTTCTCAAGCGTGTCACCTTGGGGTGCCCCGGTCCTATTCATGAAGAAGAAAGATGGGACGTTGAGGCTGTGCATTGATTTTCGGCAGTTGAATAAGGTAACTATCAAGAACAAGTATCCTCTGCCAAGGATAGATGATCTTTTTGATCAATTGAAGGATGCGAGAATATTTTCAAAGATAGATCTCAGATATGGATATCACCAGGTGAGAATAAATGAGGAGGACATCAACAAGACCGCCTTTAGAACAAGGTACGATCATTATGAATTCACAGTGGTGTCGTTTGGACTATCAAACGCACCTGTTGTTTTCATGTGCTTAATGAATGTTGTGTTCAGGGACTATTTGGACAAGTTTGTCATAGTCTTCCTGGATGACATCTTGGTGTATTCCAAGTCAGAGGAAGAGCATGAGCAACACCTGAGAATGGTGCTGCAGGTGTTGAGAGAACACCAGTTGTATGCCAAGCTGAACAAGTGTTCATTTTATCAAAGGTAGATTCATTACTTGGGACACATTATATCTGAAGAAGGGATTGTTGTGGATCCTGAAAAGGTTGAGGCCATCCGAGAATGGTCAGCACCAAGGAATGTGGCGGAGGTTAGATATTTTATGGGTCTGGCAGGCTACTATAGAAGGTTTATAGCCAGATTTTCAAAGATAGCTCATCCTATTACTTCCTTGCAAAGGAAGGAGAAGAAGTTTTAGTGGACTGAAGAGTGTGAGAACAGTTTCCAGCGATTGAAGCAGCTGTTAACCAGCGCTCCAATCCTGAAGATTGCAGATCCAAATATGAATTTCGTGGTATGCACAGATGCATGCAAGGAGGGGCTAGGAGGAGTTCTCAGCTGAGAGGGATTTGTAATCTGTTATGAGTCACGAAAGCTAAAAGAGCATGAAAGGAATTATGCCACTCACGATTTAGAGTTGGCAGCAATCGTCCACGCATTGAGGAAATGGAGACATTACCTCATGGGAAGGAGATTTGAATTAAGAACAGACCACAATGGTCTGAAGTATTTATTTGATCAGCCGACTTTAAATGCCAGGCAAACC
>SNQJ01S0003743.1:190172-207896 GCA_010110895.2 Picea sitchensis | reverse complement strand
TTTGAAATCCTGGAAAGGATTGGGCCAGTTGCATACATGCTTGCATTACCTTCATCTATGACTGTACATAATGTGTTTCATGTTTCACTACTTAAGAGATATATACCTGATGCTAATCACGTTATCGATTGGAATGTGATTCAGGTGGAACCAGAAGGTGTCCTGCAAGTGCATCCTGTGCACATATTGGACAGGAAAAGCAAACAGCAATGGAATTGAGCCATAGAGCTTGTAAAGGTCCAGTGGACCTAGTACGGTCCTGAGGACACGACATGGGAGCATGAAGATGTTATGCAGGCAGAGTACCCGAATCTTTTTGAAAATTTTGAAAAGCTTGCAGAGACAGTGTAAAGTTGCACCGAGGAGAGTGCATAAATAAGGGGAAGGGAATTGTAGTGTCCCCAAGACCGAGCCCTTTGTAAATCTAGTTTATGAAATGAATTGTAAATATGTGTTGTAGGCTGGTGAGCCAAGTTTGTATAAGCCTGTGGCTTATGTGATTGTTAGGCCAGAGAGCCTAAGGGTTGTAGGCCAAGGGCCTGATTTTGTATATGTATGTATGCAGCACATTAATAAAATATAAACACCACCGCGTGCAGACCAACCACGATGAATGAGTGATGGGGGACTGAGCTTCCACGGAGTGGGCAAGGAATTAGGGGATGGAAGATGGGAAGAGGGGCTAAGTGTTGATCCTAGGGGCTTAATTCCTTGGGAATAATATTTTATTATTATTTCAAAAAGCCACGTGAATTATGTTGAATATGATGTTTTATCCTAAGTTCTTGGGGAAGGACGAGGGATTGCCAAATGGGAAGGAATGCATGTTGATGGAACGCATGCAGTTCCATGGGTGACAAGTGTCAACCCTGGTGCATGAGAATAAAATGGCCAAGATGAGCCATGAGAGGGGTTCCTCGCCCATTCCACCCGACTGCCAGAGCGTGTACGGAGCTCTGAGCAGTACGATCGACCTGAGCTCTGCAAAGAACCCTCATGCTTCCCTGTGAGCCGAAAATCCTGTGTTTGGCTCTGAAAAACCATGTATATCCTCTATTCTGAAATTCAAGAAGCCTGTGTTCGTTTCTGAAAAGGTCGGGTTCACCCTCTCCGTTCTGAGCCGTGGAACCTGTGTCATTCCCTGCATGGATTGTTTGTCACACATTCCCGAGAACCAACACTGTGAGACCTTGTGCCATTGCTAGGCCTGTTTGGGAAGCCCGTGTTTGTTTTTTCGGTCGGTTGTGGTGGCCACAGAGAGATAGACTGTGCATGGCTTGCTGGCTAGTGCAAGTTGTGATTGAGCCTGTGTATGAATTCTCTCCAGGTGAGAGAGTTTGTTGGGAAGTGGTTTCTTCCAGAGAGTGTCCAGCACCAGCTTCAGGCTCTGAGACTTTCTGATCCGGCCTATTGCCGAGACCCAGAGAGGGAGGTTAGCACCAATGGACTGTGCTTGTGAAGGTGTATACTCCCGGGCGGAACAGGCATGTGGGGAATGAGAGTCTAGTAGTAGTGGGCGTAAGATGGCATCTTGGGAAGAATCCTTCTGATTTTTTTGTGTTGTTTTCTCTGTAACCTTAGCCTAGCCTAGGATTCCTTGCCTTGGGGTGGAACTTAGTCCCAGCTCGGGGGTGACCCATTGCTGAGTTGATGAGCAGTGTGGTCTAAGGTTGGGAGGTTCGTGGAAGGCCTGCACGTGGTTGGTGGAATCTACCACTGTTTCGAAGATAAGTATCAGATGATGTGTATTCATGTATTCCGCTGTGTATATCAATTTAATGTTAATGCTATTGATTGTTGATTATAGCAGTAAATCTTATGTTTACTCTGAGAATAATTGTATTTATTGATTAAATGCATGTTATTACGATAATGTCGGTATGAGCATTGTACAAAGTGGTGTTATAGTTTTGTTTAAGAGTGATTAAGCCTTGGTAACAGAAAAAGGTGCGTTATAAAGGCCATCTTTAGGTTATGCCCAATCTATGAACTTCTCGAGTGTGTTTCCTATAGATCCGATAGTTTCATTATTCCAGCAATGCAAAGGGAGGAAAGGGAGGCGAACCCAGACAGGAACAACATTAGGAATATCATTTAAATGGTTTAAATCAGGGTTCCAACTATTGAGGTACATACCCCTGGAGCCCATGAAATACGGTCCGCTTCTGAATATGAGATCTCTATCTGCTTTGTTTTTGAAAAGAAAAGTGAAGAAGCCTCTTCCGTAGAGGAAATGCGAGAGGTTACCTTTCATATGGGGTTTCTAGTTCTTGTCGATCTAGATCGCCATAGCCCACGGTGATGGCCAGATGCCTGTGAATTGTCCTATGAGTGCCTGTTCAACAAATTTGGGGGCGAGAGCTCTTGAGGTTCCTTGAACCTGTACCAAAGGGATCTCATCCAGCTTTTTCACAAACGTTGGAGGGTTTTTTTTACTCATTTTGTGAAGTGAGGCAATGAGGGATGTGAAGGCTGCTGCATCTTTGGAAGAGTCGGAGGGAGAGGGATCGTGGGGGCGATGAGGCCTCTCCAGGAGAGGGGGGCATGCATGCAGGGGAAGGGAGACCAGGGCCTCAGACCGATTTCAGTTTCGAAAAATGATTAATAATTATATAATTAAAAATTGATAAATGATTAATTAATAAAGATGAAATAAAATAAGGAATACAATTTGAAAATTAATAATGATTAATAATTATATAATTAAAATTTGATAAATAAAACTTAAGAGTAATGATTAATTAATAAAGATGAAATAAAAAGGAAGAATAACTCTTAATTAATAAAGATGAGATAAAAAGGAAGAATAACTTAAGATTCTTGGTCTTTGGCATGATGTGGTTCATAAGAAATATTTGTAGCAAAAATCTGTTGTGGAGTGGTTAAGAGAAGGGAGAAAGAACTTCAAAGGGGTATCTAATTGTTGGAAGGCTCTCACTTCTTCTTTGAAAATTATTACTGATTGGATTGCATGGAATCCTAGTAATGGTTGGGACATTCATATTGGAGTAGATCCGTTTGTGGGGTCTCAATATTATTCTAAACTTTCTATGGATTTAGTCTCTGGGCTCTATTCGAAAAGAATTGTTTTTTTAGCTCAAGCTGCTTCAAATGTTTTAGGAAGTCTGACTGTTTTTAATTGGAAATCTGTTGAAAGTCTTGATCTTTCAGGTGAGTTAAGAGTTGAATGGGATGCTTATGTTCTAGGCCTTAAGCATTCGGGTTTTATTCTTTATGAATCAGTTGATTCAATTGTATGGTCGTGTGATGAGAAAGAAGGTAAGGTATCGGCTAAACAAGCATACAAGGTCCAATTTTTTTATGACTATGTTGTTTGTCTAGAAGGATGGCTTGGTGATTTATGGAAGTGGCAGATTCCTTTGCGTATCAAGTTGTTTTGTTGGCTTATGGTTGAAAACATGATTTTGACCTGGGATAATTTAGTCAAAAGATGATTTTTTGGTTCAGGTAGATGTGTGCTTTGTGGAGAAGAGGAGGAATCGATTGTTCATTTGATGATAAATTGTTTCTTTACTAAAGAAGTTTGGAATTTTGTCTTACATTTTCCTCATTCAAGAAAGGTTTGAAGTATTGGTCAACTCTTTGTTTGTTTCCACGATTGGATCAAGGAGATGAGGGCATGGAAGAAAATTCCTTGTTTTATATGTTGGTAAATTTGGAGGCATCAAAATTAAATTATATTTGAAGGTTGTGAGTTATCTCTTTCTAGGGTTTGTAAACTGGTCTTGAAAGATATGGGTGAGATAGAAAAATAATTGTTTTACGGTTCAAAGAATACTTTGTCCTCCTCTTATGGAGAGTAATATATCAATGGGTTTTTTTTATGGTGTTTCTCAGAATGGAGGTCTCAGATGTGGAGTTGGTGCAGTTTTAAAATGTCAATATATGGGTGTATTCAAGATTAAAATGAATTGTGGTCAAGGGAGCAAGTCACAAGGGAGTTGTTGGCCTTATGGAGTGTTTTGTTTTTGGCTCATTTCAAGCAAGTTACTTGTTTGCAACTGGTGGGAGATTCAAAAGTTATAGTTGATTGGTTTTCCTTCAAAAACAATAAGTGATCTCTTTAAAGCCTTGGATGGAAAACATTCGCCATTTGAGCTCAAAATTTCAGGTGCTGAAGATTCAACATATATATATATATATATAACTGGTGGGAGATTCAAAAGTTATAGTTGATTGGTTTTCCTTCAAAAACAATAAGTGATCTCTTTAAAGCCTTGGATGGAAAAAATTCGCCATTTGAGTTCAAAATTTTAGGTGTTGAAGATTCAATATATATGTGTGTGTGTGTGTGTGTGTGTGTGTGTGTGTGTGTGTGTGTGTTGAAAACCAATCAACTATAACTTTTGAATCTCCCACCAGTTGCAAACAAGTAACTTGCTTGAAATGAGCAAAAAAACAAAACACTCCACATGGAGTTTAATATGGCAATAGATTTACTCTCTAAACAAGCTCTGGATTTGGAGGAAGGTAAATTATTTTTTGCTAAGGAGGAAATTTCTGGTAAAGATGTCTATTTTCTAATATGAAATTATGGTTTGGTTTGATGGTTTGATGGTTTTTGGAATTTTGTAAGGGGATGTAAAGTTTTGATGGTATTTTGAACGTTTTGAATGGCTTTTGGGGTAGGGAAGGATAGTTATTGGAAGTTGATTTGGAGAAGGGGTGGGGAAGGATAGTTATTGGAAGCTGATTTGGAGAAGAATTTTATGATCAATAATTTGTAATGTTTTCTTTATATTGTTAATATAAGTACTTTTTTCGTGTGAAAAAGCCTAAAATTTATGGTTAATTAATATATAGGATAAAAAATGGAAAAATACTTTAAAGAAAGTATAGAAAAATATAAAAAAAATTATAGATTACTAGAGATAAAAAGTAAAAATGATACATAGAATTAAAAGATTAAAAAATAAAAGAATTATAAGACAAGTATTATGAAAAGAAAAAGAAAACTTAATAAAAAATTAAAATAACAAAAAAATCAAATAAGAATATTTTAAAAAAGATAATAGAAAAATATAATTAAGAAGGATTGATTAAAAGATTAAGAAAAATAAAAGGAGATAGTTTACAGGAAAAAAAAAAAAAAAANCAACTATAACTTTTGAATCTCCCACTAGTTGCAAACAAGTAACTTGCTTGAAATGAGCAAAAAAACAAAACACTCCATATGGAGTTTAATATGGCAGTAGATTTACTCTCTAAACAAGCTCTGGATTTAGAGGAAGGAAAATTATTTTTTTCTAAGGAGGAAGTTTCTAGTAAAGCTGTCTATTTTCTAATATGAAATTATGGTTTGGTCTGATGGTTTTTGGAATTTTGTAAGGGGATGCAAAGTTTTGATAGTATTTTGAACGTTTTGAATGGCTTTTGGGGTGGGGAAGGATAGTTATTGGACGCTGATTTGGAGAAGGGGTGGGGAAGGATAGTTATGGGAAGCTGATTTGGAGAAGAATTTTATGATCAATAATTTGAAATGTTTTCTTTATATTATTAATATAAGTACTTTTTTCGTGTGAAAAAACCTTAAAATTTATGGTTAATTAATAAATAGGATATAAAAAGGAAAAATACTTTAAAGAAAGTATAGAAAAATATAAAAAAATTTATAGATTACTAGAGATAAAAAGTAAAAATGATGCATTGAATTAAAAGATTAAAAAATAAAAGAATTATAAGACAAGTATTATGAAAAGAAAAAGAAAACTTAGTAAAAAATTAAAATAACAAAAAAATCAAACTAGAATATTTTAAAAAAGATAATAGAAAAATATAATTAAGAAAGATTGATTAAAAGATTAAGAAAAATAAAAGGAGATAGTTTACAGAAAAAGAATTATTATTTTTTTATTAAAAGATAAAATAAATAAAAGAAAGAGATAACAAAATGTTAATGATGCAAATAATTGATTGATGAATTTCCATGAATAGGTTTTTTTTGTAAGTGAGTTTAAGATACAGTATTACTAAAAGAGGGTTATAGTACAAAAAGGGAGAACTCCTTGGTCTACCAAAAACGAAACCAGGCTAGAGGTTCCTGAGTTGAACTTTCTGAAAAAACAAGGGGTATGACTGGATTGCCACCGTGGGAAACCAACCCAGTCCTACCATATCTAGTTTTTGACAAGATAATCACTATAGACATGAAAAAGAGAAACAAAAAATAAGCAAACACAGGACTGTCCCGACTGACTTGCCAATGGAATAACCAGACACTAGTCCAGGGTGATGATATGCTTCTTTCCTTTGTTAGTATGGCCCTTGTTCTCCTCCTTTTAGGAGACCATGCGAGTATTTTTTATGTGTGTTGGCGCTTTGTTCCCGTCGGCTGGTGTGATGTCCATGTTATGGACGTAGTGCAGGTAGAGGTGGAATTGAGCGGTCATCCGCTCAATCTTGGCTTGCTGGTTCTTTTCTACCTCAGTTAGCAGTTTGGTAATGGTTTCTAAACTACTGAGGCGTCTCAGGATTTCGGTCAACAGTTTTGTGTGTTCCTTGCTGGTCTCTTGTCTGGCATCCTCCCTTTCCGAGCTTACTTTCCCAATCAACATCTTTGTTTGCCATGCCATCTCCACTGTTTTGTGGTAGAGGGTTTCCCTGGGTTGCATGGCTCATGGGTCAGTTACCCAGTCTGTTTCCTAAGTCAGAGCATCCCATGTTTTTCCCTTGCGATTTCTTTGGATTTCCTTTTCCAGACGATTAATGGTCACCTTTCCTTTCGGTGTAACCAGGGTGTGAAAGGTGCCCTTCACGTCTTTGGCCGCCTACTCCATCCTAGACACCCTCCGGGGATTGTTCTAAGTTCCCTTCCCTAGGGGGTTCCTTTTGTTGTGCATTCTCTTCATTCACACCATCCTATCTGGCCTATGGAAGCTCCTTTGTTGGATTCTCAACATGTTTCTTTCCATTGTGTCTATGGCATCTCCCGTTGTTGTGCTCTTCCATTTACAACTATTCCTGTTGTTTCTTCTCTTATTGAGATTTCCCTGTTGTGGGCTTGTCCTTCCAGGCATGGTCTGCCCATAAAAGGGAACCTTCCCATCCTTTTTCCCTATCACGATATGTATGCTCATGATTACTCCACCGTTATTCTTGTACGGGCCCTTTCCCCTGTTTGCTTGATATCCTACTAAGCATCACCCCATACCTGATCTTTGGAGTGGTGGGTCGATACTGGTTCGTGTCAGTCCCTCTTGCCTTACGTCATTCACTGCCTGTTGTTTGTCGCCAATCTTACTGTTGACAAAACCTTGTTGTCATACCCTCGCCTGTTGTATAATCTGATCCTGCATTGTGATTGGTGGTCAAGTGTTGGGCAATCATTTCTTGCTTGGGTCTTTCGTGTCGTCCCCTGGGCCTATCACTATCCTCCTCGATGTGACCTTCCTTGCGTAAGTTGTTGTCACAATATTTTGTCGCTAGTTGGAGTCGTTCCATTTTGAATTGTCCTTCCAGGATGTTGTGCCATGTAGTATCTAGTTATGGTCCTTCCTTTCTAACCCCCTCGTTAGCAATTCTGTCCGATAGGCCATTTGTTGACATGCGTACCCAACGCAACTCCACTGTGTTAATCGTTTGCAGATGCTCCTAGATTTTTTGGAGGGAGTGTGCCAAGCGCTAATGTCTCTATACTTTGCCCACTCTGGTGCCATTTTGGAGTTTCTTCACCGCGTTGATGACCAAGGTGGAGTCACCTTCCACTATAGTGTTGGTCATCCTTTCACGGCTTAGAATTTTGAGACCGAGCCCCAGGGCTCCAAATTTCGTTGCATTGTTGGTTGAGTTTCCCATACTCCCATTATACAGTCGGATTATGTTTCCACCACTATCTCTGATCACCCCTCCCATCCATGTCATTCCTGGGTTTCCTTTTCCTGCCCTGTCAAAATTTAACTTGAGGAACCCTGTCGAAGGTGGTGTCCAATTGTGCTCTCCTTATTGGAGTTGCAGTGGTTGTTCTACCCATGTGTTGTTGCACCCGTCTTTTAGGTGAAAAAATTCTAGTATTCGAGATTACTGGCCTATGGGTTGCGCTTTTCCAGTCTGGTAGTTGCGGCTCTGCACCGTTTCTCGTATTTGAGAGATTATTGCTTCCTTGAGTTTCCCTTCCGGAAATCTTTCATTCCTGAAGATGCATCGGTTCCTTTCTTTCCATATTTCCCATATGATCATCCTTGGCATGATATTCCAACAGAGGTTCACCATTTCATTTTTGCTATAACTCTCATTCCATTTATTGATGGTTGCGATGATGTTACCTCGGGTCCTATTGGACTAGCGAAAGATGTTTGCCACCCAATCCCAGATCTCTATTGTATAATTACATTCATCGAGGAGGTGATTCGTTGTTTCTACCTTTGCTTGACAGAGGTGGCATCGTGATGGGCCTATGAAACCCCTTTTCCCGAGGTTTTCCCAGGTTAGAATTCGGTTGTGAAGTACTAACCACTTGAATATTTTGATTTTTGGCCATTGGGGGCTGTCCCATATATTTCCCCACTGTTGTGTCGGATCTTCTTGGTCCTGGGCCGTGATGTAATTCTGAGCTTCTTTTAAGTTGAATTGTCCACCATTTTTCCTGCCCCATCTTAGTTGGTCCTCTTCTTCTGAGACTACAATTTTCCTTTTCCCCAATTCCTCCTCCACTTCTTTCGCTATTGTTGTGATCTGATCTCTATTTTGTGGATTGAGTTTGTCTCAAATCCTCCATCTGTCGCGGTCATTTTCTTATTTCCAGTAGTCATGGACTTTGATTTTTCCTTGCATTGTCATCTCCTGTTTGAGTTCCTCACTATCTAGATTTTCCATTCTAGGTTCTTGTTTCCACGCATCCTCCCAAAATCTGGTTATTTTACCATTCCTCACTTCCCAGAAGCTGTGTTTCTAGATCCAGGTTTTGTTGCACCAAGCTAGGTTCCAGATGGATGATCCCTCTCTAGTGCCCATAAAGAGAATTTGATCCTAGTCGTTGATGTCCGAGGCATACTTGGCCTTCCAGAGGGTTGCCCATGGTGTTTCCTTTTCTTTGACCCATCTCCACCAGATTTTCACCCCGTAGGCTTCATTGGTTACATGTGGGTCTTGTAACTCCAGGCCTCCTTTGCACTTGGGTTTGCAAACCTTTTCCCATGCCACAAGGGCCCATTTTTTCTTACTTTCCACTCCTCGCCATAGGAAGTCCCTTATTTTTTGGAGTATTCCTTTGGGAGCGGGGAACACTGACATCATATAGGTCGGAATTGCTTGCAGAACCGCTTTGGTCAGGATAAGTCTCCCCGCTAGGTTGAGGGATCTGTAAGTCCAATTTTTCACCCTTTCCTGTAGTTTGTTGATCACTCCTTCCCATGTTGCCATTTTGCATGCTTTGTCCGTCAGGGGGATTTCCAAGTATTTCGTTGGGAGCGTTTTGCATTCAAACCCCAAAATATTTGCCAGGCTTCTTTGAATTGCAGGGTTGGTATTGAAGAAGTAGATCATGGATTTAGAGTGATTGATCTCCGTGCCTGAGGCTTCCCCAAACTCTTCTAATATTCTTTTATATGATTTCACTTCTTTGACCGTGGGTGTGCCATGGAGTAAGGTGCCATCAACGAACTATTGGCGCGTGGAGGTAGGGAAGTTTTCGAAAGGTTTGATGCATGTTATTTCTCCTGTTGTAGTTGCGCTTTTTATGCTTCTATTGAGTCCTTCCATCATCAGAATGAACAAGAAGGGAGATAGCGGGTCTCCTTGTCTGATGCCTCTTGAAGGCCAAAAGGGTTTGGCTAAGGCTCCATTGATTAGAAGCAAGTAACTTGTTGTTGAGACTAGGCTGACAATCCAGATGATCCAGTGTTGCACAAAGCCAAAAGCTTCCAGAGTCTTGACCATATAGTGACAGCTAATTTTGTCATAAGCCTTTGCTAGGTCAAGTTGAATTATCATCCCCCCTCTCCTTTGGAGTTTCAGTGTGTGTATCAACTCATGGGCATGGATGATGTTGTCAACAATTTGTCATCCTTCTACAAAACCCGCTTGTTCCTGTGAAATCAATGTGGGTAGGAGAGGTTTCAGTCTATTGGCTATGACTTTGGAGATTATCTTATAGACCACATTGCATAAAGCTATGGGTTTGTAGTGGTCTGGGGTCCTTGCTTCATTTTCTTTGGGGATTAAAATAATCATTGTGGTATTTAGCGCTTTCAGAATGGACGCCAAGCGTCTGGAGTCTTCCACCACCCCATAAATGTCATGTTTGACCACTTCCCAATAGGATTTGAAGAATTCCACCGTGAATCCATTTGGGCCTGGGGCCTTTCCATTGGGCATCTCCTAGACCACTTGGTTAGTTTCCTCCTTAGCGATGGGTTTGTTTAGGTTGATATTTTGCTCCTCGGTAACTAGCATGGGGATGTGTTGAGTTATCCTTTGTATTGCCTATGTTTGATCGTGGTTGGGTTCTTGGGCTATCCCCTGGAAGTGGTTTACCATTATGTTTTCAATCTCCTTATGGGATTCTCTCTCTATCCCATTTCAATCCTGAATTTTCAGGATTTTGTTGTGGGTTCTTCTGGCAATGGTTTTTCTATGAAAAAACTTTGTATTCCACTCTCCTTCCTTTAGCCACCTGATTCTGGACTTTTGGCGCCATAGAGTCTCTTCTTGCTTGCATCTTTTTTCCCATTCCCGGGTCATTTGGGTCTCTTCCTTTTTCCTATCCTCTGTATAGCCCGCGTCTATGCAGATTTCCTAAAGTTTCCTCATTCTGTCTTCAACATTTTTTTTCTTGGTTTATGTTTCCAAAGGTTTTCTTTTTCCACTCCTTGAGTTTATGTTTGATGTACTTGAGTTTCTTATACAGATTGAACATCCTTTTCCCTTGCTTTGGTTGTTGTGCCCACCACCATTGACTGATGTTTTCCTTGAAGGTGGGATGTTCGATCCAAAATTTCTCGAATCTGAAAGGTCTATTCCTCGGTGTGGTTTGGAAGTTTTCTTCCAATTGGACTGGCCAGTGGTCTGAGCCCCCCCAGGGAAGGATGTTATAGTCTAAAGTTAAACCCTATAGAATGATGGACTCCGACACCAAGAATCTATCTAGCCTCGTCGCTATCTGATGTTGCTTTATCCATTTGTTGTTCCAAGTGAACTAGCCATTACTGGTTTTGATGTCCACCATCTCCATTGTGTCTATGAAGGTTGAAAAGTCTTCCACATCTCTATCCAATCTCCTGGTGCCTCCTTTTTTTTCCACAAGTGTCATGATAATGTTGAAGTACCCTACCAGGATCCAATGGGGGTTACTGGAACGAGCTTTTAGGTTTCTAGGTATAGGAGCATTATTCTCTTTTGTTCCAACATCTGGGGACCATACACATTAGTGCATAGAATCACCTCCGTGTTACCTATGATTTGCATGTTAACTGAAAGTGTGTGTCTGGTGGCTTTAGTTGCTAGTAGATTCATCACTTGTGGGTTCCACAAAGTGAGAATACTGCCTGATGTCTGTTGTCCCTTAACAACTAATGTCTTGTACTTGCTCCATTGTTTTTTGTTGATTGTTTCCATTATGTTTATAGTACATTTTGTCTCTTGGATGAAGCAGAGGTTCGGTTGTTCCTTCCTCAGTCTGTTTTTAAGGATTCTTTGTTTTCATGGGTTGTTTAGGCCTCTAATATTCCATGTTATAATCTTCATTTAAACATGTGGGGGGGATTTGGGAAAGAGCATTTTGATCTTACCTAATTTTGTTAACAGAGCTCCTAGTTCCTATAGGGCTACGTTGTTTGATTTCATGCCTTTCTTCCTTCTCGTCTGCTTGGGTGAGAGCTGGAGTTGTCCCTCGCCTATTTTGATTCCAAGGTGTCCTATCTCCCTGTGCGTGCACTTGAGCCCTCTGGAATTTTCTTCCTCTCTTAGGAGGAATAGGTATTGGATACGATCTAGTTGCTCCACTGGTACATTGTCTATGCCCTGCCTTTTCCATTGCTCCAATATGTTCGGGAGATCTATTCCTTCCCTTTCCACAATATCTCTGAGATCAGGGTCTTCCGTACCTACCTCACTAGGTGTCATTTCCGCATCTTCGTCTGCCTCTTGCATGGGGGTGTTGGCATCTCTGGTTTCTTCATCCATAGCGGTTGCGCTGCCCCCCTGTTCCATCTTATTGCTTGGGTTGTTTGTGCTCTCCTTTGTGGCTTGTTCCTTAGCTTCTTTGGCTTTTGCCTTCTCCTTTCCTCCTTCTTCCCCTTTGTTGGTTTTGTCTTTCCCTTCCGTTCAAGTCCTGGCTTCTGGATTGCTTCCCGTTGGGGCTTTACTTGGTTTCTTGTTTGCTCTGTTTCTGTGGTTCGGCTTGATAAACCCATCCTCATCCTGCTGTATTTTGGTATTTTCCACTTCTTGTTTTTTATTGAGAGGGCATTCTCTGAATAGGTGTCCATGTTCATGGCATCTTCTGCATCTGAAAGGGATCTGCTCGTAGTCGATGCTTTGTATCCATTCCTCATCCCTGAATTCCAGGCTTATGGCTTCTGGGAGTGCCCCTAAAACATCCATCTCTATACAGATCCTTGCATATGAGGTATATATCCCTTTTAGGGTTGCTTCTGATGTCTTCACATATTTACTAAGTTTGTTCTCGATTACTTTGAAGGTGGATGGTAGCCAATAGTCTAGCGACAGACAGTAAAGCCTAAGCCATACGAGTACATTCTTGAAGGTTTCTTTCTCTGGGGAGAAGTTTTCCTTCCATGGCCGCATGTACAGTCCTACTGAGGCGTGGAAATATGCCCCCCCCTCAAAGACTCTATCCCTGTCCTCCAAGTTCATGAATACTGTTGTGAAGAAGCCTTTCGACCCTAGGTGGAGTTCCACTTTCCCGTTTGGCTTCCATTGATATTTTATCCAGTTGCGCAGCATTCTCTCTGTGGGCCACAAACCCATGAACTTGCAAATGAGTGCATGTGTCTTCATCTAGTCCTAGTAGAGTTGCGTTTGTGGGTCTTCCAGTATCACCTTGAGTATCAATGCTATCTTAGGTTTACACGGGTTGCGCCCTTCTACCCCATTGGGGTTCGCTGGTTCTCGCACATCGTTTTGGGTTTTTCTGGCTTCTTCCCCCATGTGATCCCTTTCTTCTTGGTTGTTTTCCTAGTTCTTTTCCGATCCTGATCCCAATGCACTCGTCACTAGTTCCTTGAAACCGTTGTCACGTGGACCTTTTCCCCTGTCCACCACTACCTGCTTGTATGGGGGGGTTCCATTACCGCCCCCTTTGGTAACTATGTTGAGCTTCGTTGTGTCTGCGACTATCAAACCCTAGCTTGTTGTTGCTCTGCTCTCTCTGGTTCCACCAATCCTCCTCGAAAAGATTTATTTTCCATGAATAGTTAAGTTTATAACCATTTTACAATTTAAATTATTTAAATGTTTATTTTATTAAAATGAAAAAAATTATTAAAAAATTAAAATAAATAAAAGAAGAAAATAACTAAATGGTTAATGATGCAAATGATTAATAAATTAATAAATAAGTTTATAACCATTTTACAATTTAAAAATATTTAAATGTTCATTCACTTATTAAAATGATTATATCTACTTATTAATTTAATTTGGTGCATGTAAAGTTTACCACCAAAATAAATTAGTAAACTACTTAAAACAACTTATTAATTTAGTCTATAAAATTTAAACATATTTTTTATTTTTTATTTTTTTTTTAATAATTATTTTAAAGTTTTACTTTAATATTCTTCTTCGTTACAACATAGTGAATATTGCTAAAAACATGTGATGTTTTTAAACTCACATAAAACCCTTCCATTCTTATGTTTGGAGTAGCCCTCCGAATTTAAAAAATAAAAATAAAAATTTCAGAGGTTCCTTGTAACAAGACACGCCCAATCATTTTCAGAGTTCCCTTGTTAGAGAAGAAACGCCCAGTGTTTCCTAGTGAGTTCCCGCAACTCAAAGGGAAGGCAATGTCGAGATTCAAGAGCCTAGCTGGTTAATCAATTCTCGAATCCGAAGATGGAATTTACAGGTCTAAATTACAGTACACAACCCAGCAATATCGGCAGTGGAAATGTTACAATCATTCACGAAAAACCACCAGACGAAGAAGATGATAATGGCTCTGTTTGTTGGACACAGGTTTCACCTTCGAAGTAGAGTGGATAGTACTGCCGTTATTGAACCAAATACTGATGCGCTCTCGACTCTACCCCGCGATATCGGAACATCATATAATATTTTACACATTGCAAACAACTGCCAAGACTTCTCTACTTGTATTCATTTCTTGCAGGACTGCATTAAGAAGAATGTTTTATCAGAGGGCAGAGCAATCCATGCCCACATGAATAAAAGAGGATTTATGGCGGACAGACTCTTAGGGAACACACTAGTCAACATGTATGTCAAGTGCGGGAGTTTAGTGGACGCTCGCAGAGTTTTCGACCAAATGACTGAACGCGATGTGTGTTCATGGACTGTCATGATTTCAGGTTATTCAAAGCGTGGATTTCCTGAAGAGGTATTGGTACTCTTTTGCCAAATGCAACGAGCAGGTCTTCAACCCAATCACTTCACTTTTGCCGGTGTTCTTACAGCATGCACCAACTTGGCGTCTGTAGAAAAGGGCATGGAGATTCATGAGCAAATAATAAGAAGTGGGTTTGAATCCAATGCAGTTGTGACAAATGTCATCATAGACATGTACGCCAAATGTGGTAGTTTAGAGTTTGCACGCAATTTGTTTGACAGAATGCCCAAATCAGATGTGATCTCCTGGACAGCGATGATTGCAGGGTATTCACAGAATGGCGAGGAAGAGGAGGCACTGGAGCTTTTTGAACAAATGGGGTTGGCAGACGTGAAGCCCGATTCCAAAACCTTCGCCATTGTGGTTTCTGCGTGTGCCAATTTGGATTCCAAAACCTTCGCCATTGTGGTTTCTGCGTGTGCCAATTTGGAAGCTCTGGAACATGGCATGAAAATCCATGATGAAATAGTTAGAAATGGATTTCTGTCTGATTTGTTTGTCGCAAGTGCACTTGTAAACATGTATGCAAAATGTAGGAACATAGAGAAGGCACGCCAAACATTTGACGCCATGGGCCAGCAAGATGCTCTCAGCTGGACAGTGATGATTGCAGGGTATGCACGGAATGGGCAGGGAGAGGAAGCCTTGAAACTCTTCCAGCAAATGCAACAGGTAGGTGTGAAGGCAAGCTCAAGGACATTTGCTAGTGTTCTCTCGGCTTGTGCCAACTTGGTAGCTTTGGAACAGGGTGCAGAAATCCATGAAAAAATAATTAGAAGTGGATTTCAGTCTGATGTGATTGTGGTAAGTGCTTTGATAGACATGTATGCGAAATGTGGAAGTATGCAGAAGGCACGTGAATTGTTTGACAAAATGCATCACAGGGATGTTGTTTCATGGACAACAATGGTCACGAGGTATGTGCAGAATGGGTATGTAGATGAGGCCCTGAAGCTCTTTCAAGCAATGCCTCAAAGAGATGTGTTCTCCTGGACATCAATGATTGCTGGGTATGCTCAAAATGGAAGAGCGGAGGAGGCTCTGAAGCTTTTTCAACAAATGCACTTGGCAGGTATGAGACCAAACTCAAGAACTTTTGCCAGTATTCTTCCAGTCTGTGCCAGCTTGGCAGCTTTGGAGCATGGTATGGAGATCCATGCAGACATAATTAGAAGTGGATTAGAATGCGATCTTATTGTGACAAATGCCCTGATAGACATGTATGCAAAATGTGGGATCTTAGACACGGCACACAAATTATTTGACAGAATGCATCAACGAGATGTTGTATCTTGGACAGCGATGATTGCGGGATATGCCATTCATTCATGTGGCAAGGAGGCCCTTGAGCTGTTTGAACAAATGAAATATTCTGGCATAAGCCCAGACCATGTAACCTTAGTTTGTGTTTTGTCTGCATGTTGCCATGCAGGTTTAGTAGAGGAAGGCTATCAATACTTCAATCGCTTAAGTAAAGATTATCACATCACACCCACAATGGACCACTATAGCTGCATGGTTGATCTCCTTTGCCGTGCTGGGCGTCTGGATGAAGCACAGACCTTCATCAGTAAAATGCCAATAAAACCTGATGTTGAAATGTTGATATCCTTGCTTGGTGTCTGCAAAATACATAACAAAATAGAGCTAGCAGAATGTGCGGCAGAACTCATTTTTGAGTTGGACCCTGAAAATGCTGCACCATATGTACTTCTCTCAAACATCTATGCTACAGCTGGCAGGTGGGAAGACATTGAAAAGGTACGGAAAATGATGAAAGACAGAGGGGTTAAAAAGACACCTGGATGCAGTTGGATTGAGATCAATAAACAGGTGCATGCATTCCTCATGGAAGATAGGTCACTCTGATGCAAGAAATTGATGCTATGTTGATAGGTCACTCTGATGCAAGAAATTGATGCTATGTTGTAGAGATTTTCTTGGGTGATAAAGGTGACAGGATTGCTTGATTTGAGTTTTGTGTTGAATGAAGTGGAGGAGGAAAAGAAAAATATTTTTTGCCACCATAGTTAGAAGCTGGAAACTGTGTTTGGCCCATCAAACACATTATTTGTGACAACTATTCTAATTATTGGTAACCTCTGAGAGTATGGTGATTGGCACTATCCAACATAGTTCAAAACCTGGATATTTACACCAACAATTGTTGCATAGGTACCAATTGTTATGAACACTTAAACGATGGACAGTTCTCCTACTGGATCATCGTTAATGCTCATATAGTAAATTGCAGACATTAGATTCCATAATAACAAGATTAGGCATGTTGTCAACCAACCATGGGTGTATAAAGGTCTATGATTAAATTTCATTTTTAATTAACTGTAAAATTTGGAGATCTAGTGCAGGTTATTGGCGTCGATTTTTGAAAAAATGAATGTAGGGGATACGATTGCACGTTAGAATTACTACTTAGCTATGTTGGGGGCACCATGCTTTTCTCTCTTCCCTTTTGAAGTCAATTTTCTAAATCTATATCATGCAAGAAAGACGAACAATAAGATGCTGAACTCATTTTGAGTGAGTTATAACGATTGCTAAAACTGCTATTAACTTCAGTTTCACCATGAAATTCTTGCTCATATTCACTAGGTGGATTTAATAAAAATCTGGCCGCCAAAGCTGGCTTTAATTACCAAGACTGCTAGACTTACTAAGCTTAAAAAACAAGATACTAAAACATTACTATGTACAGAAGCATGGCCACTTTAACTCACCTTAAATTGGGATAAATGATTAAAAAAGGAGTCTCTGCACCAAGGCATTATATATTTCTTGGATCAACACCATGCACTACTATGCCCGGTGCTTCTTTCTCATCATCACAAACTCAACCCTGTTGGTGAAAATTAAAAATAAGCCACAAAGAAATGGCAGCCACCACATAGGTTGTCAGGGTCTAATACTAGTGTGCGAATTGAGGCTCTTGGAATGGTGAAATGTCATAGGTGCCCAAGTCTCCAACAAAACTATAACATTGATGTTGCTCAACTTTAGGAACCCGAGAGTTGAGAAGGTTGAAGTCCAGTTTGTCAATCATCTAAGCTGTGATTGGGGAAAAGCAGATGTCACGGGCAAACTCGTTGTCACTTCGTATTAATTTTTAAGCAGCAATCTGGGTTTCAAGCAGCTTACAACTAATACTAGTGAATATC
>SNQJ01S0003743.1:158813-180709 GCA_010110895.2 Picea sitchensis | reverse complement strand
ATTTTACTATAGCATTATGCATTATGTTGATTCCTGATAATGGGTGGAGTGTACACTCAAAAAATTGGACATTTCTAAATTCTCACATAGTTCAACCCCAAAAATTCTAACACAATTATACTATTTTAATATTTTAACATTCATAAGTAGAAAACAAATTTTACCTTCGGCCTCTTTCCATTTTTATTCAATGTATTGGAAATATTAAAAAAAATGGTAACTTTGGTTATGGAGGTCCTTATGCTCCTTATATGAAAAATGATATGTGAGTTAACTCAACCTAAACGTTTTAGTAAATATTAGAGCTTGATTGTCGATGGGAAGGGGATTTGGTCGAGGAAGCTTGGAAAGCTTGGCTGTCGATTCCCACACTTAAAGGTATAAAAGCGATGCCATTGATTCTAATCTAGGGAATATGGCTTGCCAAAAATGTTGCAATTTTCAAAGAGAAAACATCCCTTCCTGAACTTGTAGTATCCCAAGGGATCAACATTCTGACACATTTCCCCCAAGAGAAAGAGGTGAGAAGACATAGGCAAATATTTGAAGAAGTTATTGACCAGAGTCAGCCTTGGGATTTTTTCGATGGGGCCTCTCAGAACAGTAGAGAAATTTGTGGAAGAGGAGTTGTCCTCTTCCTTGCAAAAAATCACTATGGGTCTTGGGTCGGGTACAAACAATCGTGCAAAACTAATGACTCTAAAACTCCTTCTCCATTTTGTTGTGGATAAAAATATTTCCTCTTTACATATTTTTGGAGACTCTTTGCTAGTTATCAGTTGGATCTAGAAAACCCAGTGATGCCATATCATTCTTCTTGCTCTTCTGATTGATGAAATCTTTATAATTCTTCTTTCTTTTGATGCCTATTCCATTCGACATGTCTACAAGGAGGTGGATGCCCTCTCTAAGAAAGGCCTTCATATTGCTTTGGGGCAGTGGGAATGTATAGAGTTTTGGAATGGTTCGATGACTTCAATTGGTTTGGTTCCATATGTAGCAGGCACGGGGACAACCCCTCTGATTTACTTGTGTTTTTTGAGTTTTCTTTTCCTATGGTACATTTTGGTCCTGTGGATCTCCTTCAACTCAAGTTTCGTGGTGCCACTTGTGGTCGATTTTCCCTTACTGGATTATATTTTTATATAATTGTGTTGTTGTTGTATATGCCACTTGAGAAGAGGGCAAGCTATTATCTGGGTATTTTTTCTATGTAAGTTGGTCACTTCCAGCAATCCTACTTACCTCTTAGGATCGGAGGGGGACTTTTTTTGGACAGGATATTGTGCCCTTTTTGTATGGTCTATGGTATTGGTGCTCAAATACATGGAGACATGTATATGAAGAATGTAAATTTCTTTTCTCCGATGGATGAAATAAAATTTACGCTTTTTTCTTCGGAAAAAAACAAAAAACAAAAACAAAAAAACAAAAACTTAAAGGTTTAGTAAATGACATGCCACCTACCAATGAGTATAAATGCATTTGCAATTAAACCTTATGTATCATGGCTTCCATTCATGTATTCAATGTTCATGAGAAAATATTTTATGTCCATGCATGCATCTTATACATTGTTTACATAAATAGATTTTGTGGTACCATTTAAACATGTTAGTGAAAACAGGTGTAGTTGCTATATCATAGGGGTAATTGAGTACCTTACCAAATAAGTGGAAGTAGTGGAGATGGGGAGATATATTAGGAGAAACTTAATGTAATCAAGGTCCATGAATAGGAAAATCAAGCACATAGGATTTTTATGTCTTTGCATGCATCTTGCAACATTATCTAAAGGATTAGATTTTTTGGTGCCCATTAAACATGTTAGTGAAAATTGATGTAGTTACTACATAATAGGGGAAACCGAGTACCTTATCAAATGGGTGGAAGCAATGTAATCAATGTCCATGAATAAGAAACTAAGTACCTTATTAAATGGGTGGAAGCAATGTAATCAATGTATATGATCACGAAAACCAAATAAAATGGATTGTAACATTACAAAAAATATTAGGCTTTGTGGTGCCAATTAAACATGTTAGCAAAAATAGTTGTAGTTACTACATTATAGGGGAACTAAGTACCTTACCAAATAGACAAAGTAATGAAATCAATGTCCATGAATAGGAAAGCCAAATAAAAAGGATTGTATATCCTTGCATGCATTTTGCAACATTTCCCAGGAGATTGGACTTTGTGGTGACATTTCGACATGTCATTAGTTGCTACAACATAGGGGCAATTTAGTACCTTACCAAATGGGTGGTGTTAACATTAATTTTCGTCTTGGGCACAAGAGTATTCAGGTTTGCAAGTTACACGAGAGGCACCCAAGCACAACACGAAAAAATCTCGTTTCAGGCTTCCAAGCAAGTAAGCGGGCGAAATTACGTTGTCAACGACCCAGATTCATCTATAGAAGCAGATCGGTGGGCGGCGGAAATTAACGGTTAGCGGAGTTGCGCCGGGATTAGCACGATGGATAGTGCCTATATTACATGCAAGACAGGTTATCAGTCGTCCATCCAAAGGACGCGTGGCGCGAGATCTAGTCGCGTCGGCATTTCGACATTCGGGAGTTCAAAGGGTGATGGTTTCTTGTCACTATACATCTCAAAACCCCGATCCTCGAAACCCCGAAAGCAACCAGAGTCGGGCCCACAGTCATGGAACTCGATCATAAGAGGCACAGACTTGGGAAAAAGGGTGTTGGCGTGCGCCATGTGATGGGACAGGCCCCAAGCCACCGACGTCATATCAACCGTCTGATCCAAATGGGACAGGTGGCAGCCATACGACGTTTCGGGAATCGACATTTCGAGAGACAAGGGACCTCCCATCCACTGCAGAAGAAATCACCGAAATGCGAAATACCGATAAGTGCCTTTGAAGCTAAGCCCATGGTCCTAGTGCCCGGTCACATTAAGCGAGCCTGGTAATGGAGGTAGCCCTCTTCTAACGTCAAAGGCCATCTCGACCATTCCTCTGAAGGATACGCGGCACACACCCGTGCTTTCGCGGTTTGGTTAATCGGGATTTTGAGGAGGAAGTGCATCGCGAACTCCCGGTGCCAGAAATCCCGAAGGGATCAGGACCATTCATCTGAGGACACGTCGCGCAATATCTGAGCCACGAGTGGGGCACCCCTGCCTGTCATATCGCTTCCACATCGTTCCCTCCTTGGTTCAGCGCCCTCTCGTATCCTGCCACATCCACCCACATGGTCCCTCCTCGACACATCGTCCTCTCACCTCCCTCCAGGTGTCTCTCCCCCCCAATCATCTCCACCTTAGCACCTTCCACCATTCACACGTACCCCTGCGCTCCACGTCGTCTCCACCTGTGTCCTTTTCAGACCGCGTGGCATCCCTCAGCCGATGTCACAGTTCCTGCCACTGCCTCTGCAGTGTTCACACCTTCACCCCCTCATCGCACCCTCGTCCACATCTGCCACAGGGGTTCCCGCATAGTAGTCCAACCATTCAGCTAATCCAGGTAGCACCAGGAGGAGACCTCCACGTCCCAGGAGGCAGAGTTGACTAAAACTGTTCCTGATCCCTAGATAGTAGTTATTGCAGTTGCTGGAGGTGGTTAAACATCGTCTCCGCTATAAATGGAAAGTCCGACAGAGGACTAGAAGCATGTCGATTCACCTGCAGGACAGTCAGGGGTCCGATTGCGTCTGCCAGAATTGCACAATCGTCCAGAGTCTGCATGCGCAGACTATCAGAAGCCATGCAAATGTAATGCTTTTATTGTTGTTTCTTGTTTTCGCTGCTGGGGTTTTGTTGGAGTATATGAAGGCGTTTTCGCCATTTTTTGTAATCATCAGTGGTAGAGCAAAGCTCCCGATTATAAGTTTTAATACACTCTAGTTCTCTGGTTATGTATCTGTATGTGAGATTTCTTGTTTTATGACAGACAATTTTTCTTATTCCATCTAGTTTCATCTCTTACCGAGAGAGTTAACTATCGACTGACTCGTGTGAATGTATGTGATTGTGTTAAGGTAAAGGATTCATTTTAGCACCGTTACATTCTCCAGTATTGCCTCCATTTGAGCGTAAGAAGTCCCTACGTTCAATTTTTTCTTCCACAGACTGTTAGAAGCTCGATTCCTATAGCAGCCCTCAGCTTTTCCTCATAGAAGTCTTCCCCCTACTCACCCTTACTACAACTCACTCTCTGAAGTTTGACTTAGACCTCACCTACCTATGCATGTCCAACCTAGTTTTGGAATTAGAATGATATTGTTTTGATTTTTCTTCCAGTTGATCACCCTCTACAAACAAATCATGACATAAAACTAATGGATGTTGGGCTCTACTCCTATTGCAATCCAGGAGTGAATTCTGACGCTAACATTTCTGGTACCATTGCCGGGGATGAAGTTGAAAATTTTCCCCGAGATTGAACGACATTGAGCCTTTGATTGTGAAGGTGCATCATGTATCAGAGCCTTTGAAGATTGCTACTGTGTACCTGGAAACTCCATTGTGATGAATCCACTGTGGTGAACTTGCCGTGTTAATTGTGGTTTTCAGAGGCAGAAACATGCGGTCCCATCCACAATTGCCTCTAGCTACACCTAAAACTGATCCGGAGGTGGTTCTCAGAAAAGGAAAGGCCTCTGGAGGAGAAGCTTCCGCCGCTGAACCAGGTAATCCGCCATCCCCTTCTGTAGGAACTCCATTTTCTCCTCCTTAGTTTCTTAGCAGACCTCTTTCTGAAGTTTCATGTTTCTTGAATTTCGGGAGTGTTCCTACTGATTTTTCCCCTCCTGGTCTGGGATTGGAGGGAGAAATCCTTGTCACTCCCCTCTCCCCTGAAGTTGTACCTTGGCGTAGACCCAGGACCATAGAATATTTCCCCATGCCTAGATTTATCACTCCTACTCTGGTTACTGTTGCCACTTCTGTGCAAAGAGAAGCATCTGCTGACTTAAGCCCATTAGCCTTTTCCCTAAATCCCCTATTGTTTCCCATTCCAATATCCCCTTTTCGAGCTCCTTCTCCTCCAAGTTCTCCTCCACCTAATATTCCCATGGTAAGAGAAAACCCCCCCATGACCAGAATGGAGGCTATAATAGCTGCTAGGTACGCCCCCCTTGTGTTACCTCAACCTCTCAATGCCCTCCCAGCAGAGGGCTACCTCAAGCAGTTGCCCAAGTTTACAGGCGAAGGGGACATAGCTGCAAAATAACACCTTGAAGCCTTCTACATTTTTATAGATGATCATGTCATCATGCATGCAGATGTATGGATGAGGATTTTCGTCCATAGTCTTGAAGGCGAGGCTAGAAAATGGTTTAGGGCCCTGCCTCCTGGATCTATTGATGGAATTGAAGCTTTGGATAGTGCCTTTTTGAGACAATGGGGAGACAAAAAGGACTTCATGTATTACATGACTGAGTTTGGGTCTTTGAAGAGAAAGGATGGAGAGTTTGTATCTAACTTATCCAAAAGATTTAATAAAATGTACAATAAGATCCCCACTGAGATAAAGCCCTCTGAAGCCTCTGCGAAGATCACTTATGCCAACGCTTTTGATCCCAATTTCTGCCTCCTGCTGAGGGAAAGGAGATCCACCACTTTGGCTCATATGCAGGACTCAGTCATGGAGGTAGAGTCTAACATACTAGCAGTTGACCGACTCAGGAATGAGGTTGACAGAGACGTATCCAGGAGAAGAATAGAGGCCTCCCCATCCCATTCCTCTCCCCTTCCCCTTCAGACGGATGAGGTAACTAAAGTGCTGAAATCCCTTTCGGCTAGGATGGAGAGATGGGAGCTAGAAGGGAAACCCACGTACAAAAATTCCCAGAATACTGATAACAGAGGTTTTAGGAGGCCTGGTAACAATATGCCGCAGACTTTGCCAAAGGAACAAAGGAGCAGAGACAGGGAGGATCAGAGGATTCAGACCCCTCTCTAGAATAGCCTATTTGATCACGAGGAAGGGGAGGAGATGGATGAACTCGACCCTGAGATTCATTGCATCAAGGACACCTCCCCTTTTCCCCATTTGACTCAATCTGCATATGAAGAATCCCTTATCAACACTCAAATTAACGAGTTGAGTAAAGGGAATTTTGATATCCAGGATCAACCCCTCATAGCAAAAAGGTCTACTAAAGCCGCAACAACCGCTGCTAAAGAGAAGAAAACTCAGAACGCTTCCCCAACAACCAAGGAACCTATCTCAGAGGTAAGGGAAGTCCCTAAGACTCTCTCCTCCTTTAATTTTGAGCACGAGATTCAGAAGATTAGAATTCTTGTACCCCTCTCTGAACTGGTTAAAAATGAAGACTTTAAAAGGTCCCTCTCCAAGCTGCTACAATTTGAGCCCCCCCATCCTCCCTCGGACTCCATAAATCTCCAAGATGAAAAGCCAGCAGTTGTCCTAGGTCCCATGGTAGAAGATAGAGATGATTCATCCCCTCCTTTCTACACATCCTTGAACATACATGATAAAGTGCTGCATAACTGCCTCATGGATTTAGGGGCTTCCCATAATCTTATGCCCAAAATAGTAATGGAAGAATTGGGGCTGGAAGTGACAAGGACTTATCATGATTTGTACTCTTTTGATTCAAGGAGGGTGCAATTCCTCAGAGTCATCAAAGACTTGGTGGTATCTCTGTTTCAGCTACCAATGAAGAGTGTGGCCATGGACATTGTAGTGGCCGATGTTCCTCCCAAGTTCGACATGTTGCTGTCAAGATCTTGGATTAAAAATCTTGGAGGAACATTACATATGGATCTCACATATGCTACTATTCCAGTCTTTGGAGGGGAACACAGGAGGCTGTATAGAGAAGCCCAACTCACCTACATTGTTAGCGATGAGAAAAACCCTACCAATCACCCTATCTTTGCGCTAGACACTACTTTGGGGTCTAGTTTGTTATAGCTCACTGATGCTCCTGAAGTCCCTTTCCAAATCAGAAAGAAACCCTTAGCTAATCACGGGGCATCTCCCCCAACCACCTCTATATCGAAAATATTTTTCGACGGAGCCGCTTCTAGCGAAGGCGCTGGCGCTGGAGTAGTCTTTGTGTCGCCTTGTCAGGAAGCCATATCCCTGTCATACAAGCTTGAGTTTGAAGCGACTAATAATGTGGCAGAATATGAAGCTCTTGTTTTAGGTTTAAGGGCTGCAAAAGAAATGGGGATTGAGGAAGTAGCAGTGTTCGGAGATGTCGAGTTGATTATCCAGCAAGTCAAAAATGCTTACCAGACTAAGCATCCTCGGCTCAGAGCTTACAGAGAGGAGGTACGGGACCTGATTGACAATTTCGTCTCAACTTTCAACATCTCTTTTATTCTGAGGGAACCAAATGATTTGGCTGATTCTTTAGCTATCTCAGCTAGCCGGTTCAGGATCCCTCTGCCACCTATAGTCAAATATGATGTTGAAATAAGATATAGGCCTGCTATACTAGACAATGTCAAGCATTGGAAGGTATTTGAAGATGATCTTGAAATCGAAATATTTCTCCAGTCTGTCGATGAATTTTCTGCATTGCACATCGATCAGGATCCTGACCCCGAAGGTGACCCTTACCCTGAGGTGTTTTTAAATAAAATTGCTAATCACCAGATTATTCAGCTGCCTAGCAATCACATTCCGAGGGGATTAATACCTTTAGAAAGATTTTTCGATGGGAATGATGTGGCAGTAAAGGGTAGGGTTTCAGATGAAGATGTTGACACAACCGAGTGCAACATTGGCACATAGGAGGAGCCTAATTTTGTCAAGTTGTCAAGCAGTTTGACCAAAGAACAGAGGGCCGAATATACTGAGTTATTAAGAGAATTTGTTGATGTGTTTGCATGGACCTATGAAGACCTCAAGACATATGACACATCCGTCATTGAACACAAGATCCCACTGAAAGAAGGGGCTAGGCCATTTAGGCAGAAGCTAAGACAGATAAATCCCATGTTACTGCCTGTCATGGAGAAAGAAGTGAAGAAGTTGTTAGAATCCCAAATCATTGTCCCCTTGAGATATTCCGAATGGGTGGCTAATTTGGTCCCGGTGAGGAAGAAAAGTGGCTAAATCAGGCTTTGCGTCGATTTTAGAAATCTGAACAGGAGCTCAAGAAAGGACAATTACCCCCTACGTAAGATGGAACACATACTACAAAGGGTAACTGGTGCATCCAGGATATCCATGATCGATGGGTTTTCTGGTTATAATCAGATATCAGTCATGCCCAAGGACAGGGAAAAGACAACCTTCACCACTCCTTGGAGCACATTTATGTATGCCAAAATGCCTTTTGGACTAATGAATGCAGGAGCTACATTTCAGCGAGCCATGGACATAGCCTTCATTGGGGAGAAAGACTAGTTTGTGGTGATTTACCTAGATGACATCATGGTCTTATCCAGGTCTAATAAAGAGCACTGCTACTACTTAAGGAAAGTTTTCTCGAAATGTCGAAGGTTTGGTCTTTCCCTGAATCCCAAGAAATATTTGTTTGCTATGACGGAGGGAAATCTGTTAGGTCATATAGTATCGACAGAAGGAGTGAGAATTGATCCCAGCAGAGTGGAAGCAATTCAAACCCTGTCACTTCCTAGGTCTAAAAAGGAAGTCTAGGCCTTTTTAGGGAAGACTAAATTTCTGAGGAGGTTCATCTCAAATTTTGTAGAGCTGGTGAAACACATCAAAATCATGCTCAGAAAGGGAAATGAAGTGAAATGGACCACTGAACCCAGGGAATATTTTGTGCAAATAAAAAGGGCACTGACTAAGGCACTTGAGTTGATCAACCCTGACTATTCCAAACCCTTCCTAGTTTTTTATTTTGCTTCTTTTGATACAATAACAACAGTCTTATTGCATAAAAATGAGGGGGGACGGGAACAACCCATTGCCTTCTTCAGTAAAGCATTAAGAGATGCAGAAATCAGGTATGAAATCATGGAGAAACAAGCCTATGCCTTGGTGAAATCTCTCAGATCTTTCAGAGTCTATGTCTTGCACTTGAAAGTCACTGCATACGTTCCTTCAGCCTCTATGAAGGACATCCTTATACAACCTGACATAGATGGGAGAAGAGGTAAATGGATTGCCAAGATCCTGGAGTTTGATCTGGAGATTAAGCTCACCAAGTTGATAAAGGGGCAGGGTTTAGCCAAGTTGCTGGCTGAATCCAATTGCAAAGCCTTGGGGGTTAACTTCATTAATTCTTGTTCAGAAAATAACAAGCTGAGTCGTCCAACAAAGGTTCTCAGGGTGACTTATCGCTAGCAGAATGTACCTAGTATAGAGATATTTTGTAGTTTCTGCAAGAGTTAAGGCCTCCTAATGGAATGGGAAAGAGTAAGGCGAGAGATTTAAAGCTCAAGGTGGTCAGATATTGCCTCGTTGACCGAGCCTTGTACTTGAAAGACCCTCTAGGGGTATTTTTAAGGTGCCTGAATCCACAAGAAGCCCAGAAAGTTATGATTGATTTCCATAGCGGCCTTTGTGGGGGGGCATCATTTCTGGAAGACCACAACTCACAAAATTCTTAGAGTTGGGTACTACTGGCCCACCTTGTTCACTGATGTCTGTAGAGAAGTTAGAGCTTGTATCAAATGCCAAAGGTTTTCAGGAAAGCAACAACTCAACTCACTGCCACTAAAGCCTGTGGTAGTTTCAACACCTTTTTAATAGTGGGGGTTGGACTTCATTGGGGAGATTCATCCCCCTTCAAGTGGCCATCACAGATGGATCCTGACTGCGATAGACTATTTCACTAAGTGGATAGAAGCGGCCCCCACCAGGAGCACTTCTCACAAGGTGATTATCAGCGTCCTAGAAGATATCATAGTTAGATTTGGCTGTCCCATCAAAATTGTCACTGATAATGCTGCTTCTTTCAAGTCTGAGCCTTTGATTAAGTTCTGCGAACAGTTCAAAATTTCACTGATTCACTCAACCCCCTATTATCCTCAAGGAAATGGGCTGGCAGAACCTTCCAATAAAATCCTAATCAGGCTCATCAAAATATTGTTGGAGGACAATAAGAGGGTCTGGGATTCAAAGCTCAAATTCGCTCTATGGGCCGATCGAGTGACAATGAAAAAATCCTTGGGCACCTCACCTTTTCAACTGGTTTATGGGACGGAGGTAGTTTTTCCCACTTAGCTCGTCTTACCTATGGCGAAGTTCTTTCAAGATTATGAAGGAGAGCCGGATCATATGGTCAGAAGGATTCATCAGATGGTGGAAGTACAACAGATCAGGGAACAAGTGATGGATGCAGCTCACAGTCGTCAGTAGAAGGTCAAACAGGCCTTTGACAGGAAGGTCAGGAAGAAGGAATTTGAAGTCGGGGATTTGGTGCTTAAGTGGGATGCACCCAGATAGGATAAGGGAAAACACAACAAGTTTGACGCCCTATGGATCGGGCCCTTCAGAATCTCTGAGGCTTTCTCAAATAACACATACAGGTTATAGGATTTGGAGGGTGAGGAGGTTCTTAGCAGCCCAATAAATGGGCATTTTTTGAAGGAATGTTTTGTTTAAGCCTTAGACGACTCCTTTGTTTGTAAATATTGTCCTTTTGGTTCTTTGTTTGTTTTTATTTTCCGGCTTAGTAAATGACCCCATAGCCCAACAACAAGGCACTGGAACTGCAAATGAGTCCTTAGAGCATCATAGGGATGACTCTATCCCCCTTGGAGCCTAATCTTAACATTAATTTTCATCTTGGGCACAAGAGTATTCAGGTCTGCAAGTTATACGAGAGGCGCCCAAGCACAGTACGAAAAAATCTCGTTTCAGGCTTCCAAGCAAGTAAGCGGGCGAAATTACGTTGTAAACGACCTAGATTCATCTATAGAGGCAGATCGACGGGCGGCGAAAATTAACGGTTAACGGAGTTGAGTCGGGATTAGCGCGATGGATAACACCTATATTACATGCAAGATAGGTTATCAGTCATCCATCCAAAGGACACGTGGCACGAGATCTAGTCGCGTCGACATTTTGGCATTCGAGAGTTCGAAGGGTGATGGTTTCTCGTCACTATACATCTCGAAACCCTGAACCCGAAAATGCCAAAAGCGCCCAGAGTCGGGCCCACGGTCATGGCACTTGATCACAAGAGGCACAGACTTGGGAAAAAGGGTGTTGGCGTGCGCCATGTGATGGGACATGCCCCAAGCCGCCGACGCCATATCACCCATCTGATCCAGTTGGGACAGGTGGCAGCCAGACGACATTTCAGGAATCGACATTTCGAGACCTCCCATCCACTACGGCAGAAATAGCCGAAATGTGAAATACCGATAAGTGCCTTTGAAGCTAAGCCCATGGTCCTAGCGCCCGATCACATAAAGCGAGCCTGGTAATGGAGGTAGACCTCTTCTAACATTAAAGGCCATCTCGACCGTTCCTCTAAAGGACACGCGACACACATCCGTGCTTTCACGGTTTGGTTAATCGGGATTTTGAGGAGGAAGTGCATCGCGAACTCCCAGTGCCAGAAATCCTTAAGGGATCAAGACCATTCATCTGAGGACACACGACGCAATATCTGAGCCACGAGTGGGGCCCCCCTGCCTGTCATATCGCTTCCACGTCGTTCCATCCTCAGTTCAGTGCCCTCTTGTATCCTGCCATGTCCACCCACATGGTCCCTCCTTGACACATCGTCCTCTCGCCTCCCTCTAGGTGTCTCTCCCCCCAGTCATCTCCACCTCAACACCTTCCACCATTCACATGTACCCTTGTGATCCACGTCGCCTCCACCTGTGTCCTTTTCAGACCGCGTGGCATCCCTCAGCCGATGTCACAGTTCCCGCCACTGCCTCCGCAGTGTTCACACCTTCACCCCCTCATCGCACCCTCGTCCACATCCACCACAGGGGTTCCCGCGTAGCAGTCCAACCATTCAACTGATCCAGGTAGCACCAGGAGGAGACCTCCAAGTCCTAAGAGGCAGAGTTGACTAAGACTGTTCCTGATCCCTAGATAGCAGTTATTGCAGTTGATGGAGGTGGTTAAACATCGTCTCTGCTATAAATGGAAAGTACGGCAGAGGACTAGAATCATGTCGATTCACCTGTAGGACAGTCAGGGGTCCGATTGCGTCTGCCAGAAGCGCACGATCGTCTGGAGTCTGCATGCGCAGACTGTCAGAAGCCATGCAAATGTAATGCTTTTATTGTTGTTTCTTGTTTTCGCTGCTGGGGTTTTGTTGGAGTATATGAAGGCATTTCTGCCATTTTTTGCAATCATCAGTCGTAGAGAAAATCTCCCGATTATAAGTTTTAATACACTCTAGTTCTCTGGTTATGTATCTGTATGTGAGATTTCTTGTTTTATGATAGACAATTTTTCTTATTCCATCTAGTTTCATCTCTTACCGAGATATTTCACTATCGACTGACTTGTGTGAATGTATGTGACTGTGTTAAGGTAAAAGATTCATTTTAGCACTATTACATTCTCCAGTATTGCCTCCATTTGAGCATAAGAAGTCCCTACGTTCAAGTTTTTCTTCCACAGGCTATTAGAAGCTCTATGCCTATAACAAACCTCATCTTTTCCTCATAGAAGTCTTCCCCCTACTCACCCTTACTACAACTCACTGTCTGAAGTTCGACTTAGACCTCACCTACCTGTGCATGTCCAAACTAGTTTTGGAATTAGAATGATATCGTTTTGAGTTTTCTTCCAGTTGATCACCCTCTACAAACAAATCGTGACATAAAATTGATGGACGTCGGTCTCTGCTCCTGCTACAATCCAGGAGTGACTTCTGATGCTAACAAGTGGAAGCAAGAGCTTTGTCTTTCAATTATACATGTTATATAGCATAATTCATCTATAAAGAAATAATAATAAGGTATGGGTTCTTGTCAAATACACACACATTTTTAACAATGTTATTAAACATTTAATAGAAAAATGAATGATTGTGCACCAAATGTCCAACCCATACTATCCTAGAGAAAACATGCTTGGGTTTGGTAACTTTTCATACACATATTTGTGGCCTAAACTATTTTTTCTCCTAACACAAGTCATAAAGTTGCAATCTATAATTGGATAGAGCTGTTGACGGGCGAAATCGACCATCCGTCAACTGGAAGAGTGGAACCGGTCCGGGTTTGTCTAATAATCCAAGCCGTTTGGGATGAACCACCCTGACGGGTTTAGCGGCTCCGTTAGCTGATATAAGGTCCTAAGAAAACAAAAAAAGAAAACTAATCTACAATAACTAATCTAACTAAAAATAAATAAAACAAACTAATAAACTAATCTAACTAAAACTAACTATTAAACAAACTAAACTAAACCACTAATATACTAATTCTAATCACACATCTAACTAAACATATATCTAATTATACTAACAAATAAATCACAAACTGACCTGGAGAAACACTCCAGGTTTGTCCTGCGTATGATGATTTTCTTAGCTGATCGGAGGGAGGAAACCCGCACCGAATTATCCAGGAGCTTCTCGTAAACGATAAGCTGCAATGCTCTTAAGGTATGATTACAGGACAAACAAGACATAAAAATAACAACAATCTTATAATTTATAAATCTTCACAGTTAGATAAACCTGTATGCAAAGATCTATACATAATAGTTCAATTGATGAAGAAGAGAAATCTGTCATTCATTAACTGAACAAAGTAATTGTTGTATTTTAGATAAATGAAAGAAATCAGACATGTATCACATTAATTAAATCATATCATTCTGCAAAAGACTATGATAGCAAAAGTAGTCTTTAATCAATTGCTAATGACATGCATAAACTTGAAACAAAAAATTGATATTATGAAAGCGAAAGTTGTAGCAGAACATCAACTTCTGTCTTAGTTTGTATTAGGAATCAATAGCCTGGTTCTCCCTTAAGTGAGGATGATCCTTATTACAAAAAATAATAAGTATTTAAGGACCTTCTACAGGGTAAAACATCCCTGTAGAAGTTATCAAACTGTTTAAAAAAAATCTGGGAAGATATCCCAAGTCTGACTAAACTAAGAACCTAAAATAAAACTGAAACACACAAATATCCCCTAGACTGTCCCTTATGTCCAATGCAATTCGGATGTACCTGAAAAGGGTAAAAAATGGACAAGTTAGAAGGATCCTTTATTAATAAAATGATAAAAATTTAATTCTATAGACTAGCTACAGAATCTTGCGATTCTGTAGCTGGTCTAAATAAGACACAGAATCAACATTGGAGTCAACTCAAATCTTTTAAAGAATTAAATTTAACTCACATCCAATAGCTATTTGAAAACGAATCTTTCAAACTAAAATTGTTATACCATTCAAAACCAAACAGGACCAAAATCAATCAACTGATTACAGAGATAGATGTACTCTGTTTCGTTTGTTGCCACAAAGTCGGGTGGACAGAATCGTAATGAATAGTAATGGAATATATATAATTAAAATAAATTCTATGCAACTGTTATGCTGCCTCATCAAAAGGAAACACGATCAAATCTAAATGAGATCATAACTTCACTGATATAACAAACGATTTATGCCATAAGCGAATTAAACCAAAACTGGCGCATAACTATCCACAAACGAAATCAATATGAGACCAATCAATTGGTAACAAGGTTCGTAATAATTATCAGATCGTTTGTTTTATCCAAATGGGCAGACAAGATCGATTTACCTTGATCAAAATGATTTCTTTCAAACGAATTATGACTGGATTTGATAGAGATAATCAAAGTCAATCAATTCGTTTTGCAGATTAAAATCAAACAGAGCATCTTTTACGGTGCGAATCCAACTCATGAAAATGATCCAATCAAGCGAATCAAATAGCGAGGGTTTAACATAGTCATAGCTAATAAAAAACCTTCCATGATTCGGGCGTGAATATCGTTTTCACAGGCTTTTAATGAAAGTATTGTTTCCATAAAAACAGAGTCGTTTTTTCCACAATGAAATCGAACAGAGTTGTATTCCCGATTTAGAAAATTATATGACACAACATATTAAAAGATTGTAACAACCAAATTCATGAAATCATTCAATGATCACAACATACAAACGAAATCAAATAAAAACATGATCGTATCCTAAATCTAGTATGAACACTTCTGGTTCAGAGTAGATACCAAACAAGTCCACTTGACAACAAACCATCAATTTTGTTAACTCAATCGAACAAATCAAATCCAATCGAAAATCAATCAAATCCGATAAAATCTATCAGTGACTAAGCTGGGTAAATCATGTAACCAAATTTAATTTATTTTTAGCAAGTGAAAACACTGTACAGGATGAACATATTATGACAGAGTCATTTCGAAAGATACACAGAGCTATTCGAAAACCAAATTCAGAACATTGTATTTATCCGAGGAATTTACAAAAACGAAAACAATATAAAAATTCATACATGTATGGCGAGCAGACGGCTTGATCATGACATTTTGGAGTTTACAACAGTTGTAGCCGATTCAATGTTTTTAAATATGATGGAACCAATGGTCCTTTTCTTCCTATCAGTTGCTTGAAGTTTGTCTCTTTGGCTAGTGAACACTGCAACTTGACTTTCCAGAGATTGGACTTTCGATTGAAGCACAGGAACGTCTATATAGTATCGTTCCAACCATAAATCACATTGGTCATAGGACGACTGTCCGGGTTTCGAAAGAGCAGGCAAGGGTTTGGTTACATTGCTGAGGGTTTCGTTAGGGAGTTTAATCCCTGGGTAACTGGGATTGTTTCTTAGGCACGTGGGAAGGTTTGAAACGAAATCATAAGGTGGCTCAAAGGATAGGCCCTGTGAGTAAGGGTACTCATTAGCTAGAAAACGTTCTATGTCATAGTCCAAATCCTCACTAAGGATTATGGGCTTCTGCTCAACACAAGGTTTAGGCTTATTCCTAGCCATTCTCGAGATAAGCCGAGCATTCCTTTTTCCTTTGGCATTAGCAGTAGGGTTTGCCTTAGCCTTTTTGCTCACAGGTCTCTTTATAGCCTCGCCCTTCTCAGTTCCAATGTCTGGTAAGTCAATAGCAGGGTCGACCAAAGGCTTAGGAGAGGACAGTAGGATATGGAAGGGCACGGGTGGCCCGACCTTGGTTTCATTCACCATAGGCTTGTCAACCTGGACAAGGTCTACGTCATCAAAACCATTTCGAGTGATGAAAGCTCGCCAACTATCACCATGGAGACTTAAGTAATGAGCAATGATAAGTTTAATTAGTCCATGGTGGAACAAGATACTGACAAACTTCTCCATTTTAAACCTTTTTGACATTTTATATAGGTTAGGTTGGAAGTAGAAGGGCATATTCAACGGGTATCCCATAAAATTCATTAACAAACGCAGGTGGTAGAGAAAAATGAGTCTGTATCGACCTTCACAGGTCACGAACTGCTTGACTATTATCAAAATGTCATGCCATCGTGGTTTAAGCAAGGATATGGGCATACCTCTGTCACAAGATGTGACTTTGCGCGAGAGGAACAGTAGTGGCCATGACACCTCCTCGACCTTAGAATTTTTGAACCAACGTTGGCCCGAGGATGGTAACCCTGTAGCAGAACTGATAAATACATCATTGATTTCCAACTGTATGTCGCCCACCTTGGCTCTACAACCATCAAAAGTGAGGGCGAACTTCTGTGCCACAACTAGATTAAAACTCTCAAATCGCTGTACAAAGGTGAGCCATCCGTTATCCTCCAAGTCTTTCCGGGCATTGTCAAATAATAGCAAGCCTTGGTTGCCGTTTGGCTCGATTCGTACGAATGGTGCCATGGAGACGAGCACACAGTAAGCCCAAGGTTTGGATCATAACACACACAGGAGCAGAGTGCACGAAGGGTTACCTGAACTAACAGTGGTAAAACAGGGATACGGGATAGGCATAAATGCCATCGTGCGAAGGTGGTGGAGTTTATCTCTGCCAATCATAATAATTATTGCCAAGGTACTACCTCCGACTTTCATAGCTGTTCGACCCACTATTGTATAGTTCAACAATCAAGTCATTTTCCCAACCAATGAAATCAATGGTAGAACCAACGCACGCAATAAATGTTGTGCCATAGTTTTCAAACACCAACATACAAATTGAAACCAATACCAATGTTTTGACCATGTGGCAATGTGTTGTAACAATTCATGTCAAGAGTTTAACCCATGCGCCAATGCAGTTTTGAGCTAGGTGTGATATCAAATGAAATATATCAAAGGTTTAACCATAACACCTATATATTTTTATGAAACCAATGGTCAATCAAACCAAATTAAAGAACATATAAATCCAATTGCCAATGCATAACAAACTTAATGAGACAAAGTCACAATCAATCGAAGCATAAATACAAATCAAAAGATCTTGCCAACTATGTAATGATAAGTGAAAAGTAAGCTCAATAGGCACGTCGATAAGAAGGATAACGATAGTTCAACAATGATTTTAATGCGACTTCAAAATACCAAGTCTTTACGCTTTCAGTCGTGAAAACAAAAACGAAAGTAAATGTGCAAATGTCGTAAAAATAAAAATGTCGTTTATATGAAAATTGCGACGAAAAATTAATGTTTGCAAAACATTGGTGTAGGCAGCTTATAAGACAGGAAAAATGTGAATTGGCTGCCAACAATGGCTACACATTGGTAGAAGAAGTTATCTTGCCAAAAGGAACAAATTCAGATTAGGACAACAAAGATAATTCCAACTCGAAAATAACAACCAGAAAATTGTATAAACATCATCATTAAGCAACTATTCCAGCAGTGTTTCAAAAGATGAAAACAGATAACAGTCTTAGGATCAGCGAGTCACGATATTAAAGATAAAATCTCCAATACTGTTGGCATAGCCACTGCTGCCAGCAGGCGTCCATAGCCTCAACAGGGTTTCCATTTAACCCACTTTGACATCTATATCCTTCCAAGAAGTTTTAGATCAGAATAAAGGACATAAAAGAGGTTTCTTATTTGCAAATTTTCATATACCTGACATTGCTTCGCTGCCAGCAGGCCTGTTCAGTACCCCGGCGAAGTTTTCTTGGCGTCATGTATGCATTTACCCGCTGCCAGCAGACCTGTTCAACATCCCAACGGGTTTACAAGCACTTGCCACAGCTCTATTAATAAAAATTTTTGTTTTGTTTTTTCATAGATATATATTTGAGCGGGGTGACGCTGAAAATCATGATATTTTAACATATTTTTTTCAGACCTCATCAGAATTTTTTAGAACTGTCCTTAATTTAGATCCAGAGATGTTTTATTTACAAAAACAACTTCCTAAGGCAGGGAGACATCCTCTGAGTCATTCCTTTACAGAATAGGGACAGCGTAAAAAGATAATAGATGATCATGATGAACTTTACTCAGAGATCGAAGTCAACCATCTTCTTTTAAACGACAAACTTTTCCAACATAGATATAAATTTCAGAAATAAACCATTGATGTTTATACCTCTTTCTTAGCAGTTATTTTAGCGAAGGAATTTTCTATTGTCTTTGTCTGAATAGCTCAGTATACAAGTGTGTGTATTTCAAAGAAAACAAAAACTGATAAATTCAAAGAAAAATAAAAAACTAAAAGCAAACGAAAAAGCACACAAAAGCAAAATATGTACATAATATACAAGGGTGTCATCAAGAAAAGTATCTTTTCAAGGCTTGGCCATTCACCAGATAGGTGTCAAGCTACCCTTCAAGATTTTCCAATCGAAAGGAACTGGGACCCAACTTTTCAGCAATTAAAAACGGTCCAAGCCATAAGTTTTGAAATTTTGTGTGTTCTCCCTTTCCCTCATGCGGTTTGTCCCACTTCAAGACGAGATCACCTACTTCAAAATTCCTATCAGAAGCAGAGCTAGCATCGAACCAGCTTTTAACCAATTGTTGATGTTGATCTAACTTACGTTTAGCTTGGGCTCTTACCTCTTCTAGCTTCAACAAAGCATTAATTCGGTTTTCTAGAGGGGGGCAATCTTCTTCTTGAACTTTCTGTGACAACTGAAGCAAAGGAAGAAGAATGTGAGGTGGCAGGATTGCTTCTCTGCCATAAACGAGAAAAAAGGGGGAGTTACCTATAGCATCTTTTGGTGTTACCCTATCAGCCCATAGCGCGTTCAACAGTGCATTGTGTCAATTCTTGTGATTTTCAACCACCGTTCTCTTGATGATTTTAATCAAGTTCTTGTTTGTGGATTCTACCAATCCGTTGCCCTGGGGGTAATAGCTAGCAGAATACTTCAGCTTAATTCCTTTTTCCAAAGCGAACTCGCTCATCTCAAGAGAAGAAAAGTAAGAAGCGTTGTCAAAGACTAAACAGTCAGGGATACCGAAACGAGTAATAATATTCGAATTTAGAAAGGCAATTACCTGACTAGTGTTGACAGTTCTCAATGCGGCAGCTTCATACCATCGGGTAAAGTAATCCGTGGTTGTCACAATAAACTTGTGCTGTTGAGAGGACGAGGGGTTGATTGGACCTATGATATCAAGGCCCCACTGCTGAAAAGGAGAATCTACCGAAACGGGCTGCAAAGGAAAGGATGGTTTTTGTAACCGCCCTGATGCTTTTTGACAAATGATACATTTACAACACAAGGCATGGGCGTCTCTAAAAAGCGTGGGCCAGTAATAACCGACTCTTAAAACCTTATGAACGGTGGTATCACCGCCAAAGTGACCACCAGCTTCTCCTGCATGCAACTCGAGCAAGACTTTTTCTGCTTCGTCTTTTTCAAGACAATGCATCAGTACGCCGTCAAAACTTTGACGAAACAGGATACCATTAACCAGATGAAAGGAGGCAGAATTTAATATCAACGCTCTTCTTTTGGAGGGGTCAAGGTGACGGGGATCTAACCCATGTTCAAGACAAAATCTAATATCGTCATACCAAGGACTGACAGGGTTTTGCGTGCAACAGATTAAACTTTGATCCTATTGTCCTAGGTCTGACGTGTCGCTTTCTTCTTGCTGTCCTGTCGCCGAATCAACAACTAACTTGCATAACCCTTGGCCTCTCACTATCTGAGCTGGGGTGATTTCTAAGTCATACTCCTGCAAGGAGGTGACCCAACTGGCTCTCTTCTCTCCTAGTTCCTTTTGCACTAACAGGTTCCTCACGGCTGGGTAGGGGACACTGACTTTCGTCCCTGACTTCAAAAGATAGGACCGGAAGTGCTTGACTGCTTTGAAAATAGTGTAGACTTGCTGATCAACCACTGGATAGTTAAGTTCAACACCTTTGAAAGCGGATCTCATAAAGACGATGGGTACTTCATTGTTCTCATCGTTCTTTTAGGTTAAGACGGCGGCATAGGAACGGTCAGAGGCAAAAGTATAGAGTGTAAAATCTTGAGAGAAGTCAGGGCTCATGAGAGACAGAGCGTCTATTATGGACTTCTTTATTACATTAAAAGCCCAATTTTCTATGGGTCCCCAGTGATATTGGGTGTCTTTCTTAATCAAATTCTGCAAAGGCCTGCCCATTTTGGAAAAACTGGGGACAAATCTCCTCACGAAGTTAATCTAGCCTAAGAAAGACTGCATGGATTTTTTGGATGTAGGAGGGGGGAGTTTCGCGATGACTTGAGTCCTATCGGGGTCAATAATCATCCCTTCGCTAGACACAATGAACCCTAATAGTTTACCCTGTTCTACTGCAAAGATGGACTTTTTGGGATTCAAGGAGATGCCGTATTTATGACATCGAAGTAGAACGACTCGTAAGTGAGCTAGATGATCATCTTTGTTTTTAGAATATACAGTCACATCATCCAAGTAAACTACAACAGAATGATTGATTAAGCCTCAGAAAGCAATGTCCATTTCTCTCTGAAAAGTGGCACCGACATTAATCAATCCAAAGGGCATTTTACGATAAGCATAAGTGCCCCACGGGGTACGGAAGGTAGTTTTGAGTTGGTGTGGTGGAGACATCAGGACTTGGTTATACCCTGAGAAACCATCCAACATGGATAGCCTCTCGGAGCCAGATACCTGTTGAAGGATTTGTTCCATGGGTGGGACAGGATAGTTGTCTTTATCAGACGCTCTTTTAAGGTTTCGGAAATTGACGCAAAGTCGAATTTCCCCACTTTTCTTCTGGACTGGGATGAGGTTAGAAACCCATTGAGTGTGCCTAACAGGAAAAAATATTTTAGCATTTAGGATCTTATTCAATTCTTTTTGAACGATCGGTTCTAGTTTAGGGTGCATTTTCCTCAGTTTTTGTTGAAAGGGCAAGGTTTGGGGTTTCATAGGAATAACATGCTGTATGATGTTAGGATCAAAAGTTTTAAGTTCATCATACGTCCATGCAAAGACATCTTTAAATTCTTTAAATAATTTAACAAATGCAACTTTTTCTTGTTGAGAACACCCCAACCCTAGATTAATGCACTGAGGATTTTCATTAGTTCCTAGGTTTACTTTTTCATAAGATAACGAGGAACTATTGGTTTTACAGTTGACTTCTTTTTTAAATTTATCTTCAAAATCGTAAACCTTCTCTAATCTAACTATAGATTTGGGTATGGAATTTACCATGTCCGACAGAGCTTCAGGAGTTTTCGGATCAGGTATTACCGTAAAATCGTGCAAATTGTCATCATGCGTGCATTCGTCTATCATCGCGCCTTGAAAGGTTTCTTCCATGTGCAGAAAGTCGATGATCTTTTGATCGTCGTCAAATACTCTCCAGTTTGTGATATTGCTAGTAACAGATGGTTTGAACAACAACTCAACGGAGAATGTGTCTGGGGACAAGCCTTCTGCAGGAAGAAGTTTAGAAGCTACATTAGCTAATAAATCTGCTTCAACATTTTATTTTTTTTTGTGTCTGGAGGAATCAACAACTAGTTGGGCACGTGCTCGCGTTACACGTGGCCGTGTTATCCAACCGCTA
>SNQJ01S0003743.1:131461-155840 GCA_010110895.2 Picea sitchensis | reverse complement strand
TCTAACTAAAAATAAATAAAACAAACTAATAAACTAATCTAACTAAAACTAACTATTAAACAAACTAAACTAAACCACTAATATACTAATTCTAATCACACATCTAACTAAACATATATCTAATTATACTAACAAATAAATCATAAACTGACCTGGAGAAACGCTCCAGGTTTGTCCTGCGTATGATGATTTTCTTAGCTGATCGGAGGGAGGAAACCCGCACCAAATTATCCAGGAGCTTCTCGTAAACAATAAGCTGCAGTTCTCTTAAGGTATGATTACAGGACAAACAATACATAAAAATAACAACAATCTTATAATTTATAAATCTTCACAGTTAGATAAACCTGTATGCAAAGATCTATACATAATAGTTCAATTGATGAAGAAGATAAATCTGTCATTCATTAACTGAACAAAGTAATTGTTGTATTTTAGATAAATGAAAGAAATCAGACATGGATCACATTAATTAAATCATATCATTCTGCAAAAGACTATGATAGCAAAAGTAGTCTCTAATCAATTGCTAATGACATGCATAAACTTGAAACAAAAAAATGATATTATGAAAGCGAAAGCTGTAGCAGAACATCAACTTCTGTCTCAGTTTGTATTAGGAATCCATAGCCTGGTTCTCCCTTAAGTGAGGATGATCCTTATTACAAAAAATAATAAGTATTTAAGGACCTTCTACAGGGTAAAACATCCCTGTAGAAGTTATCAAACTATTTACAAAAAATTTGGGAATATATCCCAAGTCTGACTAAACTAAGAACCTAAAATAAAACTGAAACACACAAATATCCCCTAGACTGTCCCTTATGTCCAATGCAATTCGGATGTACCTGAAAAGGGTAAAAAATGGACAAGTTAGAAGGATCCTTTATTAATAAAATGATAAAAATCTAATTCTATAAACTAGCTACAGAATCTTGCGATTCTGTAGCTGGTCTAAATAAGACACAAAATCAGCATTGGAATCAACTCAAATCTTTTAAAGAATTAAATTTAACTCACATCCAATAGCTATTTGAAAATGAATCTTTCAAACTAAAATTGTTATACCATTCAAAACCAAATAGGACCAAAATCAATCAACTGATTACAGAGATAGATGTACTCTGTTTCGTTTGTTGCCACAAAGTCGGGTGGACAAAATCGTAATGAATAGTAATGAAATCGATATAATTAAAATAAATTATATGCAACTGTTATGATGCCTCATCAAAAGGAAACACGATCGAATCTAAACGAGATCATAACTGCACTGATATAACAAACGATTTATGCCATAAGCGAATTAAACCAAAACTGGTGCATAACTATCCACAAATGAAATCAATATGAGACCAATCAGTGGGTAACAGGGTTCGTAATAATTATTAGATCGTTTGTTTTAGCCAAATGGGCAGACAAGATCGATTTACCTTGATCAAAACGATTTCTTTCAAACGAATTATAATTGGATTTGATAGAGATAATGAAATTCAATCAATTTGTTTTGCAAATTAAAATCAAACAGAGAAGCTTTTACGATGCGAATCCAACTCATGAAAATGATCCAATCAAGCGAATCAAACAACGAGGGTTTAACATAGTCATAGCTAATAAAAAACCTTCCATGATTCGTGCGTAAATATCGTTTGCACAGGCTTTTAATGAAAGTATTGTTTCCATAAAAACATAGTCGTTTTTTCCACATTGAAATCGAACAGAGTTGTATTCCCGATTTAGAAAATTATATGACACAACATATTAAAAGATCGTAACAACCAAATTCATGAAATCATTCGACGATCATAGCATACAAACGAAATCAAATCAAAACATGATCGTATCCTAAATCTAGTATGAACACTTCTTGTTCAGAGTAGATACCAAACAAATCCACTTGACAACAAACCATCAATTTTGTTAACTCAATCGAACAAATCAAATCCAATCGAAAATCAATCAAATCCGATAAAATCTATCAGTGACTAAGTTGGGTAAATCATGTAACCAAATTTCATTTATTTTTAGAAAGCGAAAACACTGTACAGGATGAACATATTATGACAGAGTCATTTCAAAAGATACACAGAGCTATTCGAAAACCAAATTCAAAACATTGTATTTATCCGAGGAATTTACAAAAACGAAAACAATATCAAAATGCATACCTGTATGGCGAGCAGACGGCTTGATCATGACATTTTGGAGTTTACAACTGTTGATACTGAGAGGGGGATGAATTAGTATCAAGTACAATTTAAAAACATTTTTCAACTTATACTTAAACCATTCAATTATATCCAATGAGCAATGAACAATATTATAAGAGTTACACCAATACACCACAATACACCATGCACAATATATGAGAAATAATCAATCCAATGAGCAATGAACAATATTATAAGAGTTACACCAATACACCACAATACACCATGCACAATATATGAGAAATAATCAATAGTTTTGTTCAAGGGAAGTAATGACTTCCAAAGTTGTAGCTACAGCCTAAAATGGGGGTTGGAGGATAAACCTCCAAGAGGAAGCCATAACCTCCAATATATATAGTTTAACTCTCCATCATTTCCCGTTCCTTCCACCCAAGAATATATGAGAGATAATAAAACTTTACATTAAATCATCACCAACCAATCATCACATAGAACCCGATAATGCTTTCTCCAGACTCTTCAATTTCTGCAATTATTCAACTTTGAGTACTCTGATCTTGTAGATAATGTTACTCAATGTATTTCCTCTGAAACCCTCTTAATTTTCAATTCTTGAATCCTCCCCAAAAAGAGGTTATAGAAAGAATTTGGTAGACTTTATTTAATTCGGTCCTGCTCATAAGACCCAACTCTCAGATAGCATGCCTTGTTCTCAATATTTAACATTTGATTCTGAAACTCGCAATACCAAGAAAACTACAGTCCCTCTCTTTCCAATGGAAGTGGTCCCACTACATTGGGATGCCTCTATGAAAAAAGTTATGACTATTTTTACCTGTGAACACTGCTTACTGGACTAGTTTCCCTGTGGACCTGGGTCACAAACCCTATATTCCACGTAGTGTATTCCATAATTATAGAGAATCAAGAGCTGAAATTTTTACCCATAGGTACCTTGATAGTCTCTTCAATACCATAAAGGATTTCTACCATCCTTTCGAATCGTTCTATAAAAATTTATAGAAAAATGGTAAGATGACCTGAAAATAACATACTTAGAACACACATCACCAAAAAGACCATCCTCCTTGAAATCCAAAATTCTTTTACTTCTTTCCTTCCTCCTCGAAATTCGACTTGTATCAAAATGAATGGCAATGATATTTATTTATACCATTTTATGTCACTTCCTTTTAAACATTAGGGCCGACCTGAAACTTTCTTTTTTTGTACTGCCTTCTTTAATTATTTTCGGCCTACGTGTACTTCCTTTTCAATTCAATTTTGTCATCTTCAAAAAATTCATTTCTTCTCAACCATGAGGATCCATGTGATAGATGACACATACCACTGGAAACAACATGATGTATACTATCCATTCATGGGTGTTGTATATGCATGTGCATTTTCTTTCATGTCCAAATACCTTTATCAATCTTGCGGTCCAAAACCCATGACTAGGGTTGACATCAATGACAACAATCAATCTTCCAACAACAACAGCTGTAGCTGATTCAACGTTTTTAAATATGATGGAACCAATGGTCCTTTGCTTCCTATCAGTTTCTTGAAGTTTGTCTCTTTGGCTAGTCAACACTGCAACTTGACTTTCTAGAGATTGGACTTTCGATTGAAGCACAGGAACGTCTATATAGTATCGTTCCAACCATAAATCACATTGGTCACAGGACGATTGTCCGTGTTTCGAAAGAGTAGGCGAGGGTTTGGTTACATTGTTAAGGGTTTAGTTAGGGAGTTTAATCCCTGGGTAACTGGGATTGTTTCTTACGAACGGGGGAAGGTTCGAAACGAAATCATAAGGTGGCTCGGAGGATAGGCCCTGTGAGTAAGGGTACTCATTAGCTAGAAAATGTTCTATGTCAGAGTCTGAATCCTCACTAAGGATTATGGGCTTATGCTCAACACAAGGTTTAGGCTTATTCCTAGCCATTCTCGAGATAAGACGGGAATTCCTTTTTCCTTTGGCATTAGCAGTAGGGTTTGCCTTAGCCTTTTTGCTCACAGGTCTCTTTATAGCCTCGCCCTTCTCAGTTCCAACGTCTGGTAAGTCAATAGCAGGGTTGACCGAAGGCTTAGGAGAGGGTAGTAGGATATGGAAGGGAACGCGTGGCCCAACCTTGGTTTCATTCACCATAGGCTTGTCAACCTGGACAGGGTCTGCGTCATCAAAACCATTTCGAGCGATGAAAGCTCGCCAGCTATCACCGTGGAGACTTAAGTAATGAACAATGATAAGTTTAATTAGTCCATGGTGGAACAGGCTACTATCAACCTTCTCCCTTTTAAACCTTTTTGACATTTTATATAGGCTACGCTGGAAGTAGAAGGGAATATTCAACGGGTATCCCATAAAATTCATTAACAAACGCAGGTGGTAGAGAAAAACGAGTCTGTATCGACCTTCACAGGTCACGAACTGCTTGACTATTATCAAAAGGTCATGCCATCATGGTTTAAGCAAGGATATGGGCATACCTCTGTCACAAGATGTGACTTTGCGCGAGAGGAATAGTAGTGGCCACGACACCTCCTCGACCTTAGAATTTTTGAACCAACGTTGGCCCGAGGATGGTAACCCTGTAGCAGAACTGATAAATTCCTCATTTATTTCCAACTGTATGTCGCCCACCTTGGCTCTACAGCCATCAAAAGTGAGGGCGAACTGTTATGCCACAACTAGATTAAAACACTCAAATCGTTGTACAAAGGTGAGACATCTGTTATCCTCCAAGTCTTTCTGGGCATTGTCAAATAATAGCAAGGCTTGGTTTCCGTTTGGCTCGATTCGCACGACTGGTGCCATGGAGCCGAGCACACGGTAAGCCCAGGGTTTGGATCATAACACACACAGGAGCAGAGTGCACAAAGTGTTACCCGAACTAACAGAGGTAAAACAAGGATACGGGATAGGCATAAATGCCATCGTGCGAAGGTGGTGGAGTTTATCTCTGCCATGCATAATAATTATTACCAAGGTACTACTGCTGGATTTCATAGCTGTTCGACCCACTATTGTATAGTTCAACAATCAAGTCATTTGCCCAACCAATGAAATCAATGGTAGAACCAACGCACGCAATAAACGTTGTGCCATAGTTTTCAAACACCAACATACAAATTGAAACAAATACCAATGTTTTGACCATGTGGCAATGTGTTGTAACAATTCATGTCAAGAGTTTAACCCATGCGCCAATGCAGTTTTGAGCTAGGTGTGATATCAAATGAAATACATCAAAGGTTTAACCATAACACCTATATATTTTTATGAAACCAATGGTCAATCAAACCAAATTAAAGRACATATAAATCCAATTGCCAATGCATCACAAACTTAATGAGACAAAGTCACAATCAATCGAAGCATAAATACAAATCAAAAGATCTTGCCAACTATGTAATGATAAGTGAAAAGTAAGCTCAATAGGCACGTCGATAAGAAGGATAACGACAGTTCAACAATGCTTTTAATGCGACTTCGAAAGACCAAGTTTTCACGCTTTTAGTCGTGAAAACAAAAACGAAAGTAAATGTGCAAATGTCGCGAAAATAAAAATGTCGTTTATATGAAAATTGTGACGAAAAATTAATGTTTGCAAAACATTGGTGTAGGCAGCTTATAAGACAATGGAAAAATGTGAATTGGCTGCCAACAAGAGAATAGTGCTTAATCATGTAGAGGAACATTCAACCTTGCTACTAACACTCCTTTGCACTATGTAACATGGATACAAATGCATGATCTAAGACAAGTGCACTCTAAGGTTCCATATGTAAACATAAGTCAAGGATAATTGGCGATCAACGTTGTTTGAGGTTTGATCATGGTAAAATACACCTAAAATGTGGAAAAGAACTAACTAAGCAAATGTGAGGGGCTAGAAGGACCTAGAAAGGTATCCAAAGGTCCCAAAAAGGATCCAAAAGGGGCTACAAGATGAAGCTTAGAAAAATTAAGGGACAAACTAAGGTTAATTGCATCATAGACCAAGTAGAAACATCTCTAAACACTTTGTGCATGTAGCCTTTGTACAATATACATATGTTTTTATGGAAATCATTGGGCTCACATGTGAATTGAATGGTAAAGTTCAAGATTTGTGAATGCCGTTTCCCCCTCAACCAAAGAAATTGTTATACCCATTTTGACCTCATGTGTTTTATATATTCTATTATGTAAGTTTCTATATATGTATGTGAAATTTTTAAAAAGTGTTTCAATACTCAAAATGGAACTATTATAATGACAAACAACAATGAAGAAAACAAAGGGTTGGGAGTACCTACATGCTTAAGGATTAGAATGCATTTGCAGTTCCTAAAATATGGATGAAGGCATCTCCATGTAATTAGTACTCAAATGAGTACACAAAATTTGTTGTATTAATAATAGGATGATTTGAATTACAAGTGAGGGGGGAACCCATTTTAATACAACTCTCATACTCACACCTCCCCACTAACATAGTGGTGAGCCATTAATCCATATAATTAACACCTCTCCACTAACTTAGAATTGACTCATTAATGTGAGTAATCTAGACTAACTCAATGATGGGGTATTAATGAGCTAAGAATTAAAATATTCCATGTAGAAAACATCTTATGTATAGAACATAGCATGCCCTCCCCCTTAATAATGGTTTTCCCCAAAGCTATCTATAATCCTATTACTAATCAATTATTCATGGCTTACATAATAAAAAGCGGGTCCAAATGATACAAAATTAGCATTTATTAATATGTTGGGTCATTAATATCCTATGGAACCCAATGACTTACAAAGAAAATTAGTACATGCATTACTAATCCGTAAACAATTGGCCTATGGCCTACCCATTTTGTCATCATGGATGTATATGGAGTTTAAATTATTAAGGTCTATGTGCTTCAATAAGATGGGTACATTCTCCTTATGCTATATTTACTCAACTCAAATGTCAATATGAACAACAACACTTTGTTATTAAAAAATCAACATCAAAAGGTTTAATTCTAGATCTTTATAACTATGTTAGGAAAATTGGACAACACACTTACTATGCAATTGTATACATACAACACTCCGTCAACCACACTAATTTATACATTTGAGAAATATACTATGCATATGCTCCTTTTCTTTTTAAACATGGAATGCTCATTCTCCAATTTAAACACATATGTGGTTTCAATGCCAAAGCATTAATAAGATACTCCTATGTCACATGTCTAAACTTTTGATTATTTTGAAGAAAAATACAACTCACATGAGACTCACTCCAAGCCACAAAAGGACAAATTCTCACATAAACAAAACCTTCGAGCCAATTCCCAGTTGCATAACAAAGTGAAATGAATTGTGTAGCCTATGGGGAGGATTGACAACTTACATGAGAGAGAGAGAGGATACATGAGAAGGCCATATGGCCCGCAGGAGAGAGTAATCACCCAACTAGTAGAAAAAAATTCAACAAACAACCTATAGGGAGCGGCAAGGCAACAACCAACAAGTAAATTATAGCCTTGAGAGAGCATATGACCTATGGGGAGTGACAAAACACTAGCCAACAAATGAATTGTGACCCTGAGAGAGTGTAGAGCCTATGGGAGTGGGAAGACACCAACCAAAAAATGAATTGTGGCCTTGAGAGAGTGTACAACTTGTGGGGAGTGAGAAGACACTAGCCAACAAATGAATTACGGCACTGGGAAAGTGTATAGCCTATGGGGAGTGAGAAGAGACTAGTCGGGAAATGAAATTTAGCTCAAGGAATGAAATTGCAACTTATAGGAGAGAGAAATTCATCAATATCCATAAAGAAACCAAATTAGCAACTCCTTACACTATTGCAATATCTCTAGGATGAGGTCCATTGATCTCCCATCTCTATAATGGATGAACATAAGAGAACAAAGAGTTGTTGGGTTAGTTTTCTTGCTCACATAGACTATATCTATGGAAATAAACCCCAAAATAGTAGTTGGCAAATAATCCTCATTGTTAAACAACATACGAAACCATTAAAACACAAATCAGATCCATTTCAAACTCATATATAGAGAAAACAACATAGCAAACAAATAGATTCTCACATAAAAACTTAGATTTTACCTTGGAAACCTAAATGAGAAAAACAACAGTTAATTGGCTTTAGTTAGGCTCTTTATTATGCAATAATAGGTAGGTTACAGGTTCTCTAGTTCATCCTTATGATCCTCATTGAAGTCTAGGCAACATTATTCTTCATTCGTATCCAAAGAACCCCTCTTCCCTTGTGGGGAAAAAATATATAGGAGGATAACTCAGCTAGGGGGATAGTTGAAAGGTCAAGCATCCAAAACCCTTCAATTTCCCCCAAGATTGTTTCTCCTCACTTGTCTTTCCTTTTTTCTTGTACATTAGGGAAGAGGCCTCATGTTGTTTTATTTTTTAATACAATATTTTTTTGACAATAATATTCTTCCTTGACTTTACATGTCATTTTATTACTTATGATTTAATTGAATGTAGGGGTGGACATCAATCATGATGGCATGGATCCATTCATGCCAACAACCTAGTCTCCTTCATCGTCCATAGCTTCAAACCTTGTTGGTGTCGATCATCATGGATACTATGTCGGTAGCCAATTGTTCTTGTGCAAATCCAATTTGGATCACACCTCCCCATTGGGAGGCTTTTGGTTCCCAAAATATTCTAAGGATAGGTGAGGGAACTTTCTTACAATTTGGTTCCTCTCACACTACTTCACATTCCTTGGAGTCTTTCCTTTGAAACCAGTATGCCATATCTCTTGTCATCCTCTACAAGTTACCCATTCCTTACACTACATAATTGTATCTTCGTTCAACTCTTCCATAGAATGTGGTTCAAGGTCTTCAACAAAAGGGACCTGATGGTCCTCTTCTTCATCTAACATGGAAGGTATGAATAATTTCAAGTACTCCACATTCATCATCAAACTAATCTACATATAAGGAGGAAGTTTCAACCAGAAGGCATTCTCATTCACTTGCTCAATAAGCTCAAATGACATGTATCCAGGAGGCTTGAGTTTCTACATTACTCCTTATGGTTTATCCTTATGAAGGTAAAGTCATACCTTTTCTCCAACATGGAATTTATGATCCTCCCTATGTTGGTCATGCCTAGATTTATATAGCTACTGGCTCTTCTCAAGTTGTTCCTGAACCCTTAGATGTAATTATTTGATCTTTTCCATGAATGTACTCACCTTATTTTCATCTTCTTGTAGCTCTACTTCCCCCTTGTACTGCCCATACACAATATCAAATGGTGAAGGAGGCAAGTAACAAAATAAGTCTCAAAAGGAGATTTGTTTTTGGAGGAATGGAGTGCTCTATTGTAGGAGTGTTGAAAGCAAACTAGTTTCTTGTCCCATGTCTTTGGATGTTTTCTATTCTAACCTCTCAACAACTGTACCAATGTCTAGTTAACAACCTCAATTTTTTCCATTAGTTTGGGGATGAAATGTAGTGGAATACCTCAACTTGGTATACATTCTCTCCCAAAGCATTGTCTAAAATCTTCCCCAAGAACCTGCTATCTCGATAAGATATGATGGATCTTGGCAATCCAAGTGTACCCAAACATGGATGAAGAATATTTTAGTTGCCTATTGTTCAGAGATTGTCTTCTTACACAAAATGAGAACACACATCTTGTTGACCACCATAAAAAAAAGTATTCAAGACTCTATGAGTCATAGGAAAACCTCCAACAAAGTCCATGGAGATTCTCTCCCAAGGCTTGCTTGGTACTAGAAATGGCATGTGTAAGTCAAGTTTTTGGTTGCTTGGCTTGCTAGTGCTACAAGGAACACAACCTCTAAAAATTTTTTCGACCTGCTCCCGCATCTTTGTCCTTTACACATACCACTGCAAATTTTCCATAGTCTTTGTCATACAAAAATGTCCAGCATCTCTAGAAGTGTGTGATTCTCTCATCAATTGAATTATTCTATCTTATGGTATGCACAACTTTTCCAGATTGTATAGAAACCCATATTGGAGGTGATATTCATTCCCTTCCATGGAGGTGACTGATCTGTCCTTCAACTACTTGTATACTCCTCTAAAATCTCCATCTCCCTCATAGTCTTCACTTAGAAGATCATGAGTGAAAGGCTCAAGTTGCATTATCATCCCAACTACTGCAATATTCTTTAGTGGTGGTCAAGAGAGCATGTACAATATATTATTTGTGGATCCTTTCTTGTACTTGATCAATCGGTGAAATTGTTGCAAGAATCCCAACCATTTGTAATGTCTCACCTTTTGCATCTTTCTCTAGCTTTGTAGGTACTGAAGAGGCTGATGATTTCTCTGCATGATGGTCTCTTTTCCCATGAGATAGTACTTACACTCCTTCATCACTTGCATAATTGTAAAGAGATCCTTATCATACTTGGGGTAGTCAAGTATTGCTCCATGAAACATCTTTGAATGGTAACACATGGGTCTTCCTCCTTACATGAGCGCTTCTCCTAATGCATACCCCTTGGCATCTATCTCTAACTCAAAATGTTGTTGAAAATGTATCATGGCTAATATCAAAGCATTATTGATCTTCTTCTTCAAGTATTCAAGTGGTCATCGGTGTGGCTCACCCCAATGAAATATCTTTCCTTTGGCATTCAAGGCATGCAATAACATTGCTACTATTTAAAATTTTATAATGAACTTTCTTAAGTATTTTGTTTTTCCCATGAAACTCCTAACCTTTGTCACACTAGTGGGAACATTCTATTGGGTGATAGCTACAATATTTCCAAATCCACCCTTAGCTCTCCTCCACTGATCATGTGTCCAAGATATATCAAGAATGTGTTTCCAAACTCACACTTATGAAAAATTGCAATCAACTTATTCTTCCTTAAGGTCTCCAGTACCTATGTCACATGTGAGAAGTGATATTTCCATGTATTACTAAAGATTAGTATTGCATCCAAATATACTATTACAAATAAGTCAATGATTCAATGAAATAACACATCATTCATCAATCTCATCAAAATTGCAGATGCATTACATAAACTGAAAGGAATCACTAACCACTTGTACAAACCTTTTTTTATTTTTAACATTGTCTTCCACATGTATTATACTTCGATTCTCACTTGATGGTAACCTGATTTGGGTTCCATCTTGGTAAACAATTTGGATTTTTTTATTCGATCCCATAAGTCATCGATCCTTGGGAAGGAATATCTATTCTTGGTGATGATTTTGTTCAAGGCATAGTAGTTAATGCACATTCTCCATATTTCATCCTTCTTTGGCACCATAATTATGGGTGAGCCACATGGTGATTTACTAGGTTTGATGACTCCCTGCTCCAACAACTATAGTAGTTTCTTCTTCACTTCATCCACTTTAGTGATGGAGTGCCTATATTTCCCAATGCTAGTCAGTGGTGACTCTAGCAACAACTAAATCTTGTGCTCAACCTCTTTCTTGGGTGGTAGTCCCTAAGGATTTTGAAACACTTCCTTGTAGGCTTCAATAATTTGTTGTAGTTGCCGGTGCTACTTGCCACTGCATCCTTCCAAGGATGCATCTATATCCAACTTGTTTCCTTCGCCTTGCTTCTTTCCTTCTCTAAAAAATACTAAGACAAACTTCTTTGTACTACCCATGATTTTTTTGGCGTGATGAGTGTTGATCAAAGAGAGTTTGTCTTTGTCCTTATGTGCATTTATGGTATATTCCTTTCTATCCTTGACTAGCCTATACCAATTTTCTCTCCTATTGAAAATTGCATCTCTCATGTACAAGTGTGGGCTTCCCAAGATGACTCCACATTTTTCCAATGGAACCACATCTGCAACCACTTCATCCACAAATTTATGGTTGATTGAAAACTTGAATTTGCACTACTTGTTCACTTTCAATTCCACATATTTCCTTACCCAGCCAAGGGGGTATGGATATGAATGGTCTTGTGTATCTAGACCAAGTTTCTCAACCAACTGTGTAGAGATCAAGTTGGATTGTGAAATGAGATCAAACTAACAATCTACCTTGCTCTGTTTCATGTGGATTTTGATGCAAAATAACCTAGTCGTCTCCTTATTCTCCTTGTGACTATTGTTATCGCACAATTTGTATATTGGGAAAATCCCAACCCAAGAAGAAAATGTGAGACACAATTGGGGACACCTATCATTGTCACCTCAATAGATATCCCCCTCATTTTAGTGAAGGACAAGTCCAACACAAGGGAGGATTCCCAGGTGACCCTAGGGGGGTTAAAAGGGGAGAAGCAAGGAGCTATAAGAACACCCCTATAGGTCAAGGTCAAGGTGATACTTTAGGCCTAAAGAAAGAGTCTTTGGAGTGGGTAAATGGTTTCCAAGGTTGTGTATTTGCAAAACAGTGTTAGACAAACCAAAACAAGACAATATATTATGATATAAGCCTCAAAACCAATGGGGGATCAACAAGAAACCTCGTTGTCCCAAAATTGCAGTAGTAAACAATGATATATCATAAATATTAAACTTATAACAACTGCAAATCAGACCATCAAAGTCAACATAAAATATTGGATAACAATGCTTGCAATGAGTAGAAAATATTCCAATGTTTAAACTTGAATTTTGATAGCAATAAAGGGGTTGTAAGAGAGAATTATCAACAAAGTTTTGTAACAGCCCTATGGCTGCAGAATTTTTTTTCTACAGCAGCAAGTTCTATCCACTAAAATCAGCAAGTAAGCCACCCAAACAATAACTTTCAAACAATAGATCAATTATCACAACTTGCAAGTAAATTTCAGCGGTAGAAAATTGAATAAAGAGTAAGAGAAAGTGAGTTTGCTACAACCCTATTGGTTGCAGCTTAATGTTTGTTACAAAAACTCAATAAATTAGAAAATCAAGATGCCCCTAGGGCACAAGATAACTTAAAATGCGTAAAATTTAGATCCAAGCTTGAACAATTCAATATCTCAAATTTCATGTTTATGAATGCAACAATATTCAATATCCCATGCAATTAGTGTTTTATATATTGGGTGATGGAGTCTCTTCCTTGGAAGACAAGCTAAAATAAGAGGAAGAAGACATATTCGTTGAGATTTAAACCCTTATAAAACCCAACAATAATCCTCCCAAATTGTCTACCTTGAAATCCAAGATGAACTAGGGTTTTAATAATTTCTCTAGGGGTCTAAACCCTCTTACTTCCTAGAGAAAACAAACCCTAGCCAAGCCTTGCAACAAGGGTGTAAACTTTCTTACTGATTGATGCAATCCTTGTATCCTTTTAGTGAAAAATAAAATTAAACCTTGGTGGATGGTGTAATCCTTTTTACTCCTCCCAGAGTTTTAGATATATTTCTTGAATTTGAACAAGTAAAATGACAATAAATTGCAAAACATTAATTACCGATCCAAGAGATAGAATGCAACATAACCTTACTACCAATATATCATCCAAAAAATGCCAAAGAAACACCACCAAGATAATTCACTACCGTTTATTCCACTAATAGACAAGTATAGCATCCATAAGGACCAGGAAAACAAGAGATAGTGAATTTCCAAAGAGGGCCAAAAATTCAGTCCAAGAGTATGCAATTCTCAAGTGATGAGTTATGCCAAATGAAAAGGAGATGGTCCTTTATTTATATGAGGCCATATAAACCAATTTGCCCACATAAAAATGTCAAAAAAAAATTAAAAGAGGGTCGAACCCCTTTATTTTCTTTTACAGCTTGCAAATGTGAAAATTACATAAAGAAAAACCCTCAAAAGGGTGATGCCATGCTCTAAAGTGAGATGTTGAGCCTCAAAATGCATATCATTGGGCCTCAAAATCCCATGTGTCAAGATCTCATGTGTTAGAGTGTTATTCAATGCCTCTCCTTCCTTCAAACCACATCACATCACCTCTGGAACCATCAAGCCCACAAAAAACCCTAGCCTCCAAATGACATTAGGGGATTAGAAAGTGATGTCCTAGGCCTCCAAAGGCCAACATCTAGGTGCAAAGGGATATTATGTCATCCTCAAATGTTTTCAAAGTGCCTCCAAAGGAAAATTCCTCTATCCTTTGCACACAAAGGTTATGGGGTTCTCTACCCATCATGTGGGGTATGACATCCATAATAGGGGTTTTCAACCCCCAATGAAGGTTAAAATGGCATAATTCCTCCATGGATAGCTTTCACCAGGAAAGGTCATGCAAAGACAAACAAGAACTCCCTCCAAGGGTGCACAAGTCACATGTATCATTCCAAATACACCACATTTAATAAAATAACCACCCAAACATGTGCATTAAATCACCCCATTCTTAAACTAAACAAATGCTCAAAGACCTTATAAAATTTGCCAAATTTAGGTATGGGAGGGTTGTCATGGTGCCCTATTGGGTAGACCAATCCCCAAGTCAAGGATTGTTTCCCAATAAGACCCTCTCTAAGTTATGTAGTGAGTATGAGGTGGATTTGGGTAAGACTTTTGGGCATGGGGTTCTTGACATATCAAGGGCTCATATTTTTTCATCTATGGGTGCCTTTGTGGAGGGTGTGTTGCATCCTTAGTTTGTAATGCAACATTTTTACAAGCCATTTATTGCTTTTCATTTATTATGGTATGAACATTGAGTGCTATGTGCAATGGAAAATAAAGAGAATCACAATGCCACTTGAAGTTAGGAACACATTGAGTGCCATATGCACTGGAAATTAAAAGACATTGCAGATGCATTACCCATCAAGCGAGACATTTATTAATTATTTGTTTTCCTTTTTAAAGGTCCTTCATTTTTATGGAGAAGTGTTTCATTGCTCTTAGGACCTTAGGGCGAGAATCTAGAAGGATAATTTATGGCTCTTAACTTTTTCCAGCTACAACACCTTTGGGCCCTTAGCCCCTTCTTCACATGAAATGAGGTACAATCCCTTCTTGGGGTCAATGAGCCCAAAAACCCAAAAAATGAGGAAACAAAAGGGAAGAGGTGTGTAAAGTGGTAATAAATGAGTGGGAATGGTACAATGACCCTTCAAGGAGACCCCCTAGTGGTAACCATTTCCCCGAGGGTGACCCACTTACTAGGAAACCATGTCAACCGCCAAGGTGAAATAAGGCAAAAGACATAATTTCCAAGAAAACGTTCCATAATCAAGAAATGATCCTTTGCAACATGCTCAAATGATTCAATTATTAAAGTGACACTTACCAAGTTGGTGTGGTAGATGTTGCTATGATGCTAATGATGCATAGTGATGTGTGGTAGAGAGGAGGGCCTATGTTTTCTCAATGTCGGCTCAGCTGGTAATCTGTCTCTTGACACTCCATGTCTTCTACTTGCGGGCCTCGAGACATCATCTCCTTAATTACCCCTAGGATGGGGAGGTAACATTTGGATCCTACATGGGGACATGTGCTCATTGTATATTACATGAGAACCTCCACATCTCTTGGTAATACATGTGCCTACACATACTCAAGAAAAAATATTAGAACATTGAGGGGTGGATTTCTCACCCTTTATTCATATAATCAAATCTTAAAAAATTTCAACTATTACTTAAAAATAAAATTTTGCATTTTTCAAAATCTTCTAACTAACATGTAATATGATTCAATCAAATCACAACAACTATGTATAAATGCAAAAAAACAATATGCAAAGCAAGCATGTAAGAAAATGCAACTACACTACGATGAACACACAAATGCAATGCAAGAAAGAAAATGACCTACCGACTTACCTGGGGCCTGAGGCCTATGGAGATCAAGTCCCATCAACATAGGGTCGAAGGATAGACCCATCAACTGATAATGGCATATTCCTACCATCCATGGCAGATAAATAGTAAGTTCCCTTATTAGACTTCGTCTTGACATTGTAAGGGCCAAGACATAGACCTTTGTATTTTCATTCCTTTTATCCCACATGAGCGCAAGATTTCCTTCGTCAAACTCAACATAAGTTATGTCTTCATTGTAAGGATGTGTAGGTGGACCTACCCTGACCATGTCCTTGATATCCTTTTCTCATTATTTATATTTCTTGTCTCCATCCTTCTTGAGTATCTTAATGGACCCTGGATCATTTCCTTGGTATTCTGCAAGCTTCTCCTTATATTTTTCTCGTCGGAAGCAATGCATCAATACGATATTCTTGTTCAAAAGGAAAATCCCAAGGATCATACTCAATGAAACAAGGTGCCACATCATACTCACATTCACTCCAATAGTCAAGGCTATTTGGATCAACTACATGATTCTTTGCAACATGTTGACTATAAATAATCTCAAATGTGCCATCCCCCATAGGGATATGTGCATGAGTGAGGTCCATACTGAGAAAACCTCCAAGGGTAGCTGACCAACTGCTTGATAAGAGCATGCCCCAAGCATCTGGTACATCAATCACAATTATATTCATGATGAGGTTGATGCAGAGGAAATCCTGCAAATATACCTCCACATATTCTATGAGACCATACACTTTCACCTTTTTTGAATCAATACCACAAATTTTCCCATAAGGGAGGGTTGTCTGCAAACCAAGTTGTTTCATGACCTTTAGAGACATTATGTTTGTCGAGGCTCCAGAATCCAACATAAAATTATTCAAACAAAAACCATTTATGCCCAAAGAAAGACAAAAAGGAGGATTGTCCTCTCCCTATTTCCCATGATGCATAGTATTTAGGATCATCAAAGGATCTCCTACCTCATCTTTCACCTTTAATGTATTAAAAAATTCTCTTCTTACGAAAGGAACCTTTCACATCTCCACCACAAGTATCGACATGTTCATCTTTCCAGTCATGCTTGGTACATCTATATTTAGGTGAAGATCCTCATCTGTTGGTGTAGGATGTGGAAGTAGATCATGAACCAGAGGTGGAGGAGGTGGAGGAACTTCTTTCATTACTGGAGGTAGTGGGATTGGCAAATTGTTTCTTCTTGAGCACGTTAATATTTCCTTTTTCCTCAACTTCTCCTTCAAACCTTCATCCATTTGGTTTAATATTTCCAACTGAGCTCATCTAGTTTCCTATTTCCTGATCTCTTCAAGTTTTTCTTCAATTATTTCAATGCGTTCATCATCCTGGAGAGTGAAAATTGTATCAATGAAGTTTAACCTATCCATAGTGCTTGGATATTCTTCTTCTTCCCGCTGTCTCAAAAATTCATGTTCCAAATGAGGTTCTTCACAAGGAAAACACCATGATGATCCCTACATGTTGACCATCCCAATAGGATTCAAGGTGTAAGGTGCCTTTTCCTCTTGTTGTGGCCTTGGTTTCCAGCCTGTGTTTTCCCTCTGTTGTATGACAAACTAAGGTCTTGGGGAAGGATGATGCCTCTCATAAGTTGTCAACATGTTCATGATCTGATTTTGACTATGAATGAACTCGACATTCATTTGATCAAACTTCTTAGCCAAGAACGTGATTGGATCTGTACAATGTTTGTTGAAATCTTTGTATTTGGTTCTATTCTGGTATGAGGGAACTAAACAGGCTCAATATTTCAACGGATAAGATGTTCTTCAATCAACACACTATACTATTTGGCCCTTACCAAATTTTTAGGCATCTTTTGCTTCATGATAAAACCAAAATATCCTTCAAAAGAATTCAAGTAAAGAAGAAGAACGATTTCTTCTTGCAGGCACAAGTCCTTCAGGATATGACTATGCAAGTTGTCAAATCTAGCATCAAACTCCTTCACTGTTTCATTTTCTTTTTTTATTATTTGATTGAATTGAATCAATATCATTTCACTGTCTTTCTTTGTTGTCCATCTACCCTTGAACAACTTAGTGAAATATTCATAACATGGCAAGTAATTGTCGGGAAAGCCTTTAAACCAATTTTTAGCATCTTCATGAAGAGATATAACTAGTAGCTTCATTGCAATATCTCCATGTTCTATACCATTGTCTTCCATGTCCACACCAATAACATCAAGTTTCTCTTCATGTGCAACAACATTGTTTGCAGTGAACTTGGGAAACTATTTGTGAGACTCTTTGGGCATGTTATTGGGATACCCATGGATGGTGGCCATATCCAATGGATTGTAAAGGCTACCAACCCAAGGACGAGCCACTGGAGCAAGTGGAAAGTTACCTTGAAATAAGGTTTTGATAACGGGTAAATTATGAGGAGGTCTTCTTCGATAAACCTTGGAAGGCTCAAACCTTCCTTGGATAAGTGTCTTTAGGAAATACGGGTTCTTAGGTTGTGGAGTCGTCGGATGAACTTTATGGAAATCCCATAAAAAATTAAAGGGAAATTCCATCTAATGGATTCGTCAGTCAATCTTGGGGATAAAACGCTTTGGGATAAGCTTGTCAAGTGTAATTATGGGATCGAAAAGGATTCAAAATCCTCCCCGACAACAACGCCAATTTTTTTATCACGTAGTTTGTAGTTTGGGAAAATCCCAACCCAAGAAAAAAGTCTGTGACACAAGTTGTGACACCTATTGTTGTCACCTCAATAGATATCCCCCTCATTTTAGTGAAGGACAAGTCCAACACAAAGGAGTATTTTTGGGTGACCCTAGGGGGATTGGAAGGGGAGAAGCAAGGAGCTAGAAAAACTCCCTTATAGGCCAACTCCAAAGGCTCTCTTCTCAAGCCTTGAGTTCATATTAGAACTTGATCTATATGAATGTTCTTCTAGCTCCATGATTTTCCCCTTGTACTCCCCCTAGGGTCACCCGAGAAGCCTCCATTGTGTTGAACTTGTCCTTCACTAAAACAGGGGGGATATCTATTGAGGTGATAGTGATAGGTGTCCCTAGTTGTGTCACATATTTTTTTCTTGGGTTGGAATTTTCCCAAACTACAAACTCTGTGATAACAACTACAACCAATTAATGCTAACTCTTTTTGAAGATTAGTGCAACTAATCTTCCCTTCTAGGTATGAGGTGTCATCCACCCATTCCTCAATATCCACTATTATCAATTCTTTCTTCTTCTTCTTTTGGAAATGTTTGGGGAACTTCTCAGGGTGTTGTTGGATTACTAAGAGGGGGGTGAATCAGTAATAGAGCAATATAATCCTTTTCTACCACAAAATGAAAGTGTTATATCAATGTAGCATTATCATCCAATAATTGCAGAGTAAATAAACAATGAAAAAATGAGCAATCATACACATACACAGTACACTAGTGTTTTTACGTGGAAACCCAAAGCGGGAGAAAAACACATAATATTTTTTCTTATATGTATTTAAGAATTACATTCATTGGAAGCACCAACTTCCTTTGTCTTCCAGCTGCAATTGGAAGGAGGATCCAACCCCCTAGTTTCCCAAGCTACAACCTGAGGGAAGCTCCAACTCCCCAATTCTCTGGCTACAACCCCCTATGTTCTCCGGCTACAACCACCTATCCTTGCCTCATACAACCGCCCTGTTGTATAAGTAGAATGATGGAACCATTGTCACACTCTCACTGTGAGATATACCACTGTAACAACCTATACCATTGAACTGCAACCAACCAACCTGTAACAACCTGTACCAAACAACCTGTAATCAACATGTACAATAAACAACTGCATCAACCATGCACCAACCTGTACCTCATCCTATATAGTACATGAGTGCATCAACCATGCACCAACCTGTACCTCATCCTATATAGTACATGAGTGCATCAACCATGCACCAAATATGTACCAATAATGCATCAAATACACATAAACTATGACTCATCGAGATGTACCAACATCATCAACTATAGACCTCATGTATGTGCCAACTCATCAACTACTTGTCTCAACCATGTACCCAATATGTACCTCAACCAAAATCCCTCATCAATTTCATCATACAAATCTAATTTGTAACTCTGTAATATACCTAGTGTATATGATCACATACCTGAAAACCTTCATTAACCTTAACAACATGAGACTATCATTTTCATCAAACTTTACTTTAGTCTCACATGACTAATTTTGGATTAATCAACAACCCTAACTTGCAATAATCATAACTATGTACCTCTAATGAATAAAGATATGAAAATAGTACACAATTTTCTTCAATGTCTTTTATACAATTCCTCCAGGTTTCACTACTTGGATCCTCTCAGAAAAGGAGTTATAGCAAAAATGACATTATTGAATTATGGCTTATTCTAGAGAGCGAACTTGTAAAGCATGCCCTGCATGAAATATTTGTTGTATGGATCTGAAAATTGTACATGGAATACTACAGACTATACTATAACCAATAAATTTGGTCTTACTTAATTTGGATTTGTTATGAAGACGTTATGATATTTTTACCCGAAACACATGTTTTAGACTAGTTTCAAGACTAGCCACAAACCCTATTTTCCACGGAGTGTAACTCTAAAAATAAAAAGACACACAAGCTAAATTTCTTATCACAGCTACTTGGATATGTTTCCTCAATAGCCTCCCAATTTCACAGTCTGGATCATTTTAGAAAAAAAGTTATTGCAAAGATGGTGAGATGACCTGTAAATAACATACTTAGAAAGCACCATCAAAATAATTTATCCTCCCTTGAATTTTGGCCTTCTTTACTTCACCTTTCCTCTGAAATTAGTCTTAGATATCCTTTGGTTATCTCAGTCACTTGTGGATATTCAATATGCTCAAGTGTGATTAAAAAAGAGAGACCCTTGCCTCTTATTTATACTTTCATGTAGCTTCCTCAAGGGGTTACCTTCTTAACCCACTTTCCTTATTTTAGGGCTAACCCACTTCTAACCACTAGTCCACTTAGTAATTTCTCCATTAAATTTATTATTTAAATAATTTCTTTTGTATCCACTTTGACTTATAGCACACTCATCACTTCACTTTATTATTTAAATTACCTTCTAACCATCTTAACCCACTTTCCTTATTTTAGGGTCAACCCACTTCTAACCACTTGTCCACTTAGTAATTTCTCCATTAACTTTATTATTTAAATAATTTCTTTTGTATCCATTTTGACTTATAGTACACTCATCACTTGATTTATTATTTAAATAATTTCTTCTTTGCAACCACTTTGACTACTTTGACCTTTTGGGGCTTCTAGATGACTTGTGAGGGTTCTCCAACTTTACAAGGCCATAACTCTCTAACAGTGAGGAGTTATTTGATGTTCCACATACCACCGGAAATGGCATGACATGTAATATCCATCTAGAATAGTCTTACCTAAAAATATATCGAAACTCATACCATTATCCATCAAACAAACTTGGTTCCATTACCTAAACCATTGTGCTACTAGAATTTGCTACCAGACTTTCTTCAAGGGTTGACATCAATGACAACCAACCCAATTAATCAACAATCTCACCCTTTGACATTGATTTCAACACTCTGATGCAATACTAAAGTCATGCCACTCATGATCCTCTTGTGACCATCACTCCCCTTGGAACCATGCCTCTATGCTCTGCATATGATAAATCCCCCCCCTTTTTTCATCAATGGAAATGGTGTCTTTCCATCCGGGGCTTCTCCCCCTAACTAAACCATCCTTGGGGATACTCCCCTTGACTGAACTCTTCCTGAAACTGATCTCCCAACCTGAACTTTCCTCTTTATGGTGCTTCCTCATGTAAATCTAAGACATATAAGATAAGAATTCAAAAACATTCATTTTGGAGTAGAAATTACTCCGAGTGTCTAGTGAAGATACTCATAGGCTTCCCGTGGAAGTAGTTTTGTAAAGATGTCCACCACTTGTTTTTTTGTTCCCACATACTCAACTCTGATGTTCTTCTCTGCAACCTGTTCCCATAGAGAGTGATACTTGATTTGAATGTGCTTCGTCTTGGAGTGCATCACCGAGTTCTTTGAGATACTGATGGCGCTTGTATTATCACAATAAATTGGAATGGGCTCATCATACTCAACCTATATATCTGTCAGAGTTTGTTTCATCCATAGAACTTGTGTACAACATCCTGCTGCTGCAATATAATTTGCCTCGGCTGTAGATAAGGACACTAATGATTGTTTCTTTCTTAGCCATGATACTAAACACTCACCCAAGTAGAACGTTGCTCCACTGGTGCTTCGTCGGTCATCAATGCAACCTTCCCAATCTGCATCTTTGTAGGAAATAAGTGATAGATCCTTTTATTTTTTATACCATAATCCAAACTCTTCTATTCCTTTGAGATATCTGAAAATCCTCTTCACTGCTAATACATGTGATTCCTTTGGTACTGCTTGAAATCGTGCCACCTATCCAAATGCTTGCATTACATTTGGTCTAGATGTTGTCACATATAGTAATATACCAATCATTGACCTGTATTGCCTCTGGTCTGTAGACTTTGAGTCATCATCTTTGCTCAACTTGCAACTGGTTTGCATAGGAGTGGTAACTGGTTTGCAATCTTCCATTTCGAACCTCTTTATCATTTCTCTGATATACTTAGTTTGAGAAATACAAATTCCTTGGTTGCTTTGATGTATCTGAAGACCCAAAAAGAAGGATAGTTCTACGAGTAATGACATTTGAAATTCATTCTGCATATCCTTTGAAAATTTTTGTCTTAACCTGTCATCATTGCTTCCAAAAATAATATCATCAACATAAACTTCAAAAAATACTATCTTGAGTTACCTTGATGTAGAGGTTGTTGTCTGCACTTTCTTTTCTAAACCCTAACTACTGTAGATATTTATATAGTCTAGAGTACCATGCTCTAGGAGCTTGTTTTAGACCATACAAGGCATTCTTCAATTTGCAAACATAATTTGCGTTCTCTGGAAACTGAAATCCTTTTGGTTGTTCAATGTAGACTTCTTCTTCAAGTTCCTCATTCAGAAAAGTTGATTTCACGTCCATCTGATACACTTTAATATTCTTGGAGAATGCATAAGATAAAAGTAATTGGATTGATTCCATTCTGGAAATTGGGGAAAATGTCTCTTCAAAGTCGATTCCTTCAACCTGTGTGTATCCTTTACATACCAATATAGCTTTGTTCCTTGTAACATGTCCATCTTCATTCAATTTATTTCTGAATACCCACTTTGTTCCAATCACATTCTTATTCTTTGGTCGTGGAACCAATTCCCAAGTGTCATTCTTCTCTATTTGATCCAATTCTTCATCCATGACCTTATTCCAAAATTCATCCTTGCTAACCTCTTCAAAACTGTTTAGTTCAATCGTAGATGAGAGTGCTAGGTGCATTTGTTCTGGTGAACAAATTCTTCTTCTAGTCTCAACTCCTGCATCTTTGTTTCCGTAATCTAATTTGAAGAATGATTCTTTTGTACTCATTTTCTAGGTGTCTTTGGAGGCACTTGTTGAACTTGCTCTTCTACTTCTATCTGATCTTCTTCATCTTCCCCTTCTACTTCGTCTTCATCTTCTGCTTCTTCTTTGTAAAGTTGTTCCATTGATTCATTTTCTTCTTCCTTTAATTCTTGTCCACATGTTTCATCAATTGTTACATTGATTCTTTTCACAAATTTGTTCAACCTCATATTGTAACACTTGTATTCTTTCCTTGTACTTGAGTAACCAACAAGTACTCCTTTGTTCACACGAGAGTCAAACTTTCTCATTTTTCCATCTTCTCTTTTGATGTAGCATTTGCTTCCAAATACTCTGAAGTGCTTCACATTTGTTAGTCTTCCTTTCCAGAGCTCGTAGGGAGTTTTGTTAGTGTTCTTTCTGAGCATTATTATTTTTTGAATGTGAACTGTTGTATGCACTGCATGTGTCCAAAAAATATCTGTCAATTTGGAATTCATTAGCATTGTTCGAGCCATTTCCTATGTAATTATCATCCATTATGATAATGTTCATTTGTCTCTGAACCAATCTATGAATCCATGCTCTTGTCCACTGTCATATATATGTCCAAACCTGCTAAGTGTACTTATGAATCCATCTCTATCCATATTGTCCAAGACTCTACTGCACAACTATGCATAATGTTGACCCATTTATCACTATACTATCATGAAGTCTTCACTACTACAACTGATTGTACTTCTGCTAACTGACTGCTCTGGATTTGTCTTCTCAAACTACGAAAGTTGCTCAAAGGATGGTTCTTTGGTCTGTCACAACTATCGCATAGACCCCCCTGTCTAATATTTATATTACCTGGGAATCTCTAAGCCGGATGGCTCAGAACAATTCCTTCTCTGATGTGTATTCATCATCATCTTCATTGGTAGATTCATCATCTCTCT
>SNQJ01S0003743.1:100174-131109 GCA_010110895.2 Picea sitchensis | reverse complement strand
TCATTCTCTATAAATGATGTGGATGTTTCTGTCTCTTCAACGTTCTTGTTGAGCTTGACGATTTTACTTCTCAATGTGACAACTTCTTCTTCAGGCTTCTCAACCTCTTCTTCTTTCTTCATTATCTAAGACTTCATGACTTCTTCTATTCTTTTTTCTTCTTCAAGCTGAATTTTTAATGTGACTATTTCTTCTTCAAGTCCTTTCTCTTCTTGACCAAACTCTGCCTCAAGCTGGTTTAGATCGTTAGTTATTTCCTTAAGATGATTTGTCAATATATTCTCTCTCATTTATTCTTCTTCCTTATGTGCTTCTATGTTGGCTTTCAAATACTGCTTTTGATATTCAAGATTTTCTTCGATCTTTCTGGCTTCTTCTAGCTAAGTTCTTTAGTTCTCAATGACCTGTTGGGATTCTTAAAAAATGTGAACGCTTTCCTTTTGTTTCATCAATTCTTTCTTGAGTGAATTATTTTTTTCTCTTAGTTCATCTAAAGCACTAATCAATTCTGCTTCATAATTGTCTTCCTTTTCACTTAATTTTTCTGTCTCATGGCATTCTATTTCAAGATGTCAGTGTTTTTCACAATTAAAGGAAAACAACATACCTCTGGTGATTATGTACTCTTCAGCTTCTGAATCTGTTTGACATGGTGAACATGATTCTTCTTGATCTATATCTGCATCTTCTTTGGAATTTTCTGAATCTGTGATGGGTGAAGAATATATGTCATGTAACTTATCCCAAAGTTCTTTGGTTGATGAACATTTACCAACCTTTTCTCTTACCGGATTAGGTAATCCTTCCTAGATGAAATCCATTGTTATTTTGTTATTTTTCTTCACTTCCTTCTTGGCTGTAGTCTTTTCCCTTTTTGAATTATCATATCCTGTAACAATTGTTAATCAAATATAATTCCCCTGTGCCTGTAAAAATACTTTCATTCTTCTACTTCACATCTCATACTTTAAACCATTCTAACCATTAAACATTGGTACTCCATTCTCAGAATAATCCATGATCTCCTTCTAGTGGTTAAACTTTTTCCTGAAGGAACCAACTCTGAAACCAATTGTTGGATTACTGAGAGGGGGGGTGCATCAGTAATAAAGCAATATAATCATTTTTTATCACAAAATGCAAGTGTTATATCAATGTAGCATTATAATCCAATAGTTGAAAAGTAAAAAACAATGAACACACGAACAATCATACACATACACATACACAGTACACCAATGTTTTTACGTGGAAACCCAAAGTGGGAGAAAACCACATAATACTTTTTCTTATATGTCTTTAATAATTACATTCATTGGAAGCACCAAATTCCTTTGTTTCCCAACTGCAATTGGAAGGAGGCTCCAACCCCCTAGTTTCTCAGGCTACAACCTGAGGGAATCTCCAACTCCCCAATTCTTTGGCTACAACCCCCTATGTTCTCCGGCTACAACCAGAAGGTGGCTACAACCACTTGTCCTTGACCTGTCCAACCACCCTGTCGTAGAAACAGAATGATCGAACCATTGTCACACTCTCACTATGACATATACCACTGTAACAACATGTACCACTGAACTGCATCCAACCAACCTGTACCAAACAACCTATAATCAATATGTACCATAAACAAGTTCATCAACCATGCACCAACCTGTACCATAAACAAGTGCATCAACCATGCACCAACCTGTACCTCAACCTATGCCATCAATGAGTGCATCAACCATGCACCAAATATGTACCAATAATGCATGAAATACACATAAAATATGACTCATCAAGATGTACCAACATCATCAACTATACACCTCATGTATGTGCCAACTCATCAACTACTTGTCTCAACCATGTACCCAATATGTACCTAAACAAAAAGGCCTCATCAATTTCATCATCCAAATATGATTTGTAACTCTGTAATAGACCTGGTGTATATGATCACATACTTGCAAACCTTCCTTAACCATAACTACAAGAGACTAACATTTTCATCAAACTTTACTTTAGTCTCACATGACTAATTTTGGATTAGTCAACAACCCTAACTTGCAATAATCATAACTATGTACCTATAATAAATAAAGATCTGAAAAAAGTACACAATGTTCTTCAATGTCTTTTATGCAATTCCTCCAAGTTTCACTACTTGGATCTTCTCAGAAAATGAGTTATAGCAAAAATGACATACTTTATTGAATTCTGGCTTATTCTAGAGAGTGAACTTGTAGAGCATGCCCCGCAAAGAATATTTGTTGAATGGATTTGAAAATTGTACACCGAATACTATAGACTGTACTCTAACCAATACATTTGGTCTTACTAAATTTGGATATTTTATGAAGACGTTATGACATTTTTACCCAAAACATCTGTTTTAGACTAGTTTCAGGACTAGCCACAAACCCTATTTTCAACGGAGTGTAACTCCAAAAATACAACGACCCACAATTTAAAAATTTGATCACAGCTACTTGGATATGTTTCCTCAACTGCCTCCCAATTTCATGGTCATAATCATTCTATAAAAAAAGTTATTTTGAAAATGGTGAGATGACCTGTAAATAACATACCTTAGAAAACATCATCAAAAGAATTTATCCTCCCTTTAATTTCGGCCTTCTTTACTTCACCTTCCCTCTGAAATCCGACTTAGATATCCTTTGGGTACCTCAATCACTTGTATATATTCAATATGCTCAAGTGTTATTAAAAATGAGAGACTCGTGCCTCTTATTTATACTTTCATGTAGCTTCCTCAAGGGGTTACCTTCTAACCATCTTCACCCACTTTCGTTATTTTAGGGCTAACCCACTTCTAAACACTTGTCCACTTAGTAATTTCTCCATTAAATTTATTATTTAAATAATTTCTTTTGTATCCACTTTGACTTATAGTACACTCATCACTTCACTTTGACTAGTTTCGTGGATTCAGCCACAAACCCTATTTTCAACGGAGTGTAACTCCAAAATACAACGACCCACAATTTAAAATTTGATCACAAATTTTACTTGGATATGTTTCTCAACTGCCTCCCAATTTCATGGTCATAATCATTCTATAAAAAAGTTATTTTGAAAATGGTGAGATGACATGAGAATAACATACCTTAGAAAACATCATCAAAAGAATTTATCCTCCTTTAATTTCTCGCCTTCTTTACTTCACCTTCCCTCTGAATCCGACTTAGATATCCTTTGTAGGTAAATCTCTAAGCAATCACTTGTATATATTCAATATGCTCATGTTATTAAAAATGAGAGACTCGCGGCCTTTTATTTATACCTTCATGTAGCTTCCTCAAGGGGTTTCTAACCATCTTCACCCACTTTTCATATTTTAGGGCTAACCCAATTCTAAACATCCTGCCAATTTAGTAATTTCTCCATTAAATGCATATTTAAATAATTTTCTGTATCCACTTTGACTCTATAGTACACTCATCACTTCACTTTTATTATTTAAATTAATTTTCAACCATCTTAACCCACTTTCCTTATTTTAGGGCTAACCCACTTCTAACCACTCTGTCCATCTTAGTAATTTCTCCACTAACTTTATTATTTAAATAACTTCTTTTGTATCCACTCTACTTATAGTACACTCATCACTTCACTTTATTATTTTAAATAATTTCTCTTTGCAACCACTTTGACCTTTTGGGGCTTCTAGATGACTCATGAGGGTTCTCCAACTTCACATGGCCATAACTCTCTAACCATGAGGAGTTATGTGACGTTCCACATACCACCGGAAATGGCATGACATGTACTATCCATCTAGAATAGTATTACTTGAAAATATATCAAAACTCGTACCATTATCCATAAAACAAAATTGGGTCCATTACCCAAACCATTGTGCTACCGAAATTCGCTATCGAACTTTATTCAAGGGTTGAAATCAATGAAAACCAACCCAATTAATCAACAGGTTAAATTTCCAACAATCCTCCTGATTGTGTCCCTTTCGATTGCAACCCTTGCATTTCTCAACAAAAGTGTTGCTTCTTGTGTCACTGTCACAATATGTTTTGCATTCCATTTCTTCTTGTTTTTCCTTTTTTTTTTATGTTTCTCTTATGGTTCTATTTTCTTGTGCATGCCTAACTGCTACTTCCACTTGTGTCCCTCGAGGTACTATACTTGAGCAATGGCCTCATCAATCGTCTTTAGTTTGAATATATTCAATTGTTGTCAAATCTGAGGTAACAATGCTCCCAAGTACTTGATCAACATATCTTGGCTTTTGAGAGAGACATATAGCTGGATGAATCTCTTCTTGAACTCCATGGTGAACTCCTACACTAATTTACCTTGCCTCTTCCTAAAGTAATTCCATACAATTTGTTGGTGCTCCTCATATCTGATTGGGTAGAACTAGTCTTTGATCATATCCTTGAACACCTCCCAATCAATCATTGGTGGCTCATTTTCCAGTGCCCTTCCTACTTCATCACTCTCCCACCATGCCAAGGAAATAAATAAGGTCAATTGAGGAACAAAGTTCAAGGAACAAAAGTAATTAAGTCAAAACCAAGAAAGTGGAACATGAAGGTCCATCTAACTTGACCATCTAAAAATGAATAACAATGCGTCAAAGCAATGAGAAATCAAGGTCAATATATATCCAAAAGAAGAAATCATACTCATACAAGTGAACTGAAGAAGGAGGGGCCCCAAGTTTTACACAAAACTTGGGGGGGGGGGTTGTTGAGGGATCAAAAACTCCTCATAAGAGAGAACCAAGGACATGGAATACAGTTGATAGACTTGGAATGGTTTTTGAAACCTATATTTTCCATTGAAGAAGTTATATCGTGCATACATGGAACTTATTTGAAAATCTTGAAGTCAATTAAGAATACTGGTCTCATCCACATTAAAAGGAATCATGTTCACTTTGCAAGAGGTTTATCAAACAACAATGGTGCAATTAGTATGATGCATAGCGAATATGAAGTGATGATATATTTGGATGTGTTGAGTTGTTTCACACTTGCGTGCTTCCTTCTTAACGTTGGGGAGTTTAGACCCAGGGTTCATCTAGAGTTTACCAACAAAACCCCCAAAGCATCATGTTGAGGGGTCCAAATTCCATTTAACTCAATAGTAAGAATCATGCTCAGAGATGAGGCCCAATTAGACTCTTCTCCATTTAAAGAAGTGTGATTCTCCGGATTGATAATCCAACAAGTTTCGATGGGCTTTAAACATTGTTTCGTAAAGTTCACTAGCTAACGATATATCTCTTTTTGAGAAAATTATTCTTTATCATGTAAACATGCGATAACTTAAATAACTAAAATAAAAGAAAATCGGACATAGGATAACCTTTTTTCCAATCGATATGTCAAACAATATATGCATCTAATCAATATTAGTAGATAATACTATCATCAATCAATTGACAAATATTACTTGAAGAGAGAAATAGTTGAACACAATTAACATGTAAAATGAATACAAGAGTTAGTTTTGTATTTAATATTCATGCAATACAAAAATGGCACCATTGAATTTAAACCAACATCCATTTAGAAACTATAATCATTCAATATAACTTAACATAATCACAATCTTACTAAAGGGCATGTAGTAGAAAACTTTTCGCAGAGCAATCCACAGATCTAGTTAATCCTCAAGCTTGGAAGAAATTTGTCTTTGGCTTTGTACGAGCTTCGATATTAAACTCCAAAATAATTCTCTGTCCAATCCGTACGTTCTTACATCCACCATCGACCCTTCAAAACGAGGTCGATGTCTTTATTTATATAAAAAATAGTTTCATGCAAAAGTTTCAACAACTATTTAAAGTAAAGTAAACAAAATATAGAGTGGACTCATCCATGTGTGAACTACTGGTAATCTCCAGTTATCTCATAGGATTTGATCTTTCATACTCAAACCATTGAGAGAAAAGATCTTCACAAGTATGCAAGTATGGAAACCTGTGTTGCTCCATTGGTGCGTTGAGTTTGTCCTTCATTTCCATCACCCGATTTCTGAACCGGTCTAACTTGGAACTTAAACGTTGTAGAACCCATGATTATCCCATCAATGCGGCGACGAGTCTTTTAAATTGTTCCTTTTTCAGTATTTTGAATTCTAGTACGTCAACTTCAAATATTTTATCAAGTTCTAAGAACTGTCCGACTATGTCATGTCGAACTCCGAGAGATGAATGTCACACATTCTTTGGTTTATATTGCTCCAGTTCTTAAGACACTCCTCCCATCTATCTTCCATTTTCCACTAAGGTTCTACCACTAGTTGTGTCCAATACTCTGCTCCCATTTGAAAATTGGCCAGGATTTCATCCGTGAGTGTCATGATGTCATGATTCTCATCTTCTCAACCTTTCTGTATCTCTCGGATGTATTCAAATTGTGCCATAACCTTGTGTGCTTTCTTATACCATTTCATGATGTCCTTAAGTTCCATGAGACCAACCAAATTTTCCTCCTGATAGTTAACAATATGGGTCATGAAAACCTCCCTTTCCGATTTGAATTGACTGCAAATCTCATTAATCTCAATCCTTATGAACTTGACTGCCTAAGTGGTGTCTTGATAGTATTCAACTTGATGTCTAAGTTGCATAAGTTCTACTCTCATAGAATCAACTTCCCACTCATATTATCTTTCCCTGTTAATGGTAGCACTGGATATAGCCATTCCTTCTCCTAATAACTCTCTTACCCTAGATTTCTTAGCATCCAATAGGGTTTCCTCCATGGTAATCATCATAACACTTTCCAGAGTAAGCCTCTTCTTCTTGTCGGTCCTTATTACCACCACTTATCTTTTTTTGTCATAAGAAATTTCCTGGACATTGGCCACTTTGTCTATAGGTTCCATAATTAGTTGATCCCCCCAAAATATAACACTGCTCATACTACAAGGAGTATAAAAGTGTTCAAAGGTCGTTTCCTTACCTTTGTCAGTCGATGGTACCTGATTGCTAATGCTTTCCCCATCTCTGCTTGATGTGTTCTTCTGACCTGTAACTCCATAAGGTTGTCTGAGACTATTTGTGAATCCAGTATCTCAATCTTGGAGGACCTCCCCTACCTTCATGGGGTCAGAGATGTCCTCTCTCACATTCTTTGTTGTTTCTACCATGGGTGTTATCAATTATTTGAGTGAAGATGGGTTCGATTCCCTTGTTGTGGCTCCTTTAGATTATTCGTCATCGTTATTCCCGTCATGTCCTTGGTTCTTTGGCATGTCACCTGCATTATTCGCTTCCAAACCTGAAATTTCTTCACTTTCTCTTTTATCTGGGGTCTCTTCCTCTGGGATTGATCCCTTCTCATTACTTTCATCATTATTTTCTAGAGCTTCCCCTTGGTCTATATCCCATCTCTCACCCCACCCCATTGAGGTGGCATTTTCTGGGTCCAACTCTTCTATTTCATTCTCTTGATCATCTCTTCCTTCAACCCAAGGTTGTGATTGATGCCCGAAGGGGGTCATAATGATTTCCATTGTATTCATATTTTTCCCCATATTCGAGGGTTGCAGTCTTTGGAATATATTGATGTCTAATATCTCTATGCAGGCTTCATCGATAATGGGGACTGTTGTGCTATCCAAATCCTCGCTGTCACCATCATAGATTGTGATGAGGTCAGTGATTATGGGTGCAAGTATTCCTTGGTTTGGTGTCACTGTCACAATCTCAATTTATGGTCTAGGACTTGATTATTCTACATGTTATTGTCTTTCATTAGGTTGTTCATTTCCCCCTATAGGTGAAGTTTCTCTTGCAGGTGTTTTCTCTTCTCCTATCATGATCATGTCCATAGGAGTCACTACAGGTGGTCCTAATTCCCGAAGAGTGGGAATTTTCCCATGCTCTTGAAACATTCTCTAGGCCTCCTCCAGGAGACTTTGTGCTTCGACCCCCCTTTCTTATTTCCCTACATTCTCATTTAGTGCTTGTACAACAACTCTCGTTGTCTGTTCCAACCAATCTAATTGTTCATCTCCTGACATAGCTTTGAAATGGGTGAGGTCTAGATTTTATTTTTTTTGTAAAACTTCTTCCCAATCTAAGGCATTCTCATTGAAGATATCATCTTCAAAGGTGTCATGTGCATACGACCAGTGAGACACCACTTGACCAGTGTGTAGAGAAACTAGGCCTTTTGGGTCATGTTTCATGTACCTGCCAGTGTAGAACCTATACTCCACCTGATTTTGGGCTTATTGTCTAGCATGACTAGTATATTTCACCAAGTGGTAACCCACATAGAATCCATATGGGATGAATGCTCTTTTCTTTCCTTTCACTAAGGAAGCATTGAAACCTTGCAGAATGGTTTGGTAATAAATTTCATCCAAAACCAGCATGTCTGGTACATGTGTCGGTAATAGGTGTGGGGATCCGGTGGCTCTGAAATTTTTGAGATAGGTACTCTTTTCTTCTAAATACTAATGCCCTATCCTGGATACAAATTTTCTCATTGCTTCGAAGAGCCTTGGACAATTTCGTTTACATATTATGAAATTGACCCTAGTGAAAAATTCATCACAGATTGCAACACAAGTTTTTTTATACCGATTTTCCCATAAGACTCTGAAATAAACATAGACAACTAATTCCGAGACATGCTAACTTAATCGCGGCCCTGGAAATATATTTATGACACAAATTGCATATAATAAGTATGAATCCATAAAGAAGCAAGAGATTTATCTTGTTTTTGTTTTTTGTTCTTACTCAACCCTAATACTCAATTTTTTAGAGATTATTGTGCCCCAATTGAAGACACTTCCAGATATAACCATTGTGTAGGCTAGGGGAATCCAAGCTTCCAAGAACTTGGTAAAATAATTCTCCCCACATAGTCATCATATCAGGGCCATGAGGAAGATATATGGTTCTCTCAGATTTATAGTGTTATACCATCCAGATGTTGTTCACAATTTTTTTGTCTTCCTTCCACCAAGATGCCAAAAGTTGACTAGTGTTATGTTGTTCATAAAACTTAACCACAAAGTCAGTGTTGATCCAAAATTTGGTTTCCCAAAGTTTATAATACTTACTAACATCCATGGGAAAGAAAACACCAACACATTGGTCATTCACATCATTAATTACGCACTTGTTAACATGGGTTTGATTAATTATCAATTCTAAGGTTTCTATGCATGGAAGAACTAGGGTTCTGGAAGCTACCATGTATAGAGATGATAAGTTGATATTATGGAAAACTTGGTCATCTAAGAATATTACTTTCGGGTCGATGTGAGGGGTGAATTCAAGAAAGTCATCATGATGAATTTTATTGTAAAGTTCAAGCCAGGTGGGAATAGATACCTTAGTTGTAGTTTTCATATCCGTATCTTTGTAGATGGGTGGTGGATTTGGTAGCTTCTTCTGCAACATATTGATTATAGTATCTACTTTGGGTGTGAGCTCCAATTCTCTAGAAACCGCGGGACTTGAAGCTTCTCCAACCATGGTCTTCTTCCCCTTTAGCGTCTTAGGTGACTGTCGAGTCACTAGTCTTCGAGGAAGCATGTTTACTACAAAAAGAAAACACTAAACTTAGTTTTCTCTGTTAAGCAATGCCAAATGAAAATATTTCTCATTAGAACCAAATACCTACAAAAGATGAAGTTTCCTGGTTCAACACTTACCAGCGCCAAGATTTACAAAAAACACGACAACAATTTTCTTCGAGTGGAACACCTAGTTACTCGAAAAATTTTCACAGTAGAAGGTCTCGATTGCTCTATGAAAAAAATGACAAGCTACTCAGACCATATCGAATTCAAATAGTGTATTTTTCATAGTTCCCATCTATATTTACCATAATCGAGCACAAAAAAAATATTCATGGATCTTTAGGGTTTAATTATGTTGTCAGTGGCATAATTTGGAGTTAATGAAATACACAAATCAACGGTGCGAATGGACGTTATATTGGCTCATCAATGATTTCAAACCATGATGGGTTGGCGTGCATGATTGAATTCAAACCATGATCGAGGAAAGCTCCTGTGCTATGATAAAAAAGGTGGTCATTATGTGTTTAATTGTTGATCCCGGTGTGGAGGAGTCACATGTTTGCATAAATTTCTCGATGAATTTTCAAGGTAAGACGTGGGGACACTTGCTATGTTGCTTGAAGTTTGGGGGTTCCTTCTAGCTAACGTGGCAAATTGGGATAGGTCAAAAATTGCAAAAGGTGTGTTATGTGGAAAACCCATGTTGTAGCAAAGCACGTCGTTAACTATTCATCGGTAAGAATGTTAGTGTGTATAAACAACGAGTCTAGGGTTAAGGTTTCTCGACGTCGATGAACCATCGACAATCAGTGAGTTGCGAGTGTGTGTGTTAAAGCGCATATCATGAAATTGGATTGCCGATGTTGGTGGGATACTAAGGACCAGTGATTTGAAACTCATGGGCCCTAGCGTAATTGTGCTAGAAAACTTGTTGACGACCGAAGTGACATCGACATCGGTGACTCCCCTTTCTTCCTCTCAGCTAATGTCATCTCCCTTGTTTTCCTGATGACTTCTGTGAAATGTTCGAGGTGACATGGAACCTGCCAAATGGGCCTGGTGACGTGGCTTACTCTGGTGACGTGTCAAAGTGTTGGATTTGGTGGTGATGACATGTTAATGCCTATTTGGCTGACATAGTGGCGATATACGTACCCATGTGGAGAAAATTGAAACAAGGTGACATGCTCCTGTACCTAATAGCCCTATGTCACATTATCACTTGGTGAAAATTTATCTTAAAAATCGACGGTTGAGATGGTTTCTTAAGTCGATCAGAATGTTATGATCTTGAGGGGAGTTCATGCGTCGATGTCGGTGTTGGATTTGTTCTTAGTGGATTTTTCTAGGTGCATCGTTGGGCGCTGACGACCCATGTAACATCGGTAATGGTGAATGCCTTTACTCATTATCTATTGTCACGCATTTGTTCATTGACATAACCGAAGCTTGACGTCTATTAGCGTAGGAATTCCAAAGGGAATATTGTTTCATATGGCGCACTTGTATGCCAACGTGGTTGACACTCGACACTCATTTACATCGACAATATTAACAGGTGACTGCCGAATATCGGGAAAAATCGATTTCAACTGGAAAATTTATGGTTTGAAAAATGTTAAGTGTCAAAACCCCTTATTTTTCAAGTGTTTATACTATTTATCCCTCCCCCCGTTCCATTGATAATTCATACTGGGCTCGAGACTCATTTAGGACAATCAAACCAAAATAGAAAACCCCAAAACTAATCATGGTCATGGAAAATCACATATATGGACCGGATTAAAGAAAGTGGTACCCCAAAATTTTATGAAATTTCGAGGGTTTGTTGAATGCTCAACACATCGACAAATCAATATTTATCCAAGGCATAAGAAGGTCTCACCTAAGACACAATGAGGATCACAAATACAATCTGGTCTTGTGATGTGGATGAAAGACTAAATACATAGGGATTTATCCAAGGTGACATCCATACACTCCATTAATGACAAGTTACTATTATCAATATGCAAAACAATACACACATACCAATTCACACATTCGTGACACATGATAGATCAAAATTGTTGCAACTTTATTACTCCTTCCATTCCCTTAAAAACATGCATACATTAAGCAAACCATACTTGACAACAACGAGGTCTCATGTTCTCTTAAGATAATTCCCTAGAGTTACAATACATTGCGCTCTACACATCCTTTCAGACTTTAGACATATATAAGGCTCAAACTTATATTCAAAAGCATTACAACACTACAATACTATAGAGGCTCAGAGTGAGCTCAAAAAAACAACAAACACCAACTCAATGAATTCTCTAAGTGAGTGTTTAAATCTATTTCTGATGCCACTGATTCCATTTATAGTTTTCTTTTCTTGGGAGATTTGTCTCTTTCAGTTATGATCCACTTGCTCTACTGACTAACAATAACACATGATTTTGTTTCTTGCCTGCATTCCATGTATCCTTTCTGGAATCAAGAAAATATTAACATCCTTTCCAACTCATCTTTTGTTAGCTCCACGTTCCCTTATGTTGCGGGCAGTAATCATTCGAGAAAATTTCTTGATGATTCATTTCTTGATTCCATCGTGCATCTTCTTGATTTATGGCGCACATCAAAACTTGGACCAATGCACATTTGATAGACCTTCGACTTGGCACACAATATAAAAAATTGGTTTGACACACACTTATCATTCTCCGTGCATTAGGTTGGGCACACAAAAAAATAGAATGGGCGCGCACAACTTCGTTTGTGTGCGCATGCAAGATTAACCAAAAATATTGGGTGCCAATAAGCCCCCACCACTATTAATTGGCTCTTCCTCGAGCCAACTGCCTCATGGAATAACTACCACAACGGATAGGAAAATACTTTTGAGTTCATGCACACACTCCTTAAACTAGCGCTCGGGCTTGTTATCCCCTAACCTAGGGATAACTAAGGAGATCATGTCTTGAGGCTCACATGTCCTAGACATGAAGTACCGAGAGTGAGATGACTTGAGCATGGCCCCAGAGGGCCCCTCTTTTCTTTAGTGTAGTCCATTTATCACCAACAATAGTATCCATCCCACTAGCATGGTCCTGAAGTAGCGGTGGGTCTTGCTCCATGAGGTAATGAGTCTGAGTATCATGGTATGTATCACTCTGATTTTTGAAGCACTTGAACATGTTGTATTGAATACTTCTTCATTTCATGATGTTTTCTTTTAAATTATGCTATTTTCCTCGTTTATACATGGAAGGGTAACACGGTGCCATAGTAAGTTGGTTTCCCTTTAGGATGGGTTGCTACTAGTTGGGTCTATGAAAAGTCATCGTCGATTCCCTCCATACTTACCATTTTCCAAATTTATTCCTTCCATCTCCCCTATCCTTGTTTGGGCATTGGGATTGGCTACGCTAGGAAGGGTTGTACTTTCCCTTGTGGGAAGAAGGCGCTAAAGGCCCAGAGGGTAAAAGTAGCTGGCAAGAATTAAAAGCCAATGTTGAAACCTTTGAGATGTTTCTCCCAGGGATCCCCAAGAAAGCAATGAAAATATTCTCAGTAAGAAAATAGACCCCATAAGATACATAAAAACTCAAGGTAGTAGTTGATGGATAGGAGGTCTCATCACGAGCCGACCTATTATGACCATGGGCATGTGGCGGTATGATACTACCACCTATCTGGTCACCAAACTAGGGTAGTGGCTCTTGGTGGCATATCCAAGAGAAAGGGGGTCTCATCATGAGCCAACCTTCTCATTTCCATGAAATGTTTGTGGATAACGTTGTCACCTCTGGTCATCAAACTAGGACAATGGCCCTCAACTCTTTCCTTGAAGAACAAAAGAAAATGATCAAAAGAAATAAAGCTAAGAATAAAAGGCAATGAATGGGCTAGGAAACAATTTCATTTATGACAAGGTTCATCTCACCCTCTACAAAGGCACCCACAAGTAAGACTTTACATTTCCATGTTATTACAAGCACCCTATGCCCAAATACTTACCCTATGCCACCTCATACACTTAAATGACTTGGATTAGATCCCACCCGGGAAACACCTAAAACTTAAGAGAGGTTAGCCCAATAGGACACCCTGAGACCTTTTGCAAACCTAACTTGTCAAGTTGCATAACATCTTTGATAATTTGTATGGGTTAAGGGGGGTTTGATGCACATGTTTGGGTAATTTAATTATTGGATGTGATTTACATGCTATGATCCATGTGACTTATGAAACCCTGGAGGGTGTACTTGTTGTTGTTGCAAGAACTTACCCAGTGGACAGGTACACATGAGGGAATTGTTATCTTGGACCTTCATGGGGGATTAAATCCCATAGATGGATGTTGCATCCCCATCCAGGGGTAAGAAGAAATTGAAGATTTGCACTGGGAAAAATAAGGATGTTGCCTTTGGAGGCACCCTGACAGACCTAGACCTAGCGGGGCCTTTCTCTTCCACATGGATGTTGGCCCTTGAGGGACCTAGACGTCACCATCATGACCCTATATGTCATCCAGAGCTAGGGTTTTTATTTTGGAGGAATTTATGAGCCTGGTGACACGTGTGGGCATCATTTGGGGCCTCTAGAGGCCAATCACACTACATTTTAGGCTCAATGTTCCACCTTTAGGCCTCAACGCCACCCTAGAAGGGAATGACGTCACCCTTGGAGGTGTCTTTAGATTCTAATTAATTTTATTATGTCAAAATTGAATTTTATTGTAAATTGGCAAGGTTGGCCTTATTTTGACCCGAAAATTAATTAAAAGTCAAAATTTTGTATAAATAAACATAAAGTACTCTCATTTTTCATCACAACTCACCTCTCACAAGAGGGAGGACTGAAATTTTCGCCCTAAAGGTGTTATTGGCTGAAATTACCAAGGCGCACATGCTTGGATGCTATTTTGGATCATTTCTTGGTGAAATTTTGGCAAATATAAGGTTTTTGTGCTTGATTATTCTTGGTGAAGTAAGTAAATTTGCAATTTTCATTTCATGATAAATGTCTATGGTATGTTTACTTGTTCATATGTAAGATTATGAAATTTCTTGCTTGAAACCCTAGGAGCAAGAAACATAAGGTGCTTCTTTCTTGCTCTTATTTTGCTAGTTTTTCTTAAGAAGATCTTGTCTGTACAAACTTATAGAGCCCTAAAGTGATATCACTTTAGAATATTTGTCTGGTTCTTATTGCATTAAATATTTTTCTAGAGTCTAAGGATAGGAGAACTCACTAGGGCCTAGAAGTGCCTACACCCTAGTTGAACCTTCTCTTTGAGTCTTCTTGAGAACTTAAGGTACTACTTCTCAAGCTTCCACCATGTTATATTTTAGATGAGTATAATCATTGTTGTCTCTCCAAGTTAATGTTCTGATATAATTGACTCCATAAACCCTAAAGGCACTAGTCTATTGTCTCTCTTTTGTTGGAAGGTTTATCAAGATCTCACACACTATTCTCTTAAGCTATTACTAATTAAATCTAACACTAATTTATCCTAGATCGCTAACTTTCTTCTTGTTGTTATAAATGTTTGCTACAACCATATAATTGCAACAAATTTTTTGCATGAATTTGAATGCTAGCTAAACACTTCAGAAGTTTCTTATGACATTTGACTATCATTCTGCTTAGTAAATGTTATCTTTTCATTGTCTTTTCAAGAAATTCGAAAGATCTTTTATTGCAATTGTTACAATTTATTAATTGTTGTTGTAAACTTGTTCATTGTTGCATTTTTATATCAGCTAGCATATTTTCACTTGGTTTACTGTCTCTTGAATCTTTACTATCATTTTTGTACTTGAAACTGCCATATATATGCTCTGTTGTCTTGTTTTGGGTAGGTACACGTCATCACTTTCAATTGATTCATCTTTCTTGGACATAAACCTTGTGACATATTTAACTTGAGTGACCAGTGAAAGGGGGGATACTTTTATCCTTATCTTTAGCTCACACATCCATTTAGGTCATTGGGGATGGCTCCCTTGGGTTAGACTTCTATCCATCTCTAAAGAGTGGGGATTTCCTATTGAGGTGACAATGATAGGACATCATGTTTGTTACGCAAATCTCCCTCATTTGTCATGGGATTTGGGAAAGTATAGATTGTGCGATAACATTTTTGGCGCCGTTGTTAGGAAACACCGAGTCAACATTCCTCAACCACACTTTTTCGGTAAGCCTTTCCCTCAAAGCCTTCATCTTACGAAGCTTACCTAGTGACTCCACTGAGGGTGATTCCTTGACCCCCTTTGATAATCCTTAAGAGGATATGTGGAGACTCCAATAACCTTTTCCAAGGTGCCACCTTAATCTCAACTTTGTGATATTTCCAAGATATGGGATAATGGTGCCCTCGGAACAAGTGTATATGACTATTGATTTTGAAGTTTTCAAGGATACCCGCATTATATTGATATAAAATGGTTAAAAAACTCTCCAAGAATAGGAGGTCTCCCAATTACTCACATTGTAGAATTCTTGAAGTATATAAATGAGATAGAATTTGAAGGGGAGTATGTTCTGGTAAAATTGTTCATACTTTCCACACAATATTTTTTGAAAGATTGGATTAAGGATTGTTGTGAAGATAAGGGTATATCATCTTTCATAGATCTCATCAGTAGGTTTATTTAGTTTGTGAAACCACAATGCTAGAAATATGAAGATGCCCTTCAAAATCTCGCAATAGACCTAGAGGACGGAGAATTCACCACTAAGATTGTGGAAGATCTCAAGGATGTGTACTATACTCAATACCAAGAACCCTCTGATATAGAAGGAGAGATTTATGAAGAAGGTTGTCAACCCCTTGAAGAGGACCAAGATTTTTTTCCATGATTCAATAGAATATAGTAAATACTTGACTAAAGAAGTGAATTATGAGGATGAAGCACTAGTATCCTCTCCTTCGTCCGATGAAACTCTCCAAGATCCTATCTCTCCTACACAAGACGAAGAGAATGAGGTGAATCATTTTCCTTTCCAGGTTTTTGATGACACTTTGTGCTATGAATCATAACGTCAAGAAGTAAAGGAACCTTTGGAAGAGCTAGGTCCTTCATTTTCTGATGAAGGTGAAAATATGATTAAAGAGACGAGTCTTGGGGATGATGTATTGGATGATCTTCCATTTGATGAAGTCATCCAAGCCTTTGACACTCCTGCACAACAAGAAGTGAACACGGTAAGTTATTTCCCTTTCCAAGATTTTTATGATTCCTTATTTTATGATCTGGAAAGTGAAGAAGTATTAGAGGATCCCTTGAATGCATTAAATACTTCATGTTATGATAAAGGTAGTAACATGGTTGATAATATTGATGAGTTCATACATGTCGGAAGATGTAAGTGGGATGTGATTGGTTCTGATCAGGATCTCATCTATTGTATGGAAGGATATCTTCAAATGTTTCCTTTACAACAATCATATGATGTTCCTAATAATTTTCAAGTTTGGCAAAAAGATGATGATATAATTACAGAAGTTTTCCAAGCACCCAAGGATGACCCAATGCAATGTTCTCCTGATGATTTTCGGTCATACCTTGAGGATTTTGATGAGTATTTCTTTGAGCACTTGGATTTATTCTATGAAGAAGATTATCAACCGTTGTTGTGCTCAAATTTTGATAAAGAGTATGTTGCTTGCCTGAAGCAGGATACTTGTGACAAGTTTGTCCAGCTCCCTATGATTTATTTACCTCGTTATGTCACTAAGGATGCAGTTAGGGATCATGTCTCCTATTTCAATTTTTCTTTAGGGAAAATAATTTCGTTAGAATTCAAGAGGAGGTTGAATGCCTTAATAAGTTTACTATCTCAATCTTTAATCTTTCCCCTGAGAAGTTGTCAGTTTCCCTCTAAGTTCTTGTTAATCCCTTCTCATACTTCAGGGAGTGATGAAGTCCAAGGTAGTCAATCCTCAGATTCTTTGAGCCATCCAAATGAGTCCTTGATCTCTCACGATAATTTTGTGAGATGGATTGATCACTTTTCTGGAAGGGTGACTTGGCATTATTTTATCCTTCCCTCCCACCTCCATGAGCTAGAATTTACAACTTCCTATGATATAATGCATGCTCCAACTCATGTTTATTTTGTGCTTAACTTGTCATTGTTTTGGTTTATGATGAAGCACAGAGGCAGGTGTTATGATATATTGCTAGTGTAGTTGTACTGGTGGTATGATTATACCTATCATTTCATAGGTAAGTATAGGTAAGTTAGGATAGGTAGGAATTTTCATCCATTGTACATACCATTGCATATCATGTTAGTATAGTTGTAGTTTCATATTTTATTGTTTCATTATGTATATATGTATACTCATGCTCATATGCTAGATTAGATATTCTCTTTATTTGTTTATTATATCATATATGAACAAGGGGTAATGTCACCACCCTAGGGATTACTAATATCCTTTGTTGAGATTTAGTAGGCACGGGTCATACCAAATATGTTGAGGTTCTCATGCACTCTACGGTGAGCATATGTCCCCAAGTTGGAGCCAAATGTTATCCACTAGCCTAGGGATAACTAAGGAGATCATGTCTTGAGGCCCACAGGTCCCAGACATGGAGTAGTGAGAGCCAGATGACTTGAGCATGGCCCCGGAGGGCCCCTCTTTTCTTCAATGCAGTTATTTATCACCACTAACAATATCCATCCCACTAGCCTAGTCTTGAAGTAGCGGTAGGTCTTGCTCCACGAGGTAATGAGTCTGGGTATCATGGTATGTATCACTTTGATTTTTGAAGCATTTGAATATGTTATATTAAATCCTTCTTCATTTCATGACGTTTGCTTGGAAATTATGCTCTTTGCCTAGTTTATACATGTAAGGGTAACACAATGCCCTAGTAAGTTAGTTTCCATTTAGGATGGGTTGCTGTTGGGTGGGTCTGTGAAATGTTGTCATCTGTTCCCTCCATACTTACCATTTTCCATCTTTATTCCTTCCATGTCCCCTATCCTTTTTTGGGCATTGGGATTGGCTACGCTGGGAAGGGTTGTACCTTACCTTGTGGGAAGAAGGGGCTATAGGCCTAGAGTGTCAAAGTAGCTGGAAAGAGTTAAAAGCCAATGTTGAAACCTTTGATATGCTTCACCCAGGGATCCCCGAGAAAGCAATTAAAAACTTCTCTTTAAGAAAAGGGACCCATAAGATACATAAACACTCAAGGTACTAGTTGATGGATAGGAAGTCTCATCACAAGTCGACCTATTATGAGTATGGGCATGTAGTGATATGACACTACCACCTATCTGGTCACCAAACGAGGGTAGTGGCTCTTGGTGGCATAGCTAAGAGAAAGGGGGTTTCATCACGAGCCAACCTTCTCATTTCTGTGATTTTTTTTTAGATAACGTTGTCACCTCTGGTCATAAAGCCAGGACAGTGGCTCTCAACTCTTTCCTTGAAGCACAAAAGAAAAGGATCAAAAGAAATAAAGCTAAGAATAAAATGCAATGAATGGGCTAGGAAACAATTGCATTTATGAAAAGGTGCAGCTCACCCTCTACAAAGGCACCCATAGGTAAGACTTTACATTTCCCTGTTATTACATGCACCCCATGCCCAACTACTTACCTTATTCCACCTCATACACTTACATGACTTGGATTAGATCCCACCTGGGAAACACTCGAAATTTAAGAGAGGTTATCCCAATAGGACACCCTGAGACCTTATCCAAACCTAACTTGTCAAGTTGCATAACATCTTTGAGAATTTGTCTGGGTTAAGGGGGGTTTGATGCACATGTTTGGGTAATTTAATTATTGGATGTGATTTACATGCTATGATCCATGTGACTTACGAACCCCTAGAGGGCGTACTTGTTGTTGCTGCAGAACCTTGCCTAGTGGAAAGGTACACATGAGGGAATGATTAGCTTGGACCTTCATGGGGGCTTAAATCCCACAGATGGATGTTGCAGCCCCAGCCAGGGGTAAGAATAAATTGAAGATTTGCACTGGGAAAAAGAAGGATGTTTCCTTTGGAGGCACCCTGGCAGACCTAGACCAAGGGGGACCTTGCTCTTCCACATGGATGTTGGCCCTTAAGGGCCCTGGACATCACCATCATGACCCTAGACGTCATCCAGAGCTAGGGTTTTCATTTTTAGGGAATTTATGAACCTCGTGGCACGTGTGGGCATCATCTGGGGCCTCTAGAGGCCAAACGCTCTACATTGTAGGCTCAACGCTCCACCTTTAGGCCTCAATGTCACCCTAGAAGGGCATGACGTCACCCTTGGAGGTGTCTTTAGATGCTAATTAATTTTCTTTATGTCAAAATTGAATTTTATTGTAAATTGGCCAAGTCAGCCTTATTTTGACCTGAAAATTAATTAAAGGTCAAAATTTTGTATAAATAAACATAAAGTACTCTCATTTTTACATCACAACTCACCTCTCACAAGAGGGAGGACTGGAAGTTTCTCCCTAACAGTGTTATTGGCTGAAATTACCAAGACAGACTTGCTTGGAGGCTATTTTGGATGCATTTTGGATCATTTCTTGGTGAAATTTTTGCAAATCTAGGGTTTTTGTGCTTGATTATTCTTGGTGAAGTAAGTAAATCTGCAATTTTCATTTCACAATAAATGCTTATGGTATTTTTACTTGTTCATATGTAATATTGTGAAATTTCTTGCTTGAAACCCTAGGAGTAAGAAACATAAGGTGCGTTTTTCTTGCTCTTATTTTGCTAGTTTTGCTTAAGAAGATCTTGTCTAGACAAACTTCTAGAGCCCTAAAGTGCTAACACTTTAGAATCTTTGTCTAGTTCTTATTGCATTAAATATTTTTCAAGAGTCTAAGGATAGGAGAAATCACTAGGGCCTAGGGTGCCACCCTAGTTGGGCTGTCTCTCTCTTTGAGGCTTGGTGCTTGAGAACTTAGGTACTACTTCTCAAGCTTCCACCATGTTATATTTTAGACAAGTATAATCATTGTTGTCTCTCCGAGTTAATGTGTTGATATAATTGAATCCATAAGCCCTAAGGCACTAGTCTCTTGTCTCTATTTTGTTGGAAGGTTGATCAAATACTCAAACACTATTCTCTTAAGCTATTACTAATTAAAACTAACACTAATTTAGCCTAGATCTCTAACTTTCTTGTTATTTGTTATAAATGTTTTGCTACAACCATCTAGCTGTAGCAAATTTTTACATAATTGACTTTGAATGCTAGCTAAGCAACTTCATAGAAGTTGCTTATGACATTTGATTGTCATTCTACTTAGTAGGAAGTAGCCCATCTTTTTAGTGTCTTTTCAAGCAATTCTAAAGAGTTTTTATTGTAATTGTTACAATTTATTAATTGTTATTATAAAACTGTTCATTGTTGCATTTGCTAGCTCAGCTAGCATATTTTCACTTTGTTTATTGTCTCTTGAAGCTTTACTATCATTTTGTGCCAAGCGCCATATATGCTTTCTTTGTTGCTTTGTCTTGGGCGGGTACACTTCATCACTTTCAATTGCTTCATCTTTCTTGGACATAAACCTTGTGACATCTTTAACTCGAGTGACAGGTGAGGGTACTTTTATCCTTATCTTTGTCTCCTGTCCCTTTTAGGTCCCTTTGGGGATACTTATAGGTTGGACTTTCATCCATCCCTAAAAATGGGGATTTCCTTAGTGACCGGGGATTTCATTAAAACTACCATGAATTAAAAGAGAGCAGAAATTTGATATATTTACTAAAATTAAACACTCTAATATATTACTCAGTTTTGATAAATAAAATAACATTTTACATAACAATTTGCATAACAAGTTAAAAACCTCGCTCTGATGCTGTCGCTACCTTCGCTTGAACCTATCCGCAACACCTATCTGCAGCAGCTTGCTCCTTAAGACACCCCAAACCATCCACCCTGCCGACCAGGCCAGTCACGCTGGCCCTAGAAATCTATGGGGCGTCCCCTGGCCTCCGAGCCCAAAACCCCTCAGCCCGGTGCACTGTAAATCCCATCCAGAATTTCATCACGTCCCTACCCCAATGCTCCCAAAATCTCCTCTCCCTCAGATGCATGGGCTGAAATCCCCTCCAAAGAGTAAGACAATCCCTCTCCATATCCCTTCTCCTTCCCTTATGCCTCCTTCACCTCCCCTCCTTTCATTTCCCACCAAACACCTTATCCATACATTTTTTTCTATTTAATGGTCTTATCAGCACTGCCAATGTTCCTTTTCATTATGGGTTAGGTCATCCTTATGTTGTAACCCCATTCTTCTTTATTTTATTTTTCCCCATTTGTTTTAATACATAATTAATGTAATTATTTAATTAATAATAAATTAATCACCATTAGTTTAATACTTCTTAATCATTTTAATGTCTCATTTAATAATTACTCATTCATTAACCCTTAATCAAGGGGTTAATCATACTTCAACCTCAATCAAATAATTAATTAATAACTTATAATTAATTAAGGTTATATAATAATTAGTGAAGGTAGCTGTTTAGGTTTATTTATAAAATTATTCATAGTAATAAGAAAAGGGGCATTACACCCACCCTTGAAACTTAGTCGAGTTAAGGTATCTATGGTATAGAACAAAGGAACTCATATATACTAGTGTATATGTACAAGAAATGTATGTGTAGCTGGTACATACAATTCTCGTACATGTACTAATAATTCAATTGTCATCCTTTTAGTATTTTATGTATGCATCAATCCAGTCAACAAGGTGGTCTTTATAAAGACAACAATCAATTAATTATGTGAGAATTTCTTGAATTACAATTATTTGGTTCAAAATTTCGACTTAAGCAATTGTGGTTTGGTTACATAATAGTGAATATTCATATATACACATTTTTCTTCATAGGCTCCATGCAGGATAAAATCCCCATATAGTCAACTATTCTACTCATCCTTCCTCCCTAACCTACTTCCAACTCCATTTCTATCCGTCCTCTGCTAGACTATCTTGGGCGTCGGCTATCTTGACCTAACTCAAAATAGAACGCGTAAATTGGAGGTGGCAGCTATCTGACCAAGCTTCCCTAGCGGGCCGGCAGTCCCTCATCTGCGACCACAGGGGCGTGAACCACGACACCAGATCCTCGGGACTTGGGTTCGGTCTGCGATTGGGAATGCCGCCACCCTCTAATCGGGTCCTAGGGTCCACTTCTTAAGCCCCACCACCCTATAATGGAGGGATACGGTGGGAAATGCCTCCCTTACCCCTCCTATGAGACGAGGGGTCAACACCCTCTGATTAGATTCTACAGTGACACGTGTTCTTTGGAGGTTTTGTGCCATCATTTATTTGGTTTAATTTTTTTAAAAATTCTTAGAATAAAATTATTATCTTAAGGTTTTTAAGATTGATGTCAAAAAACTTTGATTACTTATATTAATTATTTAAACTAAAAAGAAAAATCTTTCAAATAACTTTAATTATACATATTAAAATATATAAAATATATGTAAAAAAAATAAACAAAAAAATATAACTGATAAGCAATCTGATTTTAACACAATTCGAGATGGATGAAGCTGTCCTAGGGCTATGTTAGCAGCATTATAGGCGCATGCGATACGTGTCTTTCTTACAATTCTTGGAGTAAAATATTTATTAGCACTACCTTAACCTCATGATACTCTAAATCTCATTTGCTTCATTTTAATGGCGTGTGGCGTGGTATCGTGTTATGGGGGAGGTGAATCTGATCTTTGGCATGAGCAGAATTTGGAGCTTTGGTTTGTATGTTGCTGATTAGTTTTGTTGCTATCGTTGGTTTTGAGTTTATTGTGTGGAGTCGGGTTTCGGAATTCGAGGAGCTTATGGCAGCGTGGTAGCAAGCATTCCACTATAAGCGTGATGGATTCGTTGATTAGCTTCGGTTGGAAAGAGGCGGCCGTCATTTGTAACTTATCGCATGGCGGTAGAGGTTTGATCAAGATCAATGGGCGCCCTATTGAGGAGCTAATTGAACTGAGATTCTCCGTTTCAAGGCATTCCAGTTACATTCTTCTATTGGGGCCTTCACAGCTTGGTCGATATGAGAATCAGAGCTGACCGGAGGACACACTTATGAGATCGCCATTGGCTGACATTCACCGAAGAAGACCACAGTTTCCTTCTACCAGAAGTACGTGGATGAGCAGTCGAAGAAGGATATAAAGGATATCCTTGTCAGGTATGACATGACTCTTCTGGTGGCGGATCCCAGGCGCTACGATCCAAAGGAGTTCGGAGGTCGCGGTGCACGTGTAAGTTTCCAGAAGGCCTATCGTTGAAATCCTCAAGTCGCGGTATTTTTGTTAGGGTATTCGAGTCAGTTTTTTTTTATATTTTTGAACTCAACTTGATTATTTTCATTTAAGGACACCCGAAAGTTTAGGGTTTTGGGATATTTGTATGTTTGCTGCAAATTTTGCAATTATAACCCGGTTTTGAACTTCTGAGATCCGAAATATAATGATTAGTTTTGTTTAATTCATACTTAGCGGAATTCTTTTTTTTTTTTACAAAGATCTTTTTTAAATGTTATGTTTATGCTTACCCCCTAAATTTCCGTGTTTAGCAAAATCTATTTGCTGCAAAATGGAAAAAATATCTGCGAGATTCAATTTTTTTTTTTAATTTTTGTGTAGCCTACATCCTAGTTTTATTTGAATTGAAAAAAAAGATTAGAAATGGCTTTCAGTCCGCGGTTATTTGAATAAAATTAACTTGTCGGCCCGATTTTGTTGATGATCAAGTTCTCCATTGATTTGGGTTTTTGCTCTGCAATCTGTTAAGCAATTGTCTCAAGGGTAAGTCAAAATAAGTTTGAACACCGGATGGGAGATTTAATTGAACTTAAATGTGTTTCAATGGGATTCTGTAGCTCAGGAGGTGAAGTAAAAGCATATATTATTTTAATGCATTTTTTGTCAAAATTTCACCTCAAAGAGAAACTCCAACGAAGCTAAGCTACGGATAAAGGCTATATGCATGCATTAATCTAATCTAAATTGATATTATGCTACATTTTTATTATTTATTTGTATTATGTGAAGGAAAATTTTGTGTTGATTATTATTATTAATATTTTCTATGTCTTATGTGCGGAGTTAAGCGTGGGATTTACTAACTATCCTGTTTCGCGATGCGCGAGGGTTAAGAACCTCGGTTCAATTTGAACTGGAATACATTACGGATGTAGTGACGAGGATTTCATTAAAACTACCATGAATTAAAAAATTATATTCAAATTAAAAAAAAAAAAAAAAAAAAAAAAAAAAAAAAAAAAAACAATTTTTAAATAAAATAAAATAACATTTTACATAACAATTTGCATAACAAGTTAAATTTACATAACAATTTGCATATGGTTATTCTATGGATTCGATCTTTGTCTCCCTTAACTTGAACCTATCTGCATCAACTTGCTCCTTAAGACACCCAAAACCAGCCACCCTACCATAGGCCGAGTCTACGGCCCTAGGACATCTATGGACATCCCTAGCCCCTCAGAGCCCAAAACCCTGTTAGGTTACTGTAAATCCCATTGTCAAATTTCACTCTATCCCCCAATGCTCCCCAAAATCTCCTCTCCTCGAATGCATGAATCAAATCCCTCATAAAATGAATAATCCCCTCTCCATGGTCCTTCTCGGCTTCCATATGCCTCCTTCACAGCCCTCGCACATTTCATTTTCCACAAACACCCTTATCATACATTTATTTCTATTTAATGGTCTTATCCTTTACTTAATGTTCCTTTTCCGTATGGGTTACGTTATCCCCCAATGGGATACGTAACCCCATTTATCCTTATTTTATTTTCCCCCATTGGCTTATTACATAATTAATCAATTATTTAATTAATAATCAATCCGCTAACCATTAGTTTAATACTTAATCATTTAGTGTCTCATTTAATAGTACTCGTTATTAACCCTTAATCAAGGAGTTAATCATGCCAAATAATTATAATCAAAATAATTAATTAATAGCAATTAATTAGGTTATATAATAATTAATTATAATTTAGCTAATGTTTAAGTTATTTATATTATTCATAGTGATAATTAATTATAATTTAGCTAATGTTTAGGATTATTTATGAAATTATTCATAGTAATAAGAAAAGGGTCATTACATTTCCTATTGAGGTGACAGTGATAGGACATCATGTTTGTTACACCAATCTCCCTCACTTGTCGTGGCATTTGGGAAAGTACAAGTTGTGCGATAACTGGGCTCATTAAGGTAGCTCTGGAGATCTTGCATAAGTTTAATGGCCACATCAACTTCGATTGTTGTTACCTGAGGAGCTGTTAGGTTCGTTGTGTTGATTTTCTCAATTAGAAGGTCGGTAGCAACCTATGCGTCTGAGAGTTGCATAAACAAGATCAAGGCCTTATCGGCCACATAAATGATCATCTTTGTTATATTATGTTGCTTAGCCCGAGATGCAATGATCTCCTTTGGTTTTGCTGCAATTGTTAGCATCGCAGTGACGTGCTCCCTGAGAGGCAAAGAATCCAAGTCATGCTTTTGTTGTGTGATTTCTTCCTTAGTTGCTCAAACTATATCATGGATTGTAGTTAGTTTTAGAGGACCTTGTAAATGGTCCCACAAATTAATCTTTTATTGACCAACGCTAAAAAAATCCTAGGCATGGTTTCGACCATCCTAGAAGGCTGTTTCGGCAAGGAAAATATGCTCTGTATTTCTATCTCCTCTAGCGTGACATTTTGAATCAATGCATGAAGTTCAATATTATGAGATTGTAGGAACAAAAGCACTGAATGGATGCTTTCATTTTTGTGGCGCCAGAAGCTCTGGTTGAACCTTCTCATGTTGATAAACCTAGGAATAGGCCTCATTAAGAGTAGTGACCATCTCAGTGTGACTGGATAGGACGACCGCATATTGGCCCTAAGTTTCTATATGCACAGTCACTTCAACAATGTGTAAGCCCTGTAAATTTTCCCAGGCCTCTTCAACTTCCTGACGCATGTGGGATTCATGTTGTAATTGAGATATTGTGGCTTCCTGACGCATGTGGGATTCATGTTGTAATTGAGATATTGTGGCAGTGTGACTGGAGAATTCTTGTTCAAATTAAAGGTGTAGTTGGGCTTGCTTGTGGGAGATATCTTGGTGGAGTTCCCCCAGCTCATGGACCATATTAGTGATAAATATTATAATTTAATGATGAATTAGATGGCACCACACATGCATGAGTTTTATTCTTCTAGGGGTGCCACACATTTTCCTATGCACCTCGACGTTATTTCAATTGTGGCTTAGTTGGATGTAGCAAACCCTGGTGGGTTGAAACATTTTCTCATTCGGGCGAAACCGTTCAGCTTCCGCCAGCGAGGTATGGGACTAGGCTTGGTCGATTCTAGTAAGATCCACTAATTAACCAATTCCCTTGTAGTGATGCTCAAGTCATTTGTTTTCTCAATGGGGTTGGGGAAGAGTAGTGTAGGGAACATCTCTTCGTGGGGTATTGATGGAGTATCCATGTCCATTCCCTGCACATGCGGTCGTTTGACCTTCCCAATGAAGAATCGGGGAACTAGGGATATAGGGTGTTTCTTTGGAAGCACACACAAGACATTCATATACTAACTACGCACATTGTGTCTCTGTTTAGCTATCTATCACCTTTTACAAGGGAAAATATATCGATAAATGTCTACATATGGTTTCAATCTTTCCCGCATGGATGCTTCGACAACTTCCCATTCATGATAAGGTTCCCGATGCATGGCCCACCATCGTGCAGGAATTCCAATTAGCATAATATCGAGGGCATGATCCCAGTGGTGTTCGGAAATGTGTTGTATCCAGGCAATAAACGTGTCCACCGAGTCCGACCCATCGTACCAATAGGATCCAAATACTTCACCGTGCACTTCTGCAGAGATATGCATGCACCTCCTTGTTGAAACTTCATATAGTTTTTATGCCACCTTTCCATAGCATCTTCAGATTCAGTGTCATAAGACTTGACGCTTTTCCAACTTAGTTATCCATCTGTGATGGGATTGATGTAATCCTCCCTGCACCTAATGATCTTATAGATTGTTTTGATAATAGATCTTCATGCATCCTCATCCATTGGATCATTGTATATTTCTCCTTCATTCAGATCCAAAGATGCAATCACACACAAAGTGTCTGTCTCAAATGACATCTGCCTATTTTTCAAATTCAACACTACATTGTTTTTAAAGACCTAGTCGATGCCAAGCAATGAGGGGTATGGATTAGAGTAATCCATAATCTCTATGACCTCAAAGTCATCCTTTGTCTTCAACCCTTCTATATTCACCTCAACTTGTTCTAGTCGGCCTATAGGATATATCTATTACTGGTTTTCCAATCGTAGATGGATGGGAAATCGAACCAAAGTTGGTTTCCCCATCAACTCCCATGACTTCTTCAAAAATATATTCACGTCAGATCCTAGATCCAACATGACTCCATCCATGTCATAAACACTAAGCTCAGTGGTCATCTTGAACTCTCTGCCAATGCGTTTCTTCTTTCTAACCTAACACACTTCCCTTTCTGGTAGGTGAGATGATATAGTATGGTCCTTCAACTCCTTCCCCATACAAGTGGCTAACATCTGCATCAACTCCTCAAGGCATTGTTCCTTAATCACCCTTTGCTCGATGCATCACAACTCTTCTTGTCTACGCACATATTCCATTGACCTCTATGTTGCGTGCTACATCTCCTCGTGCATGCAATCTTCCTCCAACAATCGTTGCATCGTGCGCTACAACTTTTCTTGGGCGCGAGCCTCTTCCAACAACCTCTGTGTTTCTCATTGTACTTCTTCGCAGATTCAGGCGTCCTTGAGAAACCTTTGTGTTGCTTGTTGTACTTCTTCACAAATCTGAGCTTCCTCAAGTGATCTTTGTGTCATGCGCTGCAACTCTTCACGCGCTCTTTATTCTTTCATGGATCTCTGTGCATCGTGCAAAAACTTCTTTTGTTGGGAAGCATTGAACTTGGGAGGGGGTTGCGCTGCCTTTATGATATTCCCCTCTGGCTTCTTACCCAATCTCTCAGCCTACTCAAAGTCCCTACCTGTCTTCGTCTCTCCTCGGGTTACCACCCAGACATCGACTTCCTCATCTTTCTCCTTATTTTTGTGCGGCTCTGCATGCACCATATTGCAATGCGTCTTATTTTCTTTCCATTTCTTTACTAAGTCAGGACAATCTTCCGTGACATGTTTGAGACTATAGCAGTATGCATAAAATACGCACAAATTTGTGCAAAACCTTGATACATGGTCAATTTATACGCAATTGAAACAAGTGGGGGGTTTTCCTCCCCCTCCCCCATATCCTTAGTTGTGAACGTGCCCATATTCGCCTCTGGGACCTCCTTGGTATTCGCCTCTCTTCGCACCACCACGATCACCACCCTTTTGTTCTTCTTGTACCTAGAATGCATCACAGGTATTTTCTTGCATCAACTTGAGTGATCAACACTTATTGACATCATATCCCACAGATTTACGGAATTCACAGAATGGAGTATGATGCATCTTTTGATACTTCTGCAAAGTTGGGAAGCGGGGTGGTAGATGGCCCCATTGTTGACATATCTCACACCATTCCGCCTAGGACTCAATTGGGAATGGACTCAGCATACCCATTGCCACATAATTTGGAAGTGTAGGGAACTCGTCCCTGTGATGTCCCTTAGAGAGACATGTGGCACACCATACGTTCTCGCACATGAATTTTGTCTTTGCCATATCTTGCAATTGCATTGTTAGATTGGCCAATTGCGATTGCACTTACGCCAATCATGTCGATGTCTCTGCCCCTTCGGGGGTAGATTCCAACTACATTGCAATTTCTACTGCCTTTGCTTGACTCATCACCTTCTATTGGGTGAGCGAGACTTGGATATGGGGAAGAAACCCCACAATAAGCCACTCTCTATGTTGTACATCCTAAATATGGAACGTTAGCTTATCCAAAAAAATATTAAATCGTTGGTCATAATGCCACATGGTTTCTCCTTGTTGTTGCTTAATCTCCTTGATCTCGGTAATACATTGAGATTCAAACTTGGGATTTTGAAATTCCTTCAGTAAATCCCTCTTGATCTATGTCAGGGACCTTTCCTATTCCATGGGTGCAGTGGCCTCACACTTCATGTACCACGTCAAGGCTCTATCCTTGAACATCATTTCCAGTTGCGCAATCTTTGTTGTTTTATCTGTGATTCACTTCACAGACCATATTACTTCGCACGTGAACCAATGTTGTTCCATGTCATCTTTACCCATTCAATGGAACATGGGTAGTGTAACAACCCTAGTTAAATAGTTTCTTAAGGTTTATCAAGTATAATTAATTAAATAATTAACTGTCCTAATGTGTATTAGTTAAATAATGATTATTTATTAATAATATTATTTATTTATTTATTTATTGTTTAATATATGTTGATTAATTAATTAATTAACACATTTAATGTTTGGGTAACGAATTAAAGGCTTAATAATTTTTAATTTATTATTAGAAAACTTAACGTATGAAGGGATAAGGCATTGATTGGAGGGATAGGGTATTGAATGGAGGGATAAGGTATTAAATGGAGGGATAAGGTGGGTGGAATTGAATGAAGGGAGGAGACGGTGAATGGGAAGGAGGATATGAGGGGGCAGAGGCATTCGGGAGAAGGACTTTTGGAAATTTGGGGGAAGGAAGCATTATTGGAGATTAGGGACTGTATTTTCTGTTGGGTCTTTTTCTGGTTGGGAGTTTGGGTGGACTGTTACAGGGGTGCATCAGTTGCTGGGAGTTTTGGGCTCGGGGGCCAGGAATCCTCACAGAATCTTGGAGCTAGGGAGCCGGATAGGCTCTGTTCCTAGCTGGCAGGGAGGAAAGATTTGGTTTTGGGCAGAGTTTGGGCAGAGCAGCAGCGAGGACAGATGGAGATTGGAGAAATAACATCAGACAAAGGTATGTATTTTCATGATTACATTGTGTTAGGTGGTTATCATTAAGCTGCTGAATATGCTGTGTTATGTGGTTGTTATGTAATTTATTTTCATGCTGTTAATAAATTTAATTTCTACTGAATATTAAATGGTTATATCCTGATGATTAAATTATACAGGATAAAATTTATCTATCCTCTATTTTAACTTGTGTTTTATAAGGCTTTGGGGTAGAGACCCTACACATGGTATCAAAGCCCAGTTTCAGAACTGAAACCTGGGCTTGACCACCCACTTAACTATGCAATCTGCTCCCAAATCCCTAACCTACAACCTAGAAACCCTTTATTTTACAAACCTTAAAACCTATGAAGAACTACCCATAGGAACCTAGGAATAGGGAGAGTCTATAAATATTAAAAAAAGAAAAAGAAGGGGG
>SNQJ01S0003743.1:63122-81275 GCA_010110895.2 Picea sitchensis | reverse complement strand
CAAACAATTGGTATTAGAGTGGGCTCCTTTTATTTAAAGGTAGATCAGTAAGCTTAAACATGACAAGCCGTGAAGGAACTTCAACCAATAAGCCTCCTATGTTCGATGGAACAAATTTTTCCTTATAGAAGTTTAGAATGAGAACATACATCATGGCCTTAGGCGCTGATGTTTGGGATGTTGTAGAGACTGGATATACAAAACCTGTTGTGTGAGGTTCCAAAGATGATAAGTTATAATTTAGCTTCAATGCAAAGGCAATGAATGCTATCTTGAGTGGGCTTGCTGAAGCTGAATTTGTAAAGGTCATGCAACTTGAATATGCCAAAGAAATGTGGGATAAACTTATTAGTAGTTATGAAGGAGATGAGAAAGTAAAAGATGCCAAACTTCAGACACGTAGATTGAAATTTGAACAACTAAATATGAATGAGGATGAAACAGTTAGTAAATATTTTTTAAGAGTTGAGGAGATTGTGAATGCCATGAAGGGTCTTGGTGAGAAGATTGAAGACACATTTTTAGTTCAGAAGATTTTAAGATCTCTGCCTAATAGATTTAATCCAAAAGTTTTTGCAATAGAAGAACTGAATGATCTTAAAACTATGTCTATTGATCAACTCCTAGAAACTCTAACTTCTTATGAAATGAGGATTAGCAATGACAAATCCACCACTAGAGAAGCATATTTTAAAGTAGACAAGAATACTGATTCGAAATTAGATGATATTGAGGCAAAATTTGTGAGAAGGTTAAAGAAAGGATCAGGAAAATACCAAGGCAAGATTCCCTTCAACTGTTTTAACTATGGAAAGATAGGTCACTTTGCATCTAAGTGTCCACACAAGAAGAAGGACCAAAACTCTGAAGGTGAAGAGAAGTACAAATCCAAGAGATTTGATAAAAATAAAAGTTTATGTGTAAATAATGATGACTCTTCAGAAGACACATATAGTGACTCTTCCTGTGAAGATAAGGTTAATGAATTTATGCTTATGACCAAAGAGGATTATGATAATAAAATCAAAGGAAGTAATGTTAATGATGAAGAAGTTGTGGTTTATATGGAAGGTAAACTAATCATTGCTTTAGAAGAGATTGGCAGGCTCAGACTTAAGAAGAGAAAACAAAAACAGTTGTTGATGTAGTTTGAAAAGAATGGTAAAAAACCTGATGAAGACTTTTCCCTGCTAAAAGTGGAATTAGAAGAGGCAAAGAAAATAGAAGACACTCTGAAACATCATTTATCAGAGAAGAAGGCAAGATGTGAAGCCTTGGAAGAAGAGGTAGTAAAAAATAGAAAAGAGATGGAGAAGTTTAAAGCATTGTATCTCCAAAATCTTCCAAGCATTAAAGCCTCAACAGAACTAAACGACATTCTAAGAAAATAAAGATCTCCTTTTTTGAAGACTGGTTTAGGCTATGTAAGTGGTTCAAGTAGAAAACTGACAGAAAGCAAAGACCCAGTAAAGATGATCAAGTTCCAAGTCAGCAGACAATCATACCATGTGAGTACTCTGCCACCAAAAGATAATAAAGACAATATGATCCCTGATAAAAAACAAAGATATCAAAATATGGAGCAAAAAATGGCAAGAAGAAGGCCATCCTTCAGGTACCAAAATTTCTTCCATGGTTATTGTTTTTACTACTCTAATTTTGGTCATAAGATTGCAAATTGTCAAATTAAGTTTAGAGACATGCAACTGAGGAGATCAAGAAATAAACAATATTTGCAACATAGAACTAAACAACCGATGAGTAGACAAAGTTGCACCAATCACTTTGACCTATTAAACAATGAACTCGAATGATATAAATTTCATAACTTCGGCCACAAAGCTGCAAACTACCATCTGAATAATTACAAAGTAGATCCAAGGATAAAACTCTTAGCTAGAAATGCCAACACATTGAAAAAGAAAGATAGTGAAAAATGTGGTCTAGTACTTTTAGCTCAAAGACAAAAGAACCCCTGGTATATTGGCAGTGGATGTTCCAAACATATGACTGGAGACAAAAGTAAGTTTATGTCTCTAAGTGAAAGCAAATCAGGAAATGTAGCCTTTGGAAATGATGCACCAAGAAAAATCAAAGGTAAAGGAATGGTAAGTCTAAGTAATGGAAAAGGGAAAGTTCAAGATGTGTTGTTTGTAGATGGTCTGAAACATAATCTTCTTAGTGTCAGTCAATTTTGTGATAGAGGATGTAAAGTTGTCTTTACTTCTAAAGATTGTAAAATACAATCTGTGAATTCAGGACAGTTGATTGCAAAAGGCATAAGAATAGAAAACAATGTCTATGTTTTGAAAGAAGAAAAAGAAGAATGTCACTTAAGAAAGTATGATGAAAGTTAGTTATGGCATATGAGACTTGGACACCTAAATTTTAATCATCTAATCAAACTTAGAAACAATGGGGCAGTAAAATATCTTCCAAAAATGTCAAAGCCATATGATTTTGTATGCGAACCTTACCAAATAGGAAAGCTCACTCAGACACGGTTTAAATCTAAGAACTTTGCATCAACAAAGAAACCTCTTCAATTAATACATATGGATTTATGTGGACCATCAAGGAAGGAAGGTATAGGAAAATAAAATTATTGCATGTTGATTATTGATGATTATTCTAAACTTACATGGGTTGCCTTTCTGAAAGAAAAATTTGAAGCATTTGAAAAATTCAAAGTGTTTAAGGCTCTGATCGAGAATCAAACAGGAAAAAGATTGAAGGAAGTAAGGTCTGGTAGAGGAGGAGAGTTTAGTTCAGGAGACTTCAAATATTTTTGTAATAAACATGGGATCAAAAGAGAGTATACTATTCCAAGGACTCCACATCAAAATGGAGTAGTTGAGAGGCAGAATAGATCAATTCAGCAGATAGAAAGATCAATGATGAATGAAAAGAATATTATTCAGAGATATTGGGTATAAGCAATTCATACATCTATACATATTCTTAGCAAAGCTCATCTTAGGCCACAAAGTGATAAGAATCCTTATGAACTTGGTTTGGAAGACCTAATTCAATCAATCATTTTAAAGTCTTTGGAAGTAAGTGTTATATCAAGAATAATGATGAAAATCTTGGCAAATATGATGACAGGGCTGATGAAGGTATCTTCTTAGGGTATGCTACAAATATTAAAGGATACATATGCTATAATAAGAGGCTGCATAAATTGGTTTATTGTATTGACATAAAAGTTGATGAAGAAATCCTGGTACGAGATGTAAGCAATGTTGAATCAACAACAAAGGATATAGTTGAAGTTGAAGATGAACATGTCCAAGAATCAGAAAGAGAAGAATCTGAGTCAGATGAAGACACAAATACTCAAGCAGGCTCAAATCAACATACAACATCAAATCCTCCCTCCATAATTACTCAAAAGAATCATCCTGCAAGTCAGATAATTGGTGAGAAAGACAAAGGTGTACAAACTAGGAGAAGGATAACAAAATACATCGAGCAAGCACATATAGCCTTCATATCCATGGTGGAACCTAAGAACTTTAATGAAGCCAGTAAAGATGTAAATTGGTTAAAATCAATGAATAAGGAACTGGATCAGATTGAGAAGAACAATACTTGGGAGCTTGTTCCTAGACCTGTAGATAAGAATGTCATTGGCACCAAATGGGTGTTTAAGAATAAAATGAATGAACAAGTACAAAATGTTAGGAATAAATCCAGATTGGTCTGTAAGGGGTATGCACAAGTTGAAGGATGAGATTTTGATGAAACCTTTTCTCTAGTGGCAAGATTGGAAGCCATCAGAATATTTCTTGCCTATGCATGTCATAAGAACTTTAAAGTATATCAAATGGATGTTAAGTCAACATTTCTTAATGGAGATCTAGAATAAGATGTATATGTGGAACAACCTGAAGGATTTTCACTGACAGATAATCCTGACTATGCCTGTAAGTTGAAAAAGGCATTATATGGACTAAAACAGGCACCACGAGACTAGTATTATAGACTGGACAAATTTCTACAGGACAAAGAGTTCAAGAAAGGTATTGTTGACAATAATCTATACATTAAGTCAGAAGGTGATGATTTATTAGTTGCTTTGGTTTATGTAGATGACATTATTTTTGGATGCACTAATGACCCTTCAGTTCAGTGGTTTTCTAATTCAATTCAAACTGAGTTTGAGATGTCCATGATAGGAGAACTGTCATATTTTCTTGGTTTACGAATCAATCAGAGTTCTGCAGGGCTATTTATATCTCAAGAAAAGTATTTGAAAGAGATATTAAAGAGGTTTCAGATGGAATATTCCTCTCTTGTTAGTACACCTATGGTGGTTGGTTTCAAGCTCAGTAAAGATGATATTACACCTGATGTTGATCAAAGAACATATCGATCAATGATAGGAATTCTTCTGTATATCACAACATCCTGTCCTGATATAATACAAGTTGTTGGAATGATAGGTAATTATTAGTCTGCTCCTAAAAAAAGTCATTTAGTAGTTGTTAAGAGGATATTCAAATATTTGAAGGGTACAATTACTTATGGTCTTTGGTATCCTAGAAATCAAAATTTTCAATTAACTGCATATTCAGATGTTGATTGGGAAAATTGTTTGGAGGAGAGAAAGAGAAACAATGGAGTTGCATTCTTCTTAGGTGATTTGTTAGTAGCATGGATTAGTAAGAATCATGGATCTATTTCATTATCAACTACAGAGGCAAAGTACATTGTTGTTTCTACTTGCTGCACTCAGATCTTATGGATGATAAAAACTCTTACAGATTTGAAGGTAACTTATACTAATCCCATTCCACTTCACTATGATAACACCAATGCCATTAGTGTCTCGAAGAATCCTGTTCTCCATTCAAAGATGAAGCATATACCAATAAAGTATCATTTTCTCAAAGAGTAGGTTACAAATAGAGTTTTTCAGCTGAATTATATTCCTTCCATAGAACAAATTGCAGACATCTTTACTAAACCCCTATCCAATACACCATTTGAATATCTCCGTCAGAAGTGGGTGTCATCCCTTCTCTCACCTAAGAGAGTCCATCCTGTCAAGGGGAGTAGGTGTTGGTTGAATATCTGATACCTCCAAAAAAGTACTGCAACAACTCAGGGGGAGCATATTTTCTTTGACATTGATGTCAAAGGGGGAGAAAAGGTGTGGTCTGGATGCTACAGTTGGAGGTCTAAGCATAATAGTGCAACCTTTTAGGGTTGCCATCAATGCCAAAGGGGGAGATTATTGGCATTTTCTTTACAGGAAGAGTGTGCTTGTCATTGATGGCAAGGACATCAGGGATGATGGCAAATAGAACAACAGTGATGATGTCAAACGTGAAAGGTTCGGAGACAAAAACCTTTGAATAATTAGAAAATATTCTAAGTCGGAAGAGATCGTAATCTCGAGAGGAGGAGAGACAGTGGTCGTCGGATCGAGCACTATGAAGAATCTGGATCATTGGATCAGAATCCAGACATGAGGAATGAGCATGCAGAGGAGGAGAACATATCTCAGGCATTAGATCTGAGCGCGTGGACCACCCATCATTGGATCCAGAGGTAAGTGCATGAGCCTTAATTCCTTTAGAGTGCACAGTAGGAGTGAATGCACGAGACAAGAACTCGTGAATTTCAACTTCGCAAAATTGATCTTGATCATTGGATCATGGAGAGATCTAGACCGTTAATCTGGAAAGCGTATATTCGGGGCTCAGGTTCTGGAAGAAAGAGGTGAGTTGATTTCCAAAGTCCTGAAACGCGAAGTCTCAAAGTCTCGGACAGTCGGAGAGCCAAAGTAAATTTCAACCATCAGATCCAGAGGGATACATGGCGATGGATCATGAGCTCTGGAGAAATTTGACTTCAAGAATTTCCATTTGAGAATTGAAATTCCTGAAGCCCAGAGAGCCGGAGACCCGAAGTAAATCTCGATCGTCCAATCATCCAAAGAATATCTCAAGTGTCAGATCATACGAAGTGAATCTGGGTCATCTGATCTAGAGCGTTAGTTCAAGATTTGAGATTTCAGAAGTTCGGAGACCCGAAGGAAGTCTCGACCATTGATCGAGAAAGGGGTCGCAGAACCGTTGATCTGGTTGACAGGTCAATTTCCTGAAGTGGAGGTAGAGTCATTTATTGAGAAGGACAGGTGTTCGTAGATCATCGACTCCAGAAGATTGGCGTATGGAAAAAAGCATGGTTTGATATTTGAAACTCCCGGAGCCCGGATCACGAAGTAAATCACAGTCGTTGATTTAGGAAGGTTAGATCTTATCCGCAGAACTTGAAAGGACAGATCTGAACCATCAGTTCAGGAACACCGTCAATATCGTGAGATCAATGATCTTGTTGCATTTTGAGGTCAGAACATGCTCGAGTCTTAATTTTTCGTGAGCAGGCTGCAATAAAAACCATAGTATCGCCAAAGGCATACGTGGAGCTTTGTAGTGAATTACGGGGAGAAAATCAGATTTCCCTCAAACCACCTTTGGTCATTCCCGCAATCACATGGTCACATGAGAGCATCATCCAAGGTCACATCAACGAAAGATTGAGGAAGGAGATAGCATTGCTAGGCTCCACATCGGAGGTTACGCATTGAAAATTCAAAAATCATCTGTGTGTATAATCCAACGGTGCTGATCAAATAGAATTTGATGGAAGGGTTGTTGTTTCATCTTGTGATTTCTTGATCAATTACTATTCAGTTACACTAACTGAATCATTGTTCCTGAGCGGTTGAATCATTGTTCCTGGGCATTGGAATCATGATTCCTAAGCGTTTCTTTGAGATTCCCAACTTGAGCGTTGGAGATGTGGAGTGTAATGCATGATGAGAGCAGGGATAAAAGAAAAATGTCGTGACAGAGAGATGTTGTTGTTTCTCTGTAAAAAGTAGTCAAACTGTAAGCAATGAAGATTACAGCATGAACTAAGGGAGAAAATATAGAGATGAAGAACATAAGCTAGACAGAGAAGAAATGGTAAAAACAATAGACTGTACAAGAACTTAAGTGCAAGAATATGCGAGTAGGAAGACACTGATGCAGGCAGAGTAGACCAGTGCAGAAGAACAGTGATGAGACTGGTAATCCATTGATAAATATTGTATCACTGTAATAAATTTCAGCAAGCAAAGATTTATATCTCAGGGAGGTAGGGTGGTGCTAGGGAGGATTGTTGTCCTTAGAGTTTCAAGTGGGTGCTTGAACACATGGAGTTGTAGCTTCCATCTAGTTGCAGCCAGAAAAACCAAGGTGGTAGGGTGGTGCAAGGGAGAACCGTTGTTCTTTGTTATGCAGGTTGGTGCCTGTGTGACTGGAAGTTGGTGCTTCCATCCAGTTGATGTTGGAACACTCGGGAGTTGGTGCTTCCTTCTAGTGGGTGCTAGAGAAACCGATGAATTATGGGGCAAAAATCAGATTTCCCTCAAACCACCTTTGGTCACACCTGCAATCATGTGGTCACATGAGAGCATCACCCAAGGTCACATCAGCGAAAGATTGAGGAAGGAGATAGCACTACTAGGCTCCACATCGGAGGTTACGCATTGAAAATTCAAAAATCATCTGCGTGTATAATCCAACGGTGCTGATCAAATCGAATTTGATTGAAGGGTTGTTGTTTCATCTCATGATTTATTGATCAGTTACGATTCAGTTACACTAACAGAATCATTGTTCCTAAGCATTGGAATCATGATTCCTGAGCGTTTCTTTGAGATTCCCGACTTGAGCGTTGGAGATGCAGAGTGTAACGCATGATGAGAGCAGGGATAAAAGAAAAATGTCGTGACAGAGAGATGTTGTTATTTCTCTGTAAAAAGTAGTCGAACTACAAGCAATGAAGATTACAGCATGAACTAAGGGAGAAAATGCAGAGATGAAGAACATAAGCTTGACAGAGCAGAAATGGTGAAAACAACAAACTGTACGAGAACTTAAGCGCAAGAATGTGCGAGTAGGAAGACACTGATGCAGGCAGAGTAGACCAGTGTAGAAGAACAGTGATGAGACTGGTAAGCCATTGATAAATGTTGTATCACTGTAATAAATTTCAGCAAGCAAAGATTTATATCTCAGGGAGGTAGGGTGGTGCTAGGGAGGACTGTTGTCCTCAGAGTTTCAAGTGGGTGCTTGAACACAGGGAGTTGTAGCTTCCATCTGGTTGCAGCTAGAAAAACCAGGGTGGTAGGGTGGTGCAAGGGATAACCATTGTTCTTTGTTATGCAGGTTGGTGCTTGTGTGACTGGAAGTTGGTTCTTCCATCCAGTTGATGTTGGAACACTTAGGGAGTTGGTGCTTCCTTCTAGTGGGTGCTAGAGAAACCAGAGAGTCGGTGCTCTCAGAAAGTTGCAGCTTGTTAAAGAAGAGGTTGTAGCCTCATTTTGAGTTGGTGCTCAAAGAAATATGATGTACATAACTTAAAATATTGCCTATCATTCGAAGAAGAAGAGGTTTTCTCCATTTATGGGTTTCCTCGTGAATATTTGTCTCTGTGTATATAATATGTGTGATTGATGTTTGTTATTTCTACTGCTCATGTCTTGCATAATCTTGATGATCACTTGAAGAAGGTTAATAATATTTAATAGGCATAAAATTGTTTAAGCNCTCTGGAAAACAAGGTAGTTGTAGGGGATAATGAGCATTGGTGATTGTATGGGTGTGAAGGACTAAGTGAATATGAAAACAAATTTTTGTTGTTGTATTTTTTTTAATTTACCTTGATTTGGTGCACCCCATGTATAGGTGCATCAATGTATTTGTAGGTATTTGATGCAACAATTGTTTTAAATATTTTAACCTACATTGGTTTGCTCGTTATTGTTATGCATTAGTGCAGTTGAATTATTTGTCACAAGGATATGACTTTTTTTTTTTTTAAATGGTCGATATTTTAAGAAGTATTTTAAACTACCTTGGTATGTATAGAAGTGTTACACATCAATGCATTCATTTATATAATATGCATTGAGCAATTTTCTAAAAAGTGATATTTTTTAAAAAATATTTTAAATTATGGATGTTTTTTATAAAATATTTTGACATGATTCAATACATTTGGTATGGTACACACCAATGTGTTTAAATAAAACAAACGCATTGCAAAGTTTTTTTTGAAAAAATGATGAATATTTTCTATAAAATATTTGACCTACATTGGTGCTTATGGAACATGTGCTCATCGTGGTGTTTTATATAAAAAAATCACCAATGCATCTATATGGTATAAGAAACCCCCCCCAAAAAAACATTTGTTAAAACCTCCAGCCACCCACATTCACTAGAAACCTCCATTAAAAAAATACAAGGTATAAGTGTTTTTCAAAAACTTTCCCTCATTGGTGTTTTCCTTGTAGTGGTGATCCAGGAGGATCTCCACACTCGAAAAATTTAGAAGGTATTCATTTCTACCAAAGTTTCCCACATAATGAATAGCTCACAGAGAGCTTTCCGACACAATTTGAATGAGGTCGGGAGGACTTCATATGCGAAGGATATGGCTCATTGTTGTTTTAGGTAAAATGGAGAAAAAACATAAAATGTAATGATTAATACTTCTTGAGCTTAGGTGCTCATATATTATTGTATTTTTCATTGAAAAAGGAAACTAATGAGTGTGAAAGCTACGTAGGCTTCTAGTTTCCTAGTCTCAAGGGAAATAAGAGAGTCTCATGGAAGGTTGAGATCTTCATGGGCATGGTTGAGATATTTTCTCAAACCAATCCCTTGATTAGTGCCCGGATCCTAATTTATGGGATCTTGAGAGATATTTTCTCCTTGATATGTTGAAGTAGTTTTCAACCATGTAAAGCTATATAAATACCATTTCCCCTTCATTGGGGGAGATTGGTAAAGATATTTTAGAGTATTAAAATCTTTGAAAAAGAGTAAGCAAGTAGTCATGCTTGTAGTTTGTAAGCCCCTTTATTGGGAGAGATGAGCCCCTTGAGTGGGAGAGTTTGTAAGCCCCTTAATTGGGAGAGTTGAGCCCCTTAATTTAGATATATTGTGAACCCATTCATTGGGAGAATTGAGCCCCACTTGGGAGAAGTATTTAGCCTCTATAAATGAGAGAATCAACCCTGCATTGGGAGAGCATTTCAACCCCGCATTGGGAGAGTATTTCAGCCCCACATTGAGATAATATTGCAGCCCTTTTATAAAGGATAATCAATCCCTATTTGGGAGAAGAAATAACAAAATGGTTCGTTGTCGGCGTGGACCTGGAGACGTATCCCACATTAATTTCCATAAATTAATATTTCTAGATTGCATCAAATTATGATTATGGAGACTAAATTAAATTAATAAAATTGAAGTTAGTGTTACATAGAATCTTAAGTGCATAATTTCAGATCAAGTGGAAGCCATGGGAAATGCTCTTAGGAGAGAACAACATCAGGAAAAATAGGAGATAAATCAACAAATCCAAGAGGATAATGAAGAACTAAGGAAGGCAACGCAACAATTAGAGAAGGATAATAAACATTGCATATGATATTGAAAGTCACACAAATGTTTTATAGGAGTAGCATGACCAAGTTGTTGATATAATATGACAAGAATTGGTGGTCAAAGAAGGCATTGTGGCCAATATTCAAAGGGAGTCATAAGAGATGAAGAAAGAGAGGATGTTAACTTTAAATTTGGATGCATCAACCAATATGGAAGGAATCGTGGTAAGCACTTCCTCTTTTCCCCTTACTCCAACTAAATCATCATTTAAGGTTCAAAGTTATTGTAAAAGTTGGGTTGTGATGGCCAAGGGCTTCGAAAACATGGAAAAGGCATGAAGAGCCCCATTATGGTAAATTTCAAACCATATTACGTTGTTTTAGGATATAATGATGGTAATATCACCAAGGGTGAATTTTCTAAGACAATCCCAAGCAATGTATAAACCTAGAAGATCATTTTTGTAAATGCTCAAGATGGAGGAAGCTCAATGACACCAAGTGAAGCACAAACCATGGAGAATTATCAATAGTACTATGAAATTTGTTAGAAAAATAAAAAATGTAAACCAAGAACCTATGCATACACTAGTATATGGAAGATTAGGAAAATGATCCAAAAAGCATAAGTGCAAGCAAGAAAAATTTGTGAAGAAGAAGCCTTTAGTTTTTTTCTTCTATTGTAAGAAGAGGGGACATAAGGCATTTCAACATTGGAATTCAATACCTTGATCCTTTTGTGGATGAAAAACCATTGTGACATTATTTTTTGGCTGAAGTTTTCATCACTAAATACCCCAGGTATTTTAAGAAGAAGCAAGGGTGCAAGACCCATTCTTTCAACCAACAAAAGAGAAAATGAGGAATCCCATGGAAAAGCCCAATGTTGTTTAAGAATGTAGTTGGAAGACATTTTGTATTCACAATAAGTGGAATTTTCAACATAAAAATAAGTGTTGGGTACTTCATCCTTACCTTTATCCCAAGAACAAGAAGCATAGGTCCATAAGAAGGAGGCCTAGAATAAAGACAAGAAAAGTGGAAGATGCATTGGTTGACTTGAAGACAACAACTAAATAAGAATCCTTTCTTTCTAAGAAGAAGTGTGTAGAATCAATATGTCTACAAAAGGATATTATTCATTATTGCTTCCATATATCAGCAAGGGATCCTCATATAAGGATAATTTCATTGTTGCTATATGATTTGGAAAGAATTGGTTTTTTCACTGATGGTTGAACCCCGTGAATCAACATTACCCAGATGAATCAAAGTTACTTGAAAGTTTAAGATATAAGTTGAAGAAGTATGGGAAATCCTTCAAGTAGGATATATCAACTTGAACAACACTTGTAATAGAAACACCAACAAGCATGTGAAAAGCTTGTGAAAAGCATAGACTAGCTATAATAGTAAGCTTGGGAAGACTTGTAAAGATTGAAAACTTGCATGAGGTTGATATTTAAACTATCATGGATATTCCATTGGATTACATCGCAACAAATATTACAAGTTTTTTCAATATATTATTATGCATTGATTTACTTAATATTATGATTTAATGTTACTAGCCTATTGCATAAAAATACTAAAATAATTGAAACTGAAATGAAACAAGGTAGGAAAATAACATGCCATACACACAATGAACACAAGATGTACCTTGAGAAAACCCAAGAAAGGAAAAACCCAACTAGAAGGTGAGGCTTATGCTCTTATTTTTCTTCTCAGTTATAAAATGAAAATATAGAGAAAGGAACACTCATTGTGGAATCTCCATGGACACTCTGACTAGTATGGCTGCTATAAGATCTTCTACTTCCTCTATTATTCTTCAATATACTACTCCTGGATGCTTTGTTCAACTATGTAACAATAACAATACAATAAGAATGGAACCAATTCCTTTCTTAAAAACCCAATATTTAACCTGTCCTTATAGTCATCTAGTGTTAGGGTTAGGGATTTTGCATGCCTCAACTCCTGATTAGGGTTATGGTTTTAGACCCTCTATAATATTTTTGAAAGTACACAAGTGACTAGCTTCACATGTGTGAGTAATGCGAGTTGACATGGCATTCACTCGATATCGTGGTGGTCAAAATGATAGATCAACTTGTGGGAGGCATTACTTCTACATGCAAACTCCAACTAAGGTGATCTTCACACCACTGGAAAGATTTCAATATGTAGGATGATATTGAGAGGCTGGAAACTTCATTTGCAAAATTTTGACCCCAAAAATGGTTGTTTAAGGCCTCAAATGGGATTTGGAAGGTTTTGGACCCCAAATCACCAAAGTGGATCCTAGCCCTAGAAGCCAATAGCTCCAATTTTTTCCATCCACAAAGTAACAAAATAGATGAAAAAATATATAGTGATTTGGTACATACCTCCCCATTTAGGGAAGATTTTGGTTCCCAAAATATTTTATTGGAGGAGGTGAGGAATTGTTTTATTTACCTTCTTCCTGGAGTACCACTTGGCCTTGCCTGGAAGTTGTCCTTTCAACCCAACCTTCCAAAATTCATGTTTCCTCTGTCTAGTTGATCTATAATTCTTCTACAAAACTAATGCTCATGTTAAATTTGTCTAATATTATGGTGCTAAGTCCTCTATGGTAGGTAATACTTGCTCATTAGTTTCTTGGTCAAACATGGAAGGGTCATAGAGTTTCAGATTTTCCACATTCACTCTTAAGTAAATGCACATATATGGGGGTAGACTGAGTTTGTAGACATTATCACATGCCTTCTCCAAAACTCCAAAAGGACCACTCCCTAGAGCCTTGATCTTCTTACCAGGACCTTGTAACCTTTCTTTGTTTAGATGTAAAAAAACTCTATATTCCACCTTGAATTTTTTCTCAATTCTATGATGATCATGTGAGGCCTTGTACTTGTCATGTGACTTCTTCATTGTCTCTTGTACTTGCAAATGGATCAACCTAATCTTATCCAAAAACAAATTTCCCTTATTTCTTCTCATGTGGTGTCTTCCCTCACTCCTCCTTGTTGTCCATATATAACATCTAAGGGTGAAGGCGACAAATACCCAAAAGAAGTTTCAAAATTGAAATTGTTGTTAGAAGTGTGGACTACTCTATTATAAGAGTGTTGAATATAAATCAAATTTTCATCCTAGATAATTGGATGCTTATAATTCTAACCTCTCAAAAGTCGAGCCAATGTAATGTTCACTACTTCTATTTTCCCATCAGTATGTGGGTGGAAAGTTGTGTATCTCTTCAAATTAGTGTCCATCTTCACCCAAAGTGTAGTCCAAAAGGAACTAAGAAATCTTGTATCTTTGTTTGATATGACACTCCTTGGTACCCCAAAATGCACATAGAAATTTTCAAAGAACATGTTTGATGCATATTGTCCCTTGATGGTCATTTTATAAGGAATGAGAATGCACATCTTTCTAAACTTGTGAACTATGACAAATAGATAGTCATGTATGTTANTTAAGTAAATGCACATATATGGGGGTAGACTGAGTTTGTAGACATTATCACATGCCTTCTCCAAAACTCCAAAAGGACCACTCCCTAGAGCCTTGATCTTCTTACCAGGACCTTGTAACCTTTCTTTGTTTAGATGTAAAAAAACTCTATATTCCACCTTGAATTTTTTCTCAATTCTATGATGATCATGTGAGGCCTTGTACTTGTCATGTGACTTCTTCATTGTCTCTTGTACTTGCAAATGGATCAACCTAATCTTATCCAAAAACAAATTTCCCTTATTTCTTCTCATGTGGTGTCTTCCCTCACTCCTCCTTGTTGTCCATATATAACATCTAAGGGTGAAGGCGACAAATACCCAAAAGAAGTTTCAAAATTGAAATTGTTGTTAGAAGTGTGGACTACTCTATTATAAGAGTGTTGAATATAAATCAAATTTTCATCCTAGATAATTGGATGCTTATAATTCTAACCTCTCAAAAGTCGAGCCAATGTAATGTTCACTACTTCTATTTTCCCATCAGTATGTGGGTGGAAAGTTGTGTATCTCTTCAAATTAGTGTCCATCTTCACCCAAAGTGTAGTCCAAAAGGAACTAAGAAATCTTGTATCTTTGTTTGATATGACACTCCTTGGTACCCCAAAATGCACATAGAAATTTTCAAAGAACATGTTTGATGCATATTGTCCCTTGATGGTCATTTTATAAGGAATGAGAATGCACATCTTTCTAAACTTGTGAACTATGACAAATAGATAGTCATGTATGTTATAAAAAATAGGATCACAAAGAAATAAAAATAAAACAAATGCAAAAATAAAACATAGAAGATACAAAATACAATAGAAACACAGATATACATGGTTCACCTAGTGTGGGCTATGTCCACCAGAGAAATTTCCAGGTCCTTCCTTATTTTATTATCCAGTGAATGAAGGGATAGAACCTACAACATACCCTCTGTAACTTTCTATTCTTTCTCTCATAGTCTCATCTCTCATGTAATACAATATTCACTCGCTCACACAGTCGCAATAAAATTCCCTCATACATAAAAGAGGGTTTCCTTCTAGGGAAAAAATCCCTAACATAACTTCTATCGCCATATCTGCGACCTTATAGTGAACGGTCTAGATTGACTACGAAATTACAATATTTTACAAGGAAATTTTTCCCAAAATCTTGTGTTGCCTATGAATCCCCTACCGGGGGGGGTCCAAAATTTATCGCCACCCCCCTGGTGAGAGAAGTGGGGGGGGGGGAATCCCCCCCACATGCACGGTCCAAACACGGTTGAAACAAGACCTCTGAATTAGGAAGATAATCAGGCTCCACAACCAACAATGTCCCTTCCTTGTTCTTGGAAAGCCACCCATGAAATCCATGTAGATGCTTTTTCATGGTTTATTAGGTATATGTAAGGGGTGGTATAAGCCTCTCTTTATGTTACTGGGCTTGTTTATACAAAAAATTATGCATCCCTTAATAAATTGAGCTACATCTTCTTGCATTCTATGCCAATACACATACCTAAGTAAGTTGGAAACTATCTTCACAACACTAAAATTACCTACATCTTTGGAGGTGTGAGCCTCTCTAATAAGCTACAATATTTCACCTTTAGGAACATAGATCTTGTCTATATTATAGAGAAACCCATCTTGTAGATTATAGTCATACTTATTGTCACCTTCTTCTACACAAACATGACATTATAGCTATTGAAACACCTCTTAAAGTCTTCATCTTCTATGTATGCCTCTTTGTATTCATTATGGGTGAAATGCTACATATGCATAAGAGTTCCCAAAGATACAATATTGTATGTGGGTGGACTTGAAAGCATGTCTACCAACTTATTAGTGTTTCCCTTCTTACATTTATGATTAGATGAAATTTCCATAAAAGCCCCATCCACTTGTAGTGTCTAGTTTGTTCAAGGTTCCTCTAAGCCTACAACTATCACAATGGCCAGTGATTAGTATGGATGATGGTCTTATTTCCCATTAGATAGTGATTACACTTCTTAAAAACGTGAACTAGAACATAGAGTTCCTTGTCATATGTAGAGTAGTTTGTGTTACGTTAAACTTGACTTGGTGAAAGAGTCAAAGTTGTTAGGTCAACCGTGGTGGTTTCAGGGACATGGTTTTGGTATCCCATGGTTTTAGATCCCATGGATTACATGTAATGAAATCCTTTAAAAGTTTGGTGATACTCCATTGTAATGTGCTGAGATTTGATCATTGGAGGCTCACTTGGGAATATGATAGTAAGACCTGGTTAGGCATGTATACCTTGAGTTTGAAATTTCACCGGTAAAGTATAGATGTAGCCATAGGTGATAGGGGGGAGCATGTGAGATTCTCGGATACCCTCACTTTGAGGGAGATTTGGTCATATTTGGTCATGGGAAACCCCAAGTCAAGTTTAAAGGGGATAATGTTAGGCTAAACTTGAATAGATGAAAGAGTCAAAGTTGTTAGGTAAATGATGGTGGTTTCAGGCACATGGTTTTGGTGTCCCATGGATTTAGATACCCTGGATTACATGTAATGAAATCATTTAAAAGGATGGTGATAATCCATTGTAATGTGACAAGATTTGAGCAGAGAAGGGTCACTTGGCCAAGGCCAGGAAGTTTGTTGGCTTGGTCAGGTTTGGCAAGGGGAAATAATAGATCTATTAGTGGATGGATTTTCTCATAAGTGTTTTCCAAGATAAATATCATGTGAGTTATGTGTGCATGTTGTTATATTCTTGTTATTTTTGTCTCTCTCACATTTTAATTTCCTAACAACAGTTTGGGACTCCACCATGAAAATTTTTAGAATGATAACACACCATCTTACCTCCATGCATTAAGACCACTCCCATAATGTATCCACTTGCATCCATATTCATTTTAAAAGGTTTCTACAAAATAGGGAATACAAGAATTGGTGCTTGACTGATATTTTGTTTCAACTCATCAAAAGATTTCGTTGATTCTTTCTAGTGAGCCAAAAAATTACAACAATATATCTACTGAATCCCTCAACTTCACTTTAATTATCAACCTGGGGATCATGAAAACTTATGAGGTGTTGTGCATTATGTATGAAAATGCAGAGGTCAAATATGAACTAATAATCCTAATGAAAATTCTCAACTCCGATAGTTCATTCTCATTGATGTTTCATACACTAGGGTTCATGACTTTCACTCATATCTCCCCTGACAATAATCAAAGGGAAAATGAATTTCTAGGGTCATTTTATCTTGGATGAAGAGTAATTTAAATGATTCCACTCAATTAATAATGTATGGTCCTAAGTTGTTGCTAAATTATTCAATCCTTACAACATACAAATTCATATACTAGATCCATAGGATGTACTCCAAAGTGTTGAACATTGTAAACTAAAACTAGTAGCGTTGTTAATAATTGCAGGAAACAATCATAATTGCTAGAAAATACATGAATTAATCTAGTAATCAGTTTTCTACAAGAGTCTGTCTACTTGTAAAACATAAATAAAAGACAAGAAAGGAAATAATCACAGAGGTTCCTAGTCCTCAGTTTGAGTTGTCCCTACTCAAATAAATTCTTGGAACCCTTGGAGAAACTTAACACTCATAAATGGAACACATATATGTGTCCTTTATTCATAAGTTTTCATAAAACACAAGGGAACAAATTTGTTTTCCTAGTACACTTCAAATTCTCTGGAATAGTAATAAGGAAATGAAATAACAATATTATCCTCCTATTCTATTTGTTATGTATGTATTTATACTTGAAATCAGTCCTATCTAAGTCCTCCAATCAATCCCTTGATTGGTGGGGGTTTTAGGCTCATAACATCCTAGTATTATGCATGTTGTTCCAAGGGACTAATTTCCCACCTAATCAATTCAAATCCCCTAGACCAATAATGAATCAAATTGATTGAGGTCATTATGGTTTCCTCCAAGTTCTAGTAACCTTGAATACGGTGAAGATATAAGATCCCTAAAATTGATCAATCATTCATCAAGGTGGTCTGTGGTCATAAACGAACGAGATCATATTTTTCATGTGGATAAAATTCTTGCACTATCATCCTTTGTAGACCATGTTAGTTCACATATGAAAATCATATAAAAATAATAATAAATCACTTTAAGATCAAGCACATAACATTCAATCTTGGAATTAAGAAAATCATATATAATTAGATAACAATAAGTCATAATGTCCAC